>OZ005653.1:172687974-173233474 GCA_963930645.1 Salticus scenicus
GAATAAGACTGTTAAAGCTATTGCACTTCAAATAATTTGAGCCTCTAGTTCATAATAATGAATTTTTCGTTGCGCCACTGTAAAAATCTAAGTTATATATTCAACAAAAGCTATACTGTTCGTTTGACGTTAACTTACAGCATGTACATAAATTTTCAATTTAATCGGATATAGCATTTACACGCCATCGGACTTCACATAATTTGAGCCCATAGGCCACAATGACATAATTTATTGTGTCCGTGCAAAAAGAAAAAGAAATCTTAAAAGCTAGATTCACCAAAAATTATACATTTCTTGCGACGATTATCTAGATTTTGTATATAAATCTTCAGTTCATTTGGATAAGGCTTTTAAACGCTATCGCCCTTTAACATATTTTGAGCGCCTAGGACCTAATGATAAAGAATATTTCATTGTGACCCAAAAAATCTGTACAGTTTCTGTAATTGGAACCTAAACATGTACATAAATTTTCAGCTGAATCAAATAAAGGTATTTAGACACTATTGCACTTAAAAAAATTTCAGCCGATATTATGGAAGTTTTTGTTGCGTCCTCGTAAAACACCTACAAGTGAAAGATTCACCAAAATCGATACGGTTTGTGTTACAGTGACTTAGAGTATGCTTACCAACTTTCAGCTCATTCGAAAAAAGTATTTAGACGCTATCGTATTCACTCACACACAGTCAGTAACAGAAGTCCCCGAACACTAGTAAAAATTCCTATATATATATATAAAAAAAAAAAAGGAGTACATAGTACAGTTATTCTGTTCTTAGTCTAAAAACAGGGTTCGACAAGGATTTATTTAACAAAACTGTATTAAGTGATCTATCTATCTATCTATGTATATTATATGAGAGAGTTTTTGCTAGTGTTCGGAGACTTGTTACCGACTGTAAGTACACCACACAAAATGTTGCAAAAATCGTAGATATCTTTAAAAGTGGATTTCTGTCAAGACCAAAGTTGGAGGTATAGTTGTCTTGGTAGTTAGAAATATAAATTTGCAACATTCTGCGATCATTCGGTTTTAAACTACGCGAAACTATGACTACAATAATTTCCTTAAATAGAATGTCCGTAAATTAAAAGTTTCTGACTAAATACTGTTACTGTCTGTACATAACGAAAAATGTACGTATACCATATAACTTCACACCAATAAAATTTGCAAGAATAAATCTATATGTAAATTTACCAATGAAGAAAGCCATTTTGTTAGTGTACGCATTTAAACTCTAAGAAACTGATTTCCAACACATACATAGATTTACTTAGCATTCAGCGCTGGTGTTGCAACACTTTACTATTGATATATTCATCTACAAAAATTTTATATTATTAGTTCTAAAAAATATTAACTGTAACTGCGAATATATAATTTTTAAACTTATCCTTATTGTTGCGTATAAAGTAAGGCAAATTCTGTTTTCTTCACACGTGCAAATTTCGATACGAGTTCTGCAATTTATACTTTCATAAAACTAAATTAAGTATATATAATTAAGTTAATGTTATTTTTAATGTTGTATTATTTACTAGCAGGCAACGCCCGCTTCGCTGGTCCCTATTTTTAAATGAATCGCTATAATTACGGAATTCTCAAAATTGCATTAATTTTTATCGCGTGAAAAAAAAACAGAAAAAAAATCTTATTAGGAAAAATGTCGCACCGGGTTCTCACTGCCTTCAGAAAAAATTCCCAAAATGCTCTAACTCTTATTTCTATTATTTTCCCCCTTCGCCCCCCCTCCCGTCTATCCTAATAATTTTAAAAATTCGAAAATATCCGCAATCGATTTGTAGGTATCGAAAACCTCTATATACCAATTTTGAATGCTCTAACTCTATTCTATTTTTTTTTTGCCCCAACGCCACCCCTTCCCGGCCCTCCAAATAACTTGACACTTTCGAAAATATCCCCACTCGACTTGCTGGCCTCTAAAACCTATCTGTACCAATTTTGAACGGCCTAACTTTATTTCTATTTGTTTTTGCCAACACCTCCCCCTTCCCGCCCCTCCTAATAATTTTACAAATTCGAAAATATCCGCAATCGTTTTGTAAGTATCGAAAACCTCTATATACCAATTTTGAACGATCTAACTCTATATTTTTTTGCCCCCCCCCCTCTCCCCTCCCCCCTCCTTATAACTTTACACTTTCGAAAATATCCCCATTCGACTTGCAGGCCTTTAAAACCTATCGGTACCAATTTTGAACGGCCTATCTGTATTTCTATTTGTTTTTGCCCATAGCCCCCCCCCATACTGCCCACCCCTTCCAATAATTTTACAAATTCGAAAATATCCGCAATCGATTTGTAAGTATCGAAAACCTCTATGTACCACTTTTGAACGATCTGACACTATTTTTATTTTTTTGCCCCCCCCTCCCCCCCTAAAAAAAATCTGAAAAAAATCAAAAAATGAGTTTTTGGAAATCGTTTCAAGAAGACGCTTGGCGTTTTTTTTTTTTCCCTACATCTTTGAGCTATTACTTTTACTCGAAAATCCGTATTTTTCTAAATTTGCCTCCGACAATCATTTATACCCCCTTCTCCCGTTAAAAATTCAAAATTCCAAAATCGCAGGAAACAATTTTTTCGTATTCAAGTCTAGTCTCCTCCTCTGCAATTCCTTCACTGTGAAGTTATTTGGAGCCGAGTTATACTTATAAATGTGTTTTTGCCTTATGCGCCTCCGAAAATCATTTATACCCCCTTCCCCCTTTAAAAATCCAAAATTCCAAAATCGCAGAAAATGATTTTTTTTTCAAGTCTAGTTTATCCCTCTGCAATTTCTTCACCGTGAAGCAATTTGGAGCCGAGTTGTGCTTATAGAGGTGGTTTTTGCCTTCTGCACCTTCAAAAACCATTTTCAGCCCCTCTCCCCCCTTAAAAATCCAAAATTCCAAAATCGCAGAAAATTATTTTTTGTACTTAAGTCTAGTCTCCCCATCTGCAATTTTTTCATCGTGAAGTAATTTGGTGCCGAGTTATGCTTATAAAAGTGTTTTTGCCTCCTGCGCCTCCGAAAATCATTTTCACCCCTTTTTCCCCTTAAAAATCCAAAAAACCAAAATCGCAGAAAATGATTTTTTTGTATTCAAGTCTAGTCTTCCCATCTTCAATATCTTCCACGTGAAGCAATTTGGAGCCGAGTTATGCTTATAAAGGTGTTTTTGTCTTCAGCAACTCCGATAATCATTTTCACCCCCTTCCCCCCAAAAAAATCAAAAATTCCAAAATCACAGAAAATGATTTTTTCGTATTCAAGCTTAGTCTCCCCATCTGCAATTTCTTCCCTGTGAAGTAATTTGGTGCCGAGTTGTACTTATAAATGTGTTTTTGCCTTATGCGCCCCTGAAAATCCCATTTTTACCCCCTACCCCCCTTAAAAATCCAAAATTCCAAAATCGCAGAAAATGATTTTTTTGTATTCAAGTCTAGTCTCCCCATCTGCAATTTCTTCACCGTGAAGCAATTTGGAGCCGAGATATGCTTATAAAGATGATTTTTGCCTTCTGCCCCCCGGGGGGGAACGGGGGGGGTATTTCGCAAAATCCCGTCTTAGTGAGCGTCAGGGTCCTAAAATCAACCTGCTAACCAAAAATTGTGACTATCTCCTATAGGATCGCCACAACCGTGTTGAGTCAGTGAATCAGTGAGTTTACTCTTTTATACATATAGACTAGCAGGCTTTGCCCGCTTCCCTGGTCATTATATTGAAATGAAGTCTCAAAATACCATATCCTTAATAATAAAATCATTGAAATCAGTCAAAATCTAAGTTAAAGTAATCGATACCTTCGATAGCAGTTTTCCCACTCGCCACACTTCACAAAATCCCTTTATAATGCATGTTGCATACACATACCTAGCCCACATATTAAAAAATCGGGATTATAAGATTATTTGAAGCAAAGTTATGTTTTAAAACGTGAAACGTGTTTTTTAGCCCCCCTCCCGGCCCGCTCTTAACTGAATACATGTCCCCCCTCCCCGCTAAGGGGAGGTAGGGTAGAGTTTCACAAAATCAATTTGTAGTGTGTTGAATACACATAAGCAGTCCACGCATCAAAAATTGCCATTCTAAGATAGTTTGGAACAGAGTTACGCATGAAAACATGTTTTAAACCACCCCCAAAACTCAAGGGTGTGATAGCACGGAATTCCAAATAATCCCTTTGTAGTTTGTGTTCAGTACGCATAATCAATCAACCTATCAAAAAATCGCTTTCCTGAGATAATTTGGAGCAGAGTTACTCTTTAAAACGAGTTTTTGCCCACCCCCCACCCCGCTATTAAAGGTAGGAAAAAGAAAAGTTCACAAAAATCCCTTTATAGTGCGTGTTGGGAATGCATAAACAACTCACATGTAAAAATTAATCTTACTGAGATAATTTGAAGCAAAGTTATGCTTGGAAACATGCTTTTTACCCCACCCCTACCCCCCCAAGGGGGGATAGGACGGAATTTTACAAAATCTCTTTGTAGTATGTGTCTTGAGTACGCATAACCAATTGGCATATCAAAAAATCGTTATCCTGAGACACAGTTACTCTTATAAGCGTGTTTTCGCCTTCCCCCCCCGCTTTTAAAGGGGGGGGAAGGGTGAAAATTTGTAAAAACCCATTACTGTGCGTGTTGGAAAAGCATAAACAACCCACATATACAAATTAATCTTACTGAGATAATTTGAAGCAAAGTTATACTTGGCAACGGGTTTATATTGCCCCCCCCCCAAGGGGAAAAGGGGAGACTTTCGTAAAACCCCATTACAGTGGGTGTCAGACACACGTAAGTAAGCCACTCACTAAAATTTGTAACCTCAGGTCCTATAGATTTCCCCGTATGAATTTTGCGCTAAAAGAGGGGCTCGAATTTGCCCCCTTTGTAACTCCCCCTCCCCCCCCAAAAAAAGGATCGAATATCACAAAAAACCAAACATGATGTTTTGGAAATATCCTCAAGAACACTCTTGGCGATTTTCTATATCTTTGTGCTGTTATTGGAACAGTTTTACTCGAAAACCCGTATTTTGCTAAATTTGCCTCCGAATATAGTTTTTACCCCCTCCCACTGTTAAAAATCCAAAACTCAAATCGCAGAAAATGCTTTTTTTTGCACTCAATTCTAGTCTCTCTCTTTGCAATTTCTTCACCGTGAAGCTATTTGGAGCCGAATTATGCTTATAAGGGAGGTTTTGCTTTCTGCCCCCCCCCCAGGGGGAGAGGGGGGATATTCTGCAAAATCCCGCCTTAATGGGCGTCAGGGTCCTAAAACCAACGTGCTCACCAAAATTTGTGAGTATCTCCCATAGAATTACCACGGCTGTGTTGAATCTGTGAATCAGTGATTTTACTCTTTTATTCCCCACCACGGGGCTTTCACAAAATCCCGTTACAATGAGTTTTGGACACACGTAAATAAGCCACACTAAAATTTGTGACCTCAGCTCCTATAGATTTCCACGGACGAATTTAGTGCTAAAAGGGGCGGGGGGTCGAATTTGCCCCTTCGTAACACCCCCCCCAAATCGAGAAAAATCAAAAATGAGTTTTTGGACATACATACATACATACATACATACATACATACATACATACATACATACATACATACATACATACATACATACATACATACATACATACATACATACATACATACATACATACATACATACATACATACATACATACATACATACATACATACATACATACATACATACATACATACATACATACATACATACATACATACATACATACATACATACATACATACATACATACATACATACATACATACATACATACATACATACATACATACATACATACATACATACATACATACATACATACATACATACATACATACATACATACATACATACATACATACATACATACATACATACATACATACATACATACATACATACATACATACATACATACATACATACATACATACATACATACATACATACATACATACATACATACATACATACATACATACATACATACATACATACATACATACATACATACATACATACATACATACATACATACATACATACATACATACATACATACATACATACATACATACATACATACATACATACATACATACATACATACATACATACATACATACATACATACATACATACATACATACATACATACATACATACATACATACATACATACATACATACATACATACATACATACATACATACATACATACATACATACATACATACATACATACATACATACATACATACATACATACATACATACATACATACATACATACATACATACATACATACATACATACATACATACATACATACATACATACATACATACATACATACATACATACATACATACATACATACATACATACATACATACATACATACATACATACATACATACATACATACATACATACATACATACATACATACATACATACATACATACATACATACATACATACATACATACATACATACATACATACATACATACATACATACATACATACATACATACATACATACATACATACATACATACATACATACATACATACATACATACATACATACATACATACATACATACATACATACATACATACATACATACATACATACATACATACATACATACATACATACATACATAATCTTTGAGCTATTACTGCTAGAATTTTACTCGAAAATCCATATATTGCTAAATTTCCCCCCGAAAATCCTTTTTACCCCCTCTCCCCCCTTAAAAATCCAAAATTCCAAAATCGCAGAAAATGTTTTTATTTGTACTTAAATCTAGTCTCCCCATCTGCAATTTTTTCATCGTGAAGTAATTTGGAGCCGAGTTATGCTTATAAAGGTGTTTTTCCCTCTTGCGCATCCGAAAATCATTTTCACCCCTTTTCCCCCCTTAAAATTCCAAAATTCCAAAATCGCAGAAAATGATTTTTTTTGTATTCAAGTCTAGTCTCCCCATCTGCAATTTCTTAACTGTGAAGTAAATTGGTACCGAGTTATACTTATAAATGTGTTTTTGCCTTATGCGCCCCCGAAAATCACATTTTTACCCCCTACCCCCCTTAAAAATCCAAAATCGCAGAAAATGATTTTTTTGTATTCAAGTCTAGTTTCCCCATCTGCAGTTTCTTCACCGTGAAGCAATTTGGAACCGAGTTATGCTTATAAAAAGGTGGTTTTTGCCTTCTGCCCCCCCGGGGGGGTATTTCGCAAAACCCCGTTTTAGTGAGCGTCAGGGTCCTAAAATCAACCTGCTCACCAAAAATTGTGTCTCTATCTCCCATAGGATCGCCACAACCGTATTGAGTCAGTGAATCAGTGAGTTTACTCTTTTATGTATATATGGTTGTCCTCTAAGGTACAAAAATACAATGTGATTGATAGTAATTAATATCTCTGCCTCCTACCAGACCATTTAAGTTTTAGGAAATAACCAGTTGCGAACACAGGCTCTTGTTCTCCCAAATTCAATACGTAAAATTTAATGTGAAATTATTTTATTCAAAATTGAAACTCGCTATACCTAGAAATGGTTATTTATGATTTGTTTTTTTCTTGAGGTTGGTGGGGGGGATTTAGTTCGAATATTTATTTGATTTTGTACAAAATGACTCAGTTCTTCAACAAATAATTCAAAATAAACTGGCTAGCTTTGGATTTTATATCTTGCTGTAATTAGAGGGCTATTTAAAGGGCTGCAAACAAAATGTGTCATTAAAACTGAAATCTCAATTTATAATTTTCTTTTTACAAAAACAAACAATTTCAAATATTTCGTACGCTAAGCTTTTTTTTTTTTTTGAACTTTAATTTCTGTCATCTTTAGGGTTTTTCACGCAAAAAGTAAAGATGATCACTACTTTAACACAGAATTATTTTCTTCTGGTTTTGAACTACTGTCGAAGCATTGTAAATCCGCAGAAATATGTTCTGGGGTACAAAATGTTTTAAATTCCATTTTTCTTCATGCTGTCATGTAAGGAAATATTTTAATAGAGATTTCAGAAGCGCCGATATTATAATCTCCAAAATTAACCCTTTGCGGCCCAATACAAATCGTATCATTTAAATTACTGCCACCGGAATTCATGAACTAAATTAAACTAAAAGAAATTTGAAATTTTAAGGTTATAAAAATCGGCCTTTTCTGTTATGTTATAAACGAAAATTTTTGCTAAAAATTTTACGGGATGAATTTTTGCAGCTGGATCTCAAATTTTGCGTCCTCGCAGCGAGGACAGCGCGCGTTAAGGGGTTAAAAACCAATGCAGAATAAGTAGTTGAAAATGTCATAGTGTGCCCTTTTAATTAAGTATGTTTTAAATTTATTTTTCGTAACTGCGTTAGTTCATTTACAAAAATTAAAAAATTTCCAGTTTGTTACGCTTCTATTATTAAAAAAGTTCTAGGAAGTTTAAAATTGAGATCAGAAATATTGTGAAAGAATTATAAAATTCTTTTACAGACCACTAGTTGGTCGGATAATTAGCGATCTGAACTTCAGTTGCTAGGGTGTAGTTAAAATGTAAATTCTCAATTTAGAAGAAAATTAATTTCGAAGGTATCTAATCAAAATGTGTCACTAAAACTTTTAGATCCTTATAATACAAACTTTTACTTTTGTAACGAGAAAATTTTCATAGATTTCTAGTGTTAATCTATACAGGGGGAAAACAAACTTGAACTTACGACTAAAACATACATTGCATTCATTCAAGCATGTTTGAGCCCGACACATGAATGGATGTTCGTATCATTACGGAATAAATTGAAATTTAAACTTATGCAATTAATGTAGCTTCCTCCCCGCTACATAAAACATTGACTAAAGAAAAATAATATTTTTAAACAGTTCCAACAATATATAGTGTAACCAGGTTTCTGAAGTCTAGCTTGAGGACTATCTCAAAGGCATGGAGAGTCAACAAATTGACCAACAGGTTGAGATTTTGTAAACATTGCCATTCCCTTATCGCAATTTTCTCTCAGCCACAAGAGTTACCAAACCTATTGGACTCCGAGTTCCCATGGTCTCAAAAAAGTACTTGAATATTTTGTGTATCATTTTAGTTATGAAAGAGATGTTACTGACGTGATGGTAAGGGGCAGAAAAAATAAAATTTACAGTTGTATGTTATGAACAAAAAATATTATAGAAGCTAAATATGTATTTAACTTAATTAACGTAAACAGTTCAGCGACATTTACCTGCCTAAAAACAATTTATACAGTATTATTTAACCACATTTCTTGCGACCATGAAAGCAGATTGAACGAGTCTAGTGTTATAATAGGGATGACTGAGAGAAAACAAGCGATAAGGGAACAGCGAATAACTGGATGTTTGCCAAATAACTATCTCTCGGCCAATTTTGCATCCCTCCAAACTTTTGGACTCTGCCTCACTGCTAGTCGTAGGAAGCGTGGTCGCACTATATATATTTTTCCCGAATAAATGTTTCAGGTCAAGATTATAAGCCTATCAGTTTTAAGACATTGAATGAAAAACAATTACAATCTTACGGTCAATAAACATCCAAGCAGAAACACCAGGGTATTTAGTCGACACGACACTTTCAAAAGTTGGTGGTTGCAGTTCCGTAAATCTCCCAGGAAGATTAGAGATTATTGTAATAAGTGTCAAATTTAAGAATGTATTCATTTTCAAAATCGGGTTCATGATCCGCATTTAAATCTTAGCTAAGTAGTTTCCATCTTAAATCTCTCGATTTCAAGACTCATAAATGCAATATAGTAACTGAAGAATATGTATAAACCGAGTTGCAATTCTACTTTGGTTGCCATAGATACTGTGTGTACAAGTGTTGAAATAACTAGATTGCACCCATCAAGCCAATTCATCATAGAGATTTAAAAAGAAAGCAAAATTAAAAATTTTAAGTAATGAGATATTCTCTGGAAAAGGACGGGGGAGGGGGTATTTATAACAAGGAATTTAAATAATACACATGAATTCTTAACGTAAGAGTGAATTGGATACAAGGAAACAATAAATATCAATTTTACTAAAACGAGAATAACCATCCACTTTATAAATCTGAAAATTATTTTAATTCAATATTTCACACATAAGTAATATTTAGCGAGCCGTAACAGAACATGAGAAACAACTAATTTATGGAAAGAAGGGAAACATTAAAATTAAAAGTATTGTCCTGAAAATATGTTTTTATAAAATGTTACAAAAATCAAGAATTAATAAAGTTCTTAAAAAGTGAAACTTTTTTTTTTCTTCCCATTTAAAGGGTAAAAGGAATCTGTAGGAATGCATGGAAGAATCCAGTATTTTAAAATATTGAATCAAATCCGATTTTTCAGGTATGAAATAGAACGGTTATTTCCATCTCTCTCAGTTTGTTAAAATATACGTAAATGTACGTTTAAGGAAATGGCTATTTCAATACTTTTCCAATATTTAGTACTATTTACATAATACAACCCTTTTTTGTTGAATTTCCAAGTTTTATTTTAAATCCCATGAGAACCTCTGTAAAATATGAAAACTCTGAAGTTATATTTTCCTACTTTAAATCTATTAAAAATTGAGAATTTTTCTCGAAGAGAAACCAGTTATTGTACACTATTTTTTGACAGGTGTCACAGCAACAGTTCATATATTAATTTAAAAAAAAATCTTATTAATAAAAAAAAAATCCGTTCTGTTAATATATCGGTTTAAATGAATGAATTAGACTTAATATTGGGAGATATAAAAACCAGACTAGTTAGCCATGCTTTAGATTTTTACCACATACCTGACTTTAAAACTGGAGTTCTTTCATCTACTATTACCTACAGAGTAAACTATTTTTTTCCCCAGTTAATTCAATTTCATTGAACATTTGAATAAATCATGTACAGCCACTTATTCCGACTGAACATGCGCGATCTTATTTTCATGCTTATATTGTACGACCATTTTCTTTCACACTCCCCCCCCCCTCCTCCCACAAGATGTTTTAATACTAGTTGTCTAGTAACAAAACCGGCCAACTGCTTAAAATTGAAAAATTAATTTTCAGTTAACGTTTCCACTGTCTGGAAACAAAACCATGCCATACTAGATCCATCGATTATTTGCATTTAAAATTCCCGATTTCCTGCAAAGCCGGACAAATCCAAAGACTCGTGGAACTTCAAAACTAGTCACCTCCATATTCGTAAGATCGTAATTCTGATCCACCCGACTGCAGCACTACACTTTTTTTTTTTTTTTTTTTTTTAATTAGGTTAGTGCTATATTTTCTCTTGCCTGCGACTGCTCTTTTTGCACACAAAGTTTCTAATAATTGAACTGCATGTTTTCTTTGACTATGGAGAAGTTTGTAGGGCTGAATATCACATAAATGTGCATTTTAGTGTTTCAGGTCTTTATTATTAATTTTAAGCAAATAAATTGTAAAAAATTTTATTATTATTCTTTAGAAGTACCTTTTTAAAAAAGCATCCAATCATAAAATGCGAGTTTATAGCAATTTCAGTATTTTTTTAGAAAATTTTTAACCTTAAAATCGTCATTTTCGTGACTGTCTCCAAGACCAAATGTTTACATACAAAGTATGTTTTTTACTAAGAAAAATAAAGTGATAATTATAATAATTGTTAATTCTTGTAAAAAAAACTATTTGTTTTCAAAGGAAATTTTTTTTTCTTTTTAATTACGTTAATTTTCATGCATGAGTAATTAAAATGCTTGTATGCAAGTCTTGACGTCATTTTCGTGACACGTGAAAATAACTTCATATATCAAGGGATGGTGCCACCATTCACTTTTTTTAAAGTTTAAGATCAGAAATCAACATTGACGATATGTGGGGAAAATAAATCTCAAGAAAATTAAAAAAAGGCAAGAGTTAACATTTTTACTGTTTACATGCTGTGCATATTTTTATTGCTTGCCATTTTCGAGATGCATAAAAAATAAAAAAATATAAAATTTAGAACAAAGTTTTATTTTAATATAGAATGACGACCAGAAGAAAATGTGACGATATCGGCTTAGTGAAAGCATGTTTTTCAGTACAGAACGAATTATTGACGATTTGTCATTTTCATGACGGTCATTTTTGTGACGTCACGAAAATGACATTTGTTGCAGATTTACTATTTTGCAAGCCCTGGATTTAAATAATTTTTTATTTTGAGTTAAAAGATTTGTTGGTGTAGGATAAGCTTTATATTTAAATATTTAAAGTACTTTCCGGTATCCAGGTAAATATAAAAAAATACATACGACAATATTAAGATACAATAAAAAAGCAAACTTTTATTTATTTATTTTTGCCCCCTTTAAAGTGTCATTGAGAATGTTACTCAAAATATTTTACTTGTGTTATTTATGGCAAGATGCAGAAAAAATAAGTTTGCATGGCCTGAGAAAGAGTATGTCCATGAAATTCAAGTGCCACATATTCTGTGCAAAATTAGGAATTCTCCTGAACCCGCTTCAAATAGATATTTTAAACTTCAGGATGAAGATTTTAATAATGTTCAATCTGCTCTTTCTGAATTTAATTCAGTTAATCATTAAACTTGTAACTACAAGGATTTTAATACAATAAAATTGCTTGATATTCTCATTATTGTTCTTTCTTTTCCCTTCACAATCTTTTCTCTATTGTTCTAATATGTTCCATTTTTAATATTATATGGTCCTATTTCATTGACAAACAATGTTATTTCAGTGAAAAATAGTCATTTTGACAAATTGTCATTTCAGTGACAAACGGTCGTATCAGTGACAAACATTGTCATTTCAGTGACAAACCAGTCATTTTTTGACATCTTTAAATGCTATAATTAAAAATTTAATTCAAGTAAACTAATTATTTCCAGTTTATAGTCAAGATGTATGCAGTCTGACATTTCCCATTGATATAATTTATGTTTATTAAAAATTAATTTTATTTATTTTTTTAATTTAAAAATTTTGGGTTTATTTTATTTTTTTCAAATGGGAAGAACTTTTTAGAAAAGCCCAAGTCTTTTATTTTTTAATGAATCTGAACCAAAAAAAAAAAAAATTAAATGGTAATTTTGATTTTATAAGATAATTAAAATTATAATTTTTTTGAAAAATTTCAATAAAATTTTAAAAAATTATGATCGATCTCTGTCAAACTCAGAATTTATTTAAGATGTACTTACGGACTTATTTTAAAAAATTCAAATTAAAATACAAAGTTTGAAAAAAAAAAGTTTAAAAAAATCCAAAATGCACTCTTATGTGATATTCAGCCGTAGAAGAAATCTCTTCTAATCAAAGAGGAAAGTAAACCTACGACATGGAAATGGGAGAAAAACAAAGAAAATGGTAATGTACTGTGACTTTGTAATAAAATTGACAACATTATAACATCGTAGTTAGCGTATTATGAATAATCAATCATGTGTTATTAATTTAATAACATACCTATAATAATTCAGCAGGTTTTAGCGATATGTTTATGCAAGATTGTCTAGAACTCTAATCATTTCAACCTCTTAAAAATCAGCTTGATATTAAGGAATTTGGGACCATTTGTTATCCATTATCGTATTTTCTCGAGGTTTTTTTTTTCGAGGTTGGGGGGGGGGGGGGTTAAAGCAGCTATTTTTTGTTTTATCAGATTTATTTAGTCTCGGATAACAAACCTTATTTTATGATAAAATTGAATTCAACCAAACATATGTTTCTGCAACCCTAATGATCCAAGATTCACATTTAGCGAGAAATTAGTTCTCGTATGTTTTGAAACAGCTCAACTCCAAAGTTAGTTGCAAAGGCGGCCAAATGCAAAAGTAAACTTAAATACCCCCCCCCCTCTTCACGTGCCCCTGCATTTCGAGTTTTCAAATATATTGCTTTAACGATTATACACTTTTGATATATCTTATTTTGGCTAAATGTGGCAAAATATCAGCTTTTCCTCAAAATTCTTCAAGACGGCTGATTTTGTAAGTAAACGGCACATTTCTAAATTCTGGCTGCTAAATTTAGCCCAAAATTTCGTTTTGAAATTTAATCTGTTTTATTAGCGATTTTTACGAGAACAAAATGTTTGTGAAATTTAACTTCGCTGAGAAGTATTTAATCGTGCATAATAAGGACAATATGGGGCAATATAAAAGGGGAGTTTCTCCTTTAATATTAAAAATATATGAAACACGCTCTTATATTTTGATGTCAGTTGCAAGATTGTTATATTGCATAAACTGAGTAAAAGAGTTTACTTAATTTACATAAATTCAAACACTTTCAATACGTCACTTAGTATATTTGAATTCTTTTTAAATAAACATAAGTATTAAAATAAATATCATTAAGGTAACTATGTCAAAGAACAAAAAATTCTTTTAAACTTATTCCAGAAAAAAGCTTATGAAACTGATTTTTGAAGTGAAAAAAGAAATTTTCCAAAGAATACTACGATGTATTGTTTGCAAAATGAATTACCAGCGAACATTTTCTCGAAATATAAATGGAATTTTTTCCCTTTCACTATTAGAGAACATAATACAAAGTATGCCATTTCCTTTGTAAGCTTTAGGTTACAAGAATGTAAGAGGTTTCATTCCAGATTATTACAATATGATATTACGCTGACACTGGAAATCTAATTTTAAATTCTTTGATTGCCTTTAAACAATTGTGTCTGCAATTTCTATAAACTAGAATGATTTTTAAATTAAAGTAATTCTGAAATCAACGGTACTATGTCCATTAATTCAATCTTCAATAAAATTAATGATATTCATATTTTTAATAACCTCATATTAAAAAGAATATATCGCATTTCTTTAGTTATATAAATATTTGTAATGAAAATGTTCATCTTTTAATTCTTTCGTTTATAACATTTATATTTCAAAAGCGGGATGTAAATCCCCCCCCCGCAACGTATTTTGGTATTCTCGATATTACTCGCAATCTAGTAAACACCTTGAAATCTTAAATTCTTCCTAGGCGCATTTAAGATCTACGGTTTACAACGAATAATTCCTGTGGCGTTTCCCCTTTAAAGTACGCAGATTAGTTCAGAACTACAAATCTTATCTTTTCAGAAGTTGCCCTATAAACCCTTTATACCGAATTACGAAAAGTCTGGAATTTTATTTTTACTATAGGATATCAAAGAAAACAAAACCAAATAATGCCTCTGAATAAAACTTTGATAATTCATTTTCCGTTTAATCAAGATACTAAATTATAACTATGTATTCAATATATTAATGGTGTAGATACAGGCCAATTGTCTACATGAGACGCAGGAAAATAGCCGACACTCACTTCGATACTAATATGTTGTATCCTGTATTCTCGTTAGTTTCAGAGAAAATACGAAACTTACGGCTCGGTCAATACAATTAAAATCTGCAGAAAAATTTAGTTTGAAATGATAATCTGCAAAGAACGACTGTAGAAAAGTGTCGCCTACAGTTTCAAATACCTTAAAAGAAATTTAGATTAATTTTTTCCCAACACAGAAAGCAGGTACATTTTAACTACATTTTTTCCCTCTCCAGATTAGTAATCCAAAATGATTTTTTTTTTGGCAGATAATATACTTCAGATTATCCGTTTTATCCGAGAACCAGCTTGACATAGGATCGTGCCTTGCACATGGCGTCTGCTAGTTGTGACAAACTTTCTTGTGGGGTATCTCGTTAACAGTGTGTTCTTATACTAAGAGCGTTTAATATTAAACATTTTTTTAGGTTGTGTATTTATAGAGCTGTTATCTTCAAATAATTCAGGCACAAGTTATTTAAAATTTAAGTTTCCTCTAGTTCCTTCAGACCTGAAGTTAAATTTTTATTCAGGCGAATTGGGTTCAAAGGCATAATAACACAAAAGAGGGGAAACTACTTTAAGTTCATATGCATTTTAAATAGTTTTATTTAAAGTCTAAACATGATACAGACTGTCGTTACTAATCTACACCACTAATGTTGAATTTAATCAAACCTATGGTTAGGAGAAGGGGGGGGGGGAACTGAGTCTTTACAATGAATGTAGTACCTACTCTTAAAATAAACATTAACTTTTAATAAAAAGAAAATAAATGACATTAACCCTCCGAAAGCTGATCGTTTCACTCTTCAGTGCTAAGCATTTAAGGCATTGCATTTCCAGCGAGACTATTCGTAAAAACTATTGATATCTATTTTACGAGTTGTTACATAGATTTTACGAATCGTCTCACTACGAGTGGATAGTACTCTAGCGAGGATCCGAATCGTCTCAAAGAGATGATAGCACTTCAAGAGTTAATGTCAAATTCCAGATAAAACTCGTAAATTATCAATCACTTCAAACACTAATTAACACAGCAAACAAAGTGATTATATACTGTGCCTAACCGTCGTTTTTTATTATCTTCCTAAATTTTCTATACCAAGCAAGTTGTTTGAAAATATCATCCCCAGACCTCCTGTTTGTTTATATGACCCTTGCTGTAGGTCTCTTTTAGTAAATTTTAATGAGATTTAAAAATATACTTACCACTACCTAATTGTACACCGCTCTAAAATTTTTTTAAAAATTATGCTTTTAGTACTAATGCCTGCAAGACTGAACATCACTATGCTAGTGATTGTAATCACTCTGTAGAACGACTGCTGACTTTTAAATTCTCGTTACCCACTTTGTAACACAAATGTTATGGGTTTCCATAAACTAAATAATCTGGTGTGTCACTCACACGACTTTCTCTTGCACTGAAATTTAATAGTATAAATACAAGTTGCAGATTAATAGGTAGGATAACGAGTACTGTTATGTAAACCTATGTTAAACAATTCATATTGGGCTTCTGAAAAGTTTTATATGATAATTAGTTCTGTGTGAGTGGGCTACCGCCCCCCCCCCTGAACCCCCCGTTTCATTAATGCACCTACATTTATATATAATTTAATTCGGTTATTAAAAAATAATTCTCTTTAAAAAATAATTTATTAAAATTTAAAAAAAAATTATTTTTATGATAAGGCAGACGATTTCCATATAAGAGAAGTATAACACTATATATCTAAAAAAGTCCATTTTATTATCAATATGAAAAAATAGTGTTTTTCGTTAAAAGTAAAAAAAAAAAAATCTATAACTTTGTTTAAAATACTCGCAGATCGACGGTTCAACCATTCATTTTAAAGGTTTTGGCGAGCTCTTTTAAAGATACCCATCATGAAAATTTACTCCCATCGAGGGGGACTCACAATTTTTTTTTCCCAGTTAACTATATTACAAAAATATATATTCGTTTCATTTGGTTTAGTGCAGTCTATAGGCGTTAAACTCTACTTTCCTGCAATTTCCCCATAGACGTAATGTATTAGAATTCTCTTGATTGTCCCTGTACACGATCCATTTGCTTGATCTTAATGAAAAGCTTACTGTAGCATCCCTACAAGATACACATTTAGAATACCAAGTTTGAACTTTCTGCCATAATTTGTTTATGAGATATGCTGATAACAGACGGACACGCAGACCATTTGCTAAAAACATGATTTTCGTATTCAGGGGACCTCAAAACTTGTAAATATATTGAAATCTCGCGTTCGAAAATTTGACCCAAAAACAATACTCTCTACTTTATGGGTAAGAGAAAATAAGAAGGTTGCTGCCGCACATTAGTTAACTTAAGAATTCAAGTATGCTGTACGACATTAATTTATTGTCAACACACCAGCAATGTGGGAAAATTTTACATCTTACACCAAGAGTCTTATTCTTATGAAATCTACGTGTTCAGTAAAGGAACATTAAAAACTAAAATTCAAAATTTCAAGGTTTATTAACTGTCAGATCACATAATTACCAACAAATATTTGTAAAATTAAAAAGTATTTAGGATTATCCGGAGTATACCTAAAGTTACAACTTTTTCGAAAAACTGATTTTTCAAGATCGTTTTTTAAACGAAAATTTTCATTTTCAAGTTCAGAACGTTAACAGGAAATCTAATATGCTATTTAATTGGACATTTAAGTATCCCGATTAGAAGTATATCAAATTTTCGTAAAATTTACATTACTGACGATTTTATTTGCTTCTAATCAACGTTTCTCATTAAAATTGTTTTGTAACCGCACAAATAAGTATTTTATACTTCTTACGCATTTACTAGATCTATTTTTTTGTACTGATTATAATAAATTCATTAAACTCCAGAATTTAGCTTCAACTTTGACATGAATACGAGGATATTGAAACTTATTCAGTGATACTGTTCAGGTTATGAAAGTATGTTTAATACTTTCCCATTGGAAAATAAAAGGTTTCAGTGAAACCCGAGTTTCCAGAAAATAAATCTACGCTTTTTTTTCCTGGAGCTTGTGATCGTAGAATTTCCTATAAAGGAAGAACTTAATTAGAAATTGTTTATTTTTCAGTACTTTTCGCAATACCTGGGAACATGGCGGCAGGAACGGGCATCAATTTTTTTTTTTTTTTTTGGTTAAACTTTAATATCGTCAAGGTATCTCAACTTTCAACTCTAAAATAATTTCAATTTGCATGATTAGAAACTGAAACCTACGCTTTTGAACAAAAATTTTAACTTTAGGTCCATTCCTGGAGACCTAAATTTGTCTATGAATGCATAGGTACCAACTGTACCGTTTTTCAAGGGAGACTTCAAACCGAAAAATTTGTGTAGCTGCTTTCGGTAATATTAATCGTCGGAAATATATACAACATTCCATTTAAAAATACTGGTGTTCATTCTGATTTAAAAGTTTAATATGTTGGCAGCTCTAAATATTTTTGGTAATTTTGGGATCGCTTACAGGTTTTTACATACTTGAAATTTTGAATCGACAAATTTTCGTGATACACCCTATCGTACAGGTTCTGGAATAGTGTAGTCACACTTCAAAGTTTTTTTCCCATACAACATTAATACAATGATTTTCTCTGAATATGGCTACGTGATAATGGTAACGGGACATTGATCACCCTGTATAAAAAAAACTTAAGTTAAAAAAATTCTAAAAAGGGAAATCGTATACATAAAATTCTATTACATGTTTCAATTCGTAGCATGCGATACAATCAATAATTTAAAAAATAAGCTCGTTTTTAAAATGAATCTGTCGTTTGAATTTTATTCATATAAAAAGCTTCATGTAATACAACACAAGTTAAAAAAATATCTGCCAACAATCAGTTCTACGTCTTGTGGATGACTGGAGCAAAGTTGCAATTTGTCTATTCCTTCTACATTTTCTTGCAGAACCTGTAAAAATATTTAGCATTTGAAACAAACATAGCAACACAATTCCATAGGATAAACAGAAGATAAAATTTTATACATATTTGAAGCTTGCAATTACACTTTATGCATAATATGGCATTTATTGTGTTTTCACTAAAATTTGTTCTCTTGTTTCATCTTATACTATTAAGTGAGCAATATTTGTATGTATATTTCACCGATCTCGAAAACGGTAGCTCGGACAGTCACGAGATTTAACACAAAGGTGCATCCCGAAGGATCATTGTGCACATCGAAGTCATATTTTCGAATTTTTCATTAGTTTTTTCTTAATTAAAATGTGAAAATCATAACCTTCTAATTTCTGATAAAAAAAGCCATTTAAATTTTAACATTTTATCCATAATTTAATTGTTGCCAATTTTTTTTTTCGACAAAATAATTAAAAAAACCGTACATTTATTTAAAATGAGGAAAATAAATCAGAAAGATTAGAAAATAAATTAGAAATATCACTCACATCATTACAAATAAGACACCAAATAAAAGGGAAAATTTTTGTAAATCCGATTCATTAAACAGCTTATAAATCGGATGATTAGTTTTTTCTTAATTGAAATGTGAAAATAAAAACCTTCTAATTTCTGATAAATAAGAATAAATAAGACATTTAAATTTTAAAATTTTATCCATAATTTAATTGTTGCAATTTTTTTTTCGAAAAAAAAAATACACTTATTTAAAATGAGGAAAATAAATCAGTAAGATTAGAAAATAAATTAGAAATATCAGTCGCATCGTTACAAATAAGATAGCAAATGAAAGGAAATTTTTTTTTAAATCCGACGCATTAATCAGCTTATCAATCTGACAATTAGATTTTTTAAAATTATGAATTTTAGGTGGCAACAGCAGAAGATTGTATGGAAACCGTTAGGAGAAAAAAAAATTAAAAATCTGCTTCACATTAGGTCAGAGGATTTTTAAAAAGGGATTAAAAATTGCAGTTTTCAAATTCTTTTAAATTTTCTCTCACGAACACAAAAATATAATATACAGCCTGTACCCCACAAAACCAACTTGCATTTCAAAGTTCTTCAATTATTTTGGTTAATAAACAAAAGTTTTTTTTTTCTTCAAATTAAGTTTTATTCTATTTTCGAAAAGATTTATGTGATCATAGATATAATATATATATAGATCTATCATCCCCATATTATCGTGCAAAGATTTTTGATGCCGAAAAAAAAGCTATGGAATCGGCCATTAAGTGGTATTGAAGGAAAAAAAAAAAAAAGAATGAATTTGAAACTATATCTGGGGCTTTTCATTCATTTTTAGTAAATAAATTATTCATGAATTTTATTTGCTAAAACATTCGTGTGTATTCCCGTGTGTATTCACTCGGGGAATGACTGCCATATTTTGGTAAAATCGCCGTCTTTTCCAGAGTGAAAAAGAATCACTTTTTTGTCCCCAATGATCAATCTATATATTATTACTATATGTATGTGATACGATACATTAATAATTTGGGTTTTAAAAAAATTTTAAAACTATGAACCATATTTTTATTTTATCAACTTCATTAACAGATCCTGCTAGGCGATTTTTTAAATTTTCATGTTGAAGTACACCGAATGTTTTTCGACAAGAAGTTTAATATAGCAACAGCCATTTTAATCTAAGTAGTGCATCAAATATATAAAAACATAAATTATTTATTTTTACACAAAATTTACAGAACAAATGCAGTTTTAAAGATAGGAAATTTATTTCAACAAGCACTATTTTAAACCTAAAAAGCATTAAAAATATAAGCAGAATATAAAGGATTCTTATGTATAAACAAAAAAGAGTGATAAAATTATTAGCAAAATAGTCTTCCCCCTTTAATACAAAAAAAAAAAAAAAAAATCCATCGCTAATATGGCGACAAAAATTCAAAAGCCGCCAATGGAGCGACATAATAAAGTTGTGTAACACGATAATGTTTACCTATTTATTTATTTTTTTATATACTGCACTCTCACGCTGTCGAACAGAAATATTTGAAAAATTCAAATTATTTAAATAAATAAAAATATGTTTAATGGGAAATATATATAACCATAAAAAGATTAGTTCTCTAAAATACGGCAGAAATAGCGCTCATAGCATATTGTTACAAGGGATTAAGTCTTATTGTTACAATGGATTAAGTCTAAAATGGTGACAAAAATTCAAAAGCCGCCAAAGAGAACTATATTAAGGCTGTACTATCAGGTTTACAACCCATGAATTATATATAAACAAAAAATTGTCTCATGCGACAGACGTAGCCGGTCACAGCATATTGTAATATTTGGCGTGAAATTTCTGTCATTTAATGGTTGATTGGATAAACAAAAAAACATGAAATAACGTAAAAGCAAATATTATGTTGTCTAAACCCAGTTACGTTTGAGTCCAGTCTGAGTTACATGTGAACAACACGTATAGTGTTGTTCACATGTAACTGGGATTCAGATATAAAAGGGAAACTCCAATTTTTTCGATACTATCGATTTCGAAACTTATATAATAAGCACCTAAATGGAAGCTCATTGGTAAACCATTGTCGCAGGTAATAGGGACAAGCGCCCGAGTTGCAGTTGATGACCAAATCGCTGCTGAATGCAGCAGGGACCTGGAGCGAGCTTTTGAAAAATTTCAGTAATTTATTTTATTTTATTTTTATAAAGCTATATAGAAACTAGGTTTCCTTTAAATTTAGTGGCCAGCGAAGCGGGCAAAGCCTGCTAGTTTTTATTTATAGATTCAAAAAGAAAAATAAATATTTTAAAACCATACAAGTTGGCACTTACGTTAAACACTTTTTTTTTTTTTTTTTTTTTGGGGGGGGGGGGATGTTTAATCGCAGAAAACTGCTAAAAACTTATTACAAATTTTGATTACAAGTTTCCGATAGAAAGAAAAAAAATCTTTAAAGTTAGCAGCTACAGTGCAAATGCTTATTTTTTTTTTTTAATAACAGAATTATTTCTATTACACCACTCATACTGGTCTGTAAATCCATTCAGATTGTCCTGAAAACTTGCAGCTTTAAATGGGTATGATAAGCTTCCTACGGTTTAGAATGAAAAATGTTAAATTATAAAATAATTTATGCAACTATTTAAAAATGCACAGTCAAGATTTCAGGACAATGTTTTTGGAGCTACATACCAGAGTGGGACCAGAAAAAATTCTATACTTCTGGTAATTTAAACACGTGGTAACGTATTTAAAATTCATTTCTGTTCGTTAGATGTTTGACTAGTAATGAAAATTTCTAATCTAAGTTTTAAAATTCGCAAGATTATGAACGATTTATCCAATTTCATGTTTAAATTTCTAAAAAAATCTTAAGTTCAAAAATTCCAGAAATTGGGTTGAAATTCAATATAATTTTTTTTTTTTTTTACTTTTCTCTAGAGCTCAAGACACCCAGTTCCTAATTCGCTGGGCTCTTTACTGTCCAGGAAGTATTGTTATCGAAGTTACAATATCATAAATTAGTTATAGATTATGTAGAATTTCAGCTCAGTCCAATGATAGTAAGTTCAATTTTGCTTATAAGATTAGACAAACGGAAAACGAAGAGTGGGGGGAAAATTATATTTATCAGGGTTTTTAAGAATATTGTGCTGAAAAAAGGCACTTCAGTAAAATATTTCTTTCACAAGAAACAAAGAATATTTGCTTATTTTTGCCCTAATGGATGCAAGTTAGTAGTTTTACAGGAAATGGAAATAAAATTTCACGACATGGGAAACGTTGAGTTTTGTACTTTTTTTTTTTACGAATCTTTACACGAAATTCTTTTAACACTGAAAAATATTTCTGTCCCCTCACTTTCGTGTTAAACTTTCTTCACCGAAATAATTTTCCCATAAAGATACAATTTAATACAACCTGATGTTCAAGCCCTGCAAACATGAGAAATTTCAACTTAAAGATTCAATTTACGGGCAAACTTGAGGGAGCAATAAACAAAGCAGTTAAATAACATTTATAATAAATAAAAAGGCCAATGATCGAATACTCACAGAAAATCTTTAAACATTCAGCACAGCTAATATGTAATGGAGCTGGAAGTCAGATTGTTCTGTTAATCATACTGGAAGAATATGTCTGCGTTTACTTCGCTTGTAGTTAATTTCAAAATTGCCACTCCAATTACCATCAGATGTGTACACAAAATCTTTTGAGTTTGAGAGAGTCCAGACGTCTACGGCTAAGCATAGTTGATAACTTATCAAGTAACTAAAAAATGAAAAAATACGATGTGAATATATATGGATATAGTTGCTTTTAATAAATTGCATCAATTATTACTTAAATTCAGAAAAAGGGATTAGATATTTATAATATTAAGTTTTTGATACGTTACTCTAGAAGAACTTCTAGATTTTGAATTTCATTCAAATGATAGTTAAATTTTAATTAAAAAAAAAAAAAAACTGACTTGCAAAACATGTTTTATACTTAAAGTTCCATAAAGCATCCAAATAGGAACTTTCAAGAAAAATACAAAAAAAGTATGATCATGTTTCCTGGATTAAAAATAAAGAATTCCAGGATTTGAAGAAGAGAAAAAAAAAATTAAAATTTCAAGTATACCCGATTGTATAGTTTTGTACATATAAAGGCAGTTTAAAGAGCAATTTTAAAACAATATACTTTATAATTAAGTTTACGCAGTACTTACTTTAACTTGAAAAACAAAGTTTTATTTGGTATCAATTACAGTTATATTTAATTTTATAATAAACAACAATTGGTATACAGGTAGTATTTAAAATTTCTTTAAATAGAGAAGTTTCGAAATAAATGGGGGGGGGGTGGAACTGAAGGATATAGTGATAAAAATTGTCTGCGAAGTGTGAAGGTTATTGAAAATTATTAGTTTCTACGCACAAAAGTTTTCGTACGTATTAATTTAGTGTTATTTTGTCTTCAAATCAATAGAGAAAATAATTTTTAAAGCTAATAAATAAAAAAATAAAAAAAACCTCTTTGAAATTTACCGTGCATTAGGCCAAAATGTAAAATATATCTATTAAATTAAAATTTTAAAACTTCAACTAAAAACTCACCATCTATCACTGAAATAGTTTCTGAAGAGAGAAGTGTCAATAAGTGTAATGTTTCGGGATTTCTGCCAGTCATCTGGAATGCGTTGGTCGAATACACTTTTTAAAGCGCATAAAGCCACAAAGAGTTTGAATAAAAACATTCTGGATTTTTGGTGATCCTTACGTTAAAAATGAATGTTAAAAATATGGTTAAAAACTAAAATATATGTTCCATTCTTATAAATATTATAGTTTAAAAATTAAAAGGCATTCATCAAATTAACGAAACGCATAACAAAACGTACTGGCATACTATCCCATTCATAATGCGATCAGCGGTACTCACTGGATTATTATTTATACCCAAGAAAATGCTTTGCAAAAATTTAAGAACTGAAATGAATTAACTCCGTTCTTTATTATTTGGTTGAAATTGAGGTTGAATTGGTTTTACGTCGCACTAGTGCTATACTGTGGGCACTTCGCCTTGAATACAGGGTGTGGAAAGCGACCAGCAAATCAGTGCCTTAAAATTAAGCCTCTCACCAGAGGTCAGTGCGGTCGAGTTTATTGTTTAAAAAACTCTCACGTGGTTAATTATATGTTCAGAAGAAACTGAAAAAAGTCAATGAGCTCTTCGATTTGAGCAAAAAAAAAAAAAAAAAAAAAGAAAAATTCGATCATAGCACCATCTGGGAAGCTGAATTTTTTTTAGCAGTATTTTAAGCATTCGTTCATAAGCGCTTGCTGCACTGTATATTCTAGACGCTGTAGTGTGGGTAATTAGTGTCTGTCTGGAACTAACCACTAAGAATGGACCGAATTCCTATGTAATAAAAGTACACTTCATACGGTTTTATTAAAAAAATCCTTATCGAATCATTGTCTTACACTAACTAAGAATAGGATTCGACAAGGATTTATTTAACAAAACCGTATGAAGTGTACTTTTATTACATAGGAATTTAGTCTATTCTTAGTGGTATGTACTTTTTTTACATAGGAATTTTTGCTATTGTTCGGACACTTTTGTTACTGACTGTACCATTACAATTTTGATCTTACTCGGAGGGGATAGATCCCATTTTCGGTGACTCTCAGAAGTATGATTTGGTTGGGAACATTGGGGATATTGCGGTCATGACAGGTTTTTAATTCATCATTCATCATTAGTGTACAAGGTTGTCTTTGACCAGTTTGAGTTTGGAACTTGCAATATTTCAATTACGTAGTCAATGCTCTACCGATAAGGATATCTCAGGCCCACCGTATTGATCATTATCCCATTGGAAAAATGCAACATTCGCGTGTTCGTATACGTATTATATTGGATGGATAGATGGTTGTTTGGGTTTAATGTTGCTCTAGCGCTCTAGCGCTCTAGTTGCTCTAGCGCGGTACCGCGCTATAGCGCGGTACTCATGTTCTTAGACTGATTAAGAACATGATTCGACAAGTATTTATTTAACAAAGCAGTATTAAGTATAGTTTTTTTAGACAGGTATTATTGCTAGTGCTCGGATACTTTTGCTTCCGACTGTAGTACGCATACCTAAGGATGCTCCGGAGACATGCCATGAGAATTTTTATCTTCCACGGAGGGGGTGACTCCTCGCCTCGGTGACCCCCAGAGGTATGACATGGATGCGAACATAGAGGACATTGCAGCCATGGCAGATTTTACGTACACCAGCCACCATTAGAGTACACGATGGTCCTTGCCCATCGAACCCACAATCTTCCAATTACGAGCAAAGTGCTCTACCGACAAGGCTACTGCAGCTCCGTATATTCAATTGGAAGTGCTTGAATTCTAAAACTCAGAGATCTGGAATGTCCATTAGAGGATGATAGACAGACTAAGAACATGACTCAACAAGGGTTTATTTAACAAAGCAGTATTAACTGTACTTTTTTAAGACTAGGATTATTGCTAGTGCTCGGATAATTTTGCTGCGGAGTGCACAATCCTACTAGTGATCTACGATAGCTGCGATTGTTACAATAGTATGCCTCCCTAACTTGAGCTAGGCTGGGTTCATCAACGTCCCGCTAGATTTACCTAGTTGGAAATTTGCTGCAGGTTGTGGATTCAAAATACGCTACCGAAGTGTGACTTCACTGACCTTTTCTGGGCACATTGTCCGAGAGTCAATGGGAGCTAATTGGTCCGAGAGTCATTTGTGTGTGCCCAGAGAGGGTAAGTGACATTCATCACTTCGGTAGCGTATTATGTAAGGATCCTAAAAAGGGGAGCTGATTCACAACTCAATTTGTTGCCCACTGCTCTTGTTTTTTTTTCGATTTTTATCGAACAAATTTTAGAAATTATGGGTACCATTTCAACTATTAATTGTTCAAATGATTCAGAGATAGAAAAAATAGAAAAAGAAGTAATAGCGCAGTCTCGGTTTGGGTAACATTTTCGATGTGTGTCGACCTGTATTTATAGGGGCTCTAGTATTTTGTGTGGTCCACTATTATAGCACCGCCATCCCCCTCTGATTAAAGCGTAATATCTGTGCTTTGGTATCCTCTAAAGATAATACTTTTAAGATTGATATGATTTGATAGTGTTTTACGTTGCACTAGTACTACCCTAGGAGCCACTATTGACAAATAATTTTAAGCAGTGAGTGAATCGATTTTACGTCGCACTAACACTACACTATGGGATATTAGCAATGGTCAGGAACTCATCCCTAAGAATAATCCGAGATAATCTTTAGGTCAAAAATTAAAAATAATGTTTGAAATTCAATGTTGGTGTGTAACCCATGATTATGATGCTTCTTCTAACTACTTATATTCTTTTCAACTGAGATTGAATGAACTTGTCAAATACACAGAAACACATTTACTGACTATATAAAATGTATTTTTGTCTTTACTTGTTGAATGAATATTTGAATCTGAAAATTTTTAAGTCTAAAACAGATTCGGATCACATTGACCCAAACAATAAATTAGGAATATATTAAAAAGAAATATTCATTGAATATGTAAAGAAACGTAAATCATTCTAAGAATACATACAGTCGGTAACAAAAATCTCCGAACACTAGCTAAAATTCCTATATAAAAAAAGTAGAGTTAATACAGTTTTGTTAAATAAATCCTTGTCGAATCCTGTTCTTAGTCAGTCTAAAAACAGGATTCGACAAGGATTTATTTAACAAAACTGTATTAACTCTACTTTTCTTATATAGGAATTTTGCGAGTGTCGGAGACTTTTGTTACCGACTGTATATATATATATACTAGCTGACCAGTCCGGCTTCAAACGGATGAACAAATTTTAGCTAAAAATAGATCGATATAGAAAAAACTCAACAAATATATCAGTTTATGTGTTTCTGAGGCAATATTAATAACTGTTTATAAAATTGTGATTTTTTTTAAAAGAAAAGTTCCTAAAAAGAAGGAACTTCGAAAGGAAGAAAAATTTAAATTATACGAATTAAAAATTAATGTGTTGGTAAATAGATAAGGTACAACATTGCTGAAGGGCCTCCATGACGACATTTTACTTATTTATATATTAATTCTTGTGTTTATTTTAATTACTACTTATATCTTTTTTTTTTTTTTTTCATTTTTGCGATGTACTAAGATGACTATCTCTAATGCTTAAGTAAAGCCATTGGCGAGGAACGTTTGAAATATTTCAGTGCTGAAGTTTAAATTTCGAAAAGGTATATTAATATTAATAGAAGAAATAATTTGCCTGTCTGTGTTTGACGTACAGTACAAACTATGGCACGTTCAGTTTAAAAACTATTTTCTATAAAAATAAATACGTGCATATTTGCAACATATATTTTCGATATTCCTATTTGAACCTAAAAATTACGTTTTATGCAATTTTTCTCATTTTTTAAAAATATTATTTATTTAAGTTATGTTTTCAAGCTGATGATAATAAAATTAAATGTTGACATTTTTTACTTAATGTTGATTTATTCATTCATTCATTTTTTACATAAAAAGAAACATTTCTTTACTCATGCGAATAAAAAGTATTGAAAAATGAAACCTATCCGCGATTGTAATGATCGATAGATGGCGCTTTCTCAACACTGCAGTTGTTAGTAAACATTATAGCCACGTGTGTTCCATTAGTGTTCTTTTTGTTATTCTACTTAATATTCGTACTATAATTTATCCGCCATTACATTATGGAAAATTGATTGCTTTTGGAAAAAATACTTCAGTTTATTAAAAGTTCGATCGGAAGTAGATTTTAACCTGAAGTTGAACAAGTATTAATTTCAAATCATCTGATTAATTCTTTACTTCCATTAGCCGAAGCAACTGAAATTTTAAATTTGTCATTTGGAAATAAATGAAAGCTCAATTCTGGATTTCTTGATCCTTTGGAGTTAGATTGTAGCACACAACAGCATGTGTTATCTTTTTTACCGTATTTATTCATTTTTATTCAATAAATATATGTGAAACTAAATATCGGCAAGCAATGGCGGCTGTATGGAATTCGAATTAAACCATGTTTATTGTAATTTCACCTTAGCCCACCAGAGGGCGAGCATTTCATTACAATCGCGGATAACGTTATTCATTTTTTGTTATTTTTTAAATATAAAACTGACGTCATAATAGCTTTAATTATTATTATTTATTTGTTCTTAAAATATTAATTTTTATTAAATAAATAGCTTATGTGTTTTTTATTTTCTTAAATTTAACGTCCACAAAGCAATATGGTTACTGTTTTAGTAATGGTTCTCCATAGTGATCATTAATATTTTTTGTGATTTTGGAGATGAATTTAAAAGTTTATTCCAATCCGCGATTGTAATGAAATGCTCGCCCTCTGGTGGGCTAAGGTGAAATTAAAATAAACATGGTTTAATTCGAATTCCATACAGCCGCCATTACTTGCCGATATTTAGTTTCACATATATTTATTGAATAAAAATGAATAAATACGGTAAAAAAGATAACACATACTTTTGTGTGCCACAGTGTAACTCCAAAGGATTAAGAAATCCAGAATTGAGCTTCCATTTATTTCCAAATGACAAATTTAAAATTTCAGTTGCTTCGGCTAATGGAAGTAAAGAATTAATCAGATGATTTGAAATTAATATTTGTTCAACTTCAGTTAAAAATCTACTTCCGATCGAACTTTGAATAAACTGAAGTATTTTTTCCAAAAGCAATCAATTTTCCATAATGTAATGGCGGAGAAATTATAGTACGAATATTAAGTAGAATAACAAAAAGAACACTAATGGAACACACGTGGATATATTTACTAACAACTGCAGTGTTGAGAAAGCGCCATCTATCGATCATTACAATCGCGGATAGCGTAAAGACCATGTCGGGATACGTCCTAGCTTTCGCGGTGCTAAATTTTAAATATCGCCAAGGAAGTCCAATACAATAGCAGATTTCCAATATGCGAATACATATTTAATTTATTTTAAATGAACCATGTTTCTAAATAATATAATGAAACTCGAATAATCAAATGTCATTTGCATTTTCTTAGCGGCTGTACATTGCGCTACTTGCCATAATTGTTAATTGCTGATAATGCTCGCTAAATAAATTTAAACTTTCAATTATTCAGTTAAATCGTTGAAATAGCTGTTAAAGCTACTTAAGAAAAAATCACCGTTTTCTTCTGCTTTCTAAAAACTAGTGTTATCTACGGACGCCAGTAAACGAAATATTCACACTTTTATCTTCAAAGCGGCTACTCAATTGAATAACACGTACTGAGTTTCTTCTTAAAATTCAAATATTAGTAAAAAAGAACACAGCTACGTTGAATATTATTTACAAAAGGATATCATTTAAAAAATACAAAAAAAAAACTTTATTCCCAATGGAAAAACCTAGTGCTCTAAAACAGTAAATTACTTATTCTAAAAATTTTAATACACACGAGCTCTCGATTAAACGAGACCAACACGGAGTAATAAGACAGGAGAAGAAGGTAACGCTGAAATTTTGTGATGTTGTTTTCTAATGTTTACAGATGGCGCCAGCGGGCAATCCTTCCTTCTCTCCAGCTTCCGCTATGTTATTCAATGGGGAAATGTCTCGTTTTAATGTTTTTTTTTTAAATAATATCAAGCTGAAAAAATTTCGATTGAAAGCAAATTTCATTAAATAGAGTATTCTAACCAACATGTTTTTTTTTAACAGCCATTTTATACTAATTTTACTTTGAAAGAAAGCTTTAAAAAAATGACGATTCTTATGAACCGAAGCTAGCTAAAACAGACAATTGGGAGGAAGGACAATGGATGAAATTTTGTAAAGGAAAAAATAAACTTACTTTAGGTGCAGAAAACACGAACTCGGACTTTATTTTTCTCCTACGGCCTTTTTTTTTCTTTTCTTATCACTATCATAGCCTATTTTACAACTAGGAACGAAGCATTTATTTGAAACATCTAAATTATGCAGTTTTAAGAACTTACAAAGAAATTAAATTGCTTAAAATAAAAAAATTTTAAATGTACTCCAGCAAAATTCTATTGAAAACAACAGTATATCCGCGCCGAAGTAGGGAGGAATGACAAGTGGCGCCCTCAATATTTACCAAAAATTTAGATCACAGTTTCGTAGCTTTCTCCCATTGGACCTTCAACTCCTATTAATATTACTCCGTGGAGACCAAGTATCATTTTTTTTTAAACTAACGTTGCCATCCAATAATAATAATATTCATAAAATAAATAATAGATATAATAATACATTTTTAACAATAGCGGAGTGAAGCGGGCAATAAAATTTAAAAAGTAAAGTCTCATTAATTCCACAATGGAACACCAATATTTCAAAGAGTGAGCTTGTTAGCCATTTTTAATTCACTTGTTAATCAGTAACCCCCGCTGGTTCAAACATTCAAGATTAATTGCGGTCGCGGGCACCAAATGTTCACTGGTTTAACCATGCGTGTGAATGGTCAAATGCGCCAAATTACGTGAATGTTACATAACTGAAAATAAGCGGCGAGAAATAATATGTATTTTAGCGATTGTTTGGCTTATATTAGATATCTGTCGTATTTGGCGATATTTTATTTGGAGATTAAAAATGTAATACAAAAATATATACATTCCAAATGTATATTTTTATAATACATATTGTACGAAATATTGTTTCACATTATCGATTGCTGTCTTAATGGACGTCATTAAAATAACCATGATTTTGATAGGAATTATATGTGTTTGCCTGTTGCCATGGCGACCTTTTTTTTTTCTTTTTTCCGACAGGGACATTACCAAATCTGCTCCGATTAGTGTCTTTAAAAATATATATTAAACAGAATTTAAAAGTAAATAGTGAAAAAAAAAAAATGCAACTCTGGCTTTAATTTTCTTCTGTTGAATATTGAACGTTAACTATAAAGTACATTTTTAAATATTTTTCAGCATTAACCCTTAAAATGGTGAACAAATTATAATTGGGAAATTTGAAATAAATTATAACCATTAGAGAAAGAATGTAGAGCTCGTACATTTCGGGGAAATTAATTTTGAAATACTCATTTATCCGCGTTTGTAATGATCGACAGATGGCGCTTTCTCAACTGAAGTTGTTAGTAAATATAATAGCTACGTGTATTTATTATTGTTCTTTTTCCGCCATTACATTATAGAAAATTTATTTAATTTATTTATTTATTTATTTAAGTATTCAATTATTTTATGGTTATTAAAAAGTTTTCGGAAAGGATGTGATATCTATCATCCTTGGCGAAAGAAAGAAAAAAAAAAGTGATTGCCAGGTTATCTCGCGAATATATTTAATTTCTTCCAAAATTGATGGTTATTTTAATAATGTATATTAAGGGAGCAATCAATCATATGAAACAATATTAGTACGATATATACTACAAAAATATAGATCTGATATTTAATACGAAAATATACATCAAACGAAAATATACAGATTTTCATATTGCGTTTTCGATCAGCAAATACAGTCGGTAACAAAAGTGTCCGAACACTAGAAAAAATTCCTATGTAAAAAAAGTACACTTCATACGGGTCTGTTAAATAAATCCTTAGCGAATCATGTTCTTAGACTGACAAAGAAGAGGATTCGACAAGGATTTATTTAACAAAACCGTATGAAATGTACTTTTTTTACATAGGAATTTCCGCTAGTGTTCGGACACTTTTGTTACCGACTGTACATAAGTCGCCAAGGGCAACAGATATCAAATCTATGCTTTTTTTTCTTTTTTCAATTAAAATATTGAAAATTTGAATTAAAAATTTATTTTACCAAAATTTATTACAGCCTATAGCACTTAGGGACAGTGTAGAGAGATTAAACATGTTTCTAATCAACATAATGAAAATCAAATGATTAAATATTATTTGCATTTCACTAATGGCTGTATAATAGTCTTACATAATCTCATATAATTGTCATATACAATAGTCTTAGATTTAGCAAAGACGGGCTTGACGGGCAAATGGCGGCGAACGATTCAGCCTGTTATATAGTAGTCTTAGCCCCACGGACGGTCAGTGACGTCATCACTTCGCTTACAGTCGGCTGCAAAATTATTCGAGCACTAGCAATAATCCTTGCGAAAAAAAAGTACACTTAATACAGCTTTGTTAAATAAATCCTTGTCGAGTCATGTTCTTAATCAGTCTAAGAACATGATTCGACAAGGATTTACTTAGCAAAACAGTCTTAAGTGTACTTTTTAAATATAGGAATTATTGGCTAATGCTCGAATAATTTTGCAGCCGACTGTACGTATTTTAATAAGGTGTATAAACTTTATTATAAATTATACTTTTTAGTATTTAATGTTGAAAAAACATTTAATGCTTCAGGTAAGTTATTTATTTATTTATTTTTTGAAATCCAATTTTGTTTACACACATCTGTTTAAATATTAATTCTAAGTATTAAATGAATAACATCATTAGAAAAATACAGTCGGCTGCAAAATTATTCAAGCACTAGCAATAATCCTTGCGAAAAAAAAGTACACTTAATACAGCTTTGTTGAATAAATCCTTGTCGAGTCATGTTCTTAATCAGTCTAAGAACATAATTCGACAAGGATTTACTTAGCAAAACAGTCTTAAGTGTACTTTTTAAATATAGGAATTATTGGCTAATGCTCGAATAATTTTGCAGCCGACTGTAAATATTTTTAATGCTATACGCAAGCGAAGTGTGACGTCACTGACCGTCCGTGGATAAGGCTCCTTCCGTGGATGCAAGAAAATGATTTCCTATGTTAATCGCCCATTGGATTTATTGTAAAAAATTATTCAAAATCGAGGAAAATTATTTCCCGATTTTAATCCCCATATTTGGGTATAGATGTATATTAGTTATCATGTGCATGTGTTAGATTGAGTTATTTTGCTGTCAAATTGACAAAATTTGAATTTGAAATTTCAAAACTCTGTTGTCCTTGGCGTTTTTGTATTTGGCAATCGAAAACGTGATACGAAAATATGCATGTCAGATGTATATTTTCGTAATATGTAATTGTACGAAATATTGTTTCATATTATTCATTACTCTCTTAATATAAGTTGTTAAAATAACCCTGATTTTTGAAAGGAATTAAATTATGTTCGCCAGGTAATTTGGCAATATTTTGTTTTCTGCCAAGGATGACAAATATCAAATTTATTCCGCTGCAACATATTAGTATCTTATATCAGATACTTTATTTAGACATTTGAAAAGAAATTTGACTTCAAATTATGATAGATTATTTATCATTTTTCTTTTAATTAGTATATTAGTTGGATATTTATTGCGTAAATATCATTCTTTGAAATGAAATGTTTATGTTTTCAATCGAATATGGAGGTTTGCCATTTTTTTTTCTAGAGTTTTGAAATTTAAAATTCAAATTTTATCAATTTTACAGCAAAAACAAATTAATCTCACGCATGCACATGATAACTAATAATTATCTATACCCAAATATGGAGATTGAAATCGGGAAATAATATTCCTTAATTTTTAATAATTTTTTACAAAAAATCCAATGGGCGTTTAACATAGGAAATCTTTTTCTTGCATCCACGAACAGCCAGTGACGTCAGCACTTCGCTTGCGTATTACGACGTCAGATTTAACGTGTAGGTTTAACATTTCACAAAGCTTTATATGAATTTCAATTTAATTCACGTGCAAATATATTTCTTTTCTTTTCATGTCAAGATATAAAAAAAAAAATAATAATAACAACATGTAAATGTTTTTTTTTATGTTGGCAGCAGCTAATTTTTTTAAAATTTCATTATTTTCATTTCTATTATGGGTTTTATGGGGATTTTAATTAAAATGCTCAGATTTTAAACTAAAATTTTTTTTATCAAAATTAAATATAGCCTATAACAATCAGGGATAGTGTAGCTTTTGGTCAGTGAAAAAAGATTTTAAATCGGTTCAGTAGTTTCAGAGATTACCCTCCACAAACATACAATTTTTTGCTCTTTATATAATAGTATAGATAGATATATATCTACCGACTAAATCACAAACACTCAGAAATTATAGCCAATATTTTTAAAACAAAAGAAGTGAATAGGTTTAGGTTAAATAGACCTGAACACAACAGAAGGGTTAATAAATATCTTTTTCATCTGTTTATGTCCTGGAATATGGCTAATCGACTTACAAAAGTTACCGAAAATAGTTTGATTCCGCAGTAGCCCAGTCGGTAGAGCGCCGGGCTCGTAATTGGAAGATTGTGGGTTCGGTTATTCGTTCTGGCGAAAGACCGTCGTATACACTAAGGGTAGCTGGTGAACGTAAAATCTGACGTGGAAGGAATGTCCTCCACGTTCCCATCAAAATTATACATCTGGAGGTCACCGAAGCGGGAGAACCATCCCTTCCGTGGAGGATCAAAATTGTGATGGCACATGTCTCCGGACCACCTCTAGAGGTGAGTCCCAGACCATCACCAATTGTTCATTGCGTAGCACTAGTGCGAAGTAAAACCAAACGAATCAACCAACCGAAAATTGTTTGCTTTGTACTCGAAGGAAAATATTTGCTTTTTGGATTTGAGGCTAAATCCTCTACGGTACGTTCCCACCATCTCTGGTTATAGGGAAAACTTGGATTAGCACTCACAGCTGGGATTTCTGAGTTTCACCATTTTCCGTTAGCGCTAACGGATGTTTAATATTTAATCGATTGAATTTCTGCTGGTTAGCAGTTTAGTGAGAGTTTAAATACACTCGGCATCAAAATTAGCCGAGCACTAGCTAATAATTCCGATATCAAAAAAGTACACTTAAAATTATTTTGCTAAATAAATCCTTGTCGAATCATGTTCTTAGACAGACTCAGAACATGATTCGTCAAGAATTTATTTAACAAAGCATTTTAAGCATACTTTATTTAGACGTGGATTATTCCTAGTGCTCGTATACTTTTGCTGCCGACTTTACGGTGGAACTGCTTGTTTGAATGGTTAGAAGAGAGTACTGCCTTTTTGTTTATTGTTAAAATTTTTTGTTTATTATCTTTAAATGTGTTCGATCTTAAGTGGGAAATTTTGTTTTCTGATGACGAAGTTGATTCGTTTTTTTTCTCTGCCCAGAATTATAACAGAAACGAAAGATTTTTTTTTTTCTCTATGAAGAAATATTTTCTTATCTCGATTCTGAGTTTCCAAACTTGTATGTTGTATATATTTTCAGAAATTTAACTTCGTCGTATATACGAGACTGACAGGTTAGTTAATTTTTGCAGTTTTTGTGTGTTATTCTGTAAAAAAATTAATCCCTTTTTTGATACTCTGGATCGAAAGTGCGTTTGGACGCGTTATCTTGGGCCCTCCGTGGCCGAGTGGTTATGTCACCACACTACTAATTGCCTTCGAACGTAGGAGAGCGAGTTCGATTCCTGCGCTGGCACTAGATGTTTTTCCATTTCTTCGTATTGTAATTCTCTCATGTGCTATCTGTAATTATCTGACGAAGATTTACAAGAAGACTTCGAGCCAAGCATGCAAATCTGATGTATATGTTATCAATAAACAAACAAACGCGTAATCTTATGTAAACAAATGATGTTCATACACTAAAGGCCTCATAAAAGTACAGTTGGTAACAAAAGTGGCCGAACACTAGTGAAAATTCCTATGGAAAAAAAGCACACTTCATACAGTTTTGTTAAATAAATCCTTGTCGAATCCTGGTCTTAGTCAGTGTAAGAACAAGATTCGATAAGGATTTATTTAACAAAACCGTATGAAGTGTACTTTTTTATATAGGAAATTTTGCTAGTGTACCATCACTTTTGTTACCGATTGTACTTATATTTTGTTGCTCTTACATATAAGAAATTTTTCATATATAAAACTTATCTTGTTAGAATTTTTATTGGAAGATATTTCCTTTCCTAATTTCTGCTCATAACCAATATTATGTATATGCTGAAATGTCTTTAGGAATTTTATTCGAAGATTGAAAATATTTCTACAAACTCCTGTGGAGTATTTTATTTTCCTGAGAAAAACTTTTCAATGTCAAATTAAGTAAATTTATCTGCAGTATAGTGTGATTTAATTAAGTACTATGGTGTTGAAACGTTTTCTTAACTTAATAATTTGCTTTTAAATCAACAAATGCTTTATAAATTACCATTTGTTACGGTCGGTAACAAAAGGTCCGAACACTAGCAAAAATTCATATGTAAAAAAAAGTACACTTCATACGGTTTTGATATATAAATCCTTGTCGAATCCTGTTCTTAGTCAATGTAATAACGTGATTCCATAAGGATTTATTTAGCAAAACCGTATGAAGTGTACCTTATTTACATAGGAATTTTTGCTAGTGTTCGGACACTTTTGTTACCGACTGTACTTATATGCCTCAACATTTATTAACCTTTTGGTCGGAACATGTTTTCATCATCTATATCGGAAACATCGGTCTCATAGACCGCCTTTTGAAAAAAAAGGTACTGAATGTATTTGGTGAAATTTTGTGGCGTTAAATAAGGAATTCTTGTAGCCATACATTTACTTTCTCAATCATGACGTATCATAGTGGCGACAGGGTATATTATACGGTTGATTGGATTTATTGTCGCTTTAATACTGCGCAATGGTTAAAAATGGGTAAAATTGATAGCTGTAAAATATACTTTTCAAAAGACAGATAACTCCTCAAGGAAACTCCACCCAATGACTCGCTTGTGAAAGAATTGGCTCTGGAAGACTTCCTGTAAACTCTTCTTTGCTTTGAATGACTTACTACTTAAATATATCTGACGACTGGCAAAAACTTTGAATAAATCATCGCAACAAAACTTTACCTAAAACACTTTCCAATCCAACTCGAACACCAAAAACTCGCCGAAAACCATAATTCCGATAGAATTTCATAACTTTCCTAAAATTCGTAACTCCATCCTCAACTTTCTTCATCGCACTCTAATTCTGCCTAATACCAAAAAAAAAAAAACCAATCGAACTTAAACTTTCAGAAAAAATTCTCAGTTACTGACATTTCTACGTAATGTGTCTGTCAGCGCTCAAAAATTGAGATTCCTAATATTCTAATAACATTTTACAGGTTTCTTTTCAACAGTAAGGGAGCTCTGCCCCCTGCTCACTGCCAACCCCCAATGGTAGCTTCCCTTGTTTGAGCGGGTTTTACGTTGCACTAGTGGACAATTGGCGACGGTTCGGGACTCACCCCTAAGGGATGTTCTGAGACGTGCCATCCTCTTCAGGTTGAGTGCTTTTTTCTCCGCACTAGTGCTTCAGTTAGATACCCTTGGCGTCTTGGAAATTTATCGCCAAACGTTCTGGTACTCTGTTCTAGGAATATGCATCCGCAAGTTCCTACACTAAGCCTAACCTTTAGCGGTCTCAAACATCGATATACTGGTATAAGGGTTAAATATGTATATACTGAATCTGTCAACTCAGATGATGATCATTATAGCGCATTTAAAAGCATTTAAACATTCATGTCATGGAAACAAAAATTAACTGTTTAAAGTGTTTTCTGATATAACTATATTCAGTTAATTTTTAAGTAGTTTTATTAACACTTTTTAACTTTTTGTCTTTAGATTTGTATTTGATTTTTTTTTTCCTTTCTTTGCTAAAAGTGTAATATTTTACAGTCTAATCATTGTTTATTATATCAACTTATTCATTTGACGTTTAAACATTTTTAAAAAGAGTGAAACAACAGTACGATTTCACTTAATATAAAATTTGAAAAGCAAACTTTCATATGAGATATAATTAACATAATATCTTATTTGCTTAAGTCAAAGTTTTGAAGTTTATTTAGAGCATGTTACAAAATTAAATGATTCTACGTATGACTCTCCGAACTTTGATAATATTTTTGAAAAATATGCCGAGTCTGATGATTCTGATTACAATCTTTCAAGTTTTGGTAAGGATTTCCTTACTCACAGCCCCTAATAAGATATTAAAATGCCTGATTTTTTTCAACTGTTCTTGCGATATTCCGATATTTCTTTCATTTGTTCTTGCGATATTCTGATAACACTCACACACGCACAGAGAGAGAGAGAAACACACACATACAGACCAACCTCTAAAAATATGATTTTTGTATTTATTGGACCTTAAAACTTGTAAATAGAACAAAAACTCAATTTGGAAAAAATTATACGAAAATAATACTTTCTCTACCTTATGGGTAAGAGAAAGTTAAAAAAAAAAAAAAAACTCCAATGCATTGCGTTTTACACAGGCATTTTTAAAAATCACGTTTAAATAACTTTTTACTGTAAACATCTTAAAGAAATTGGTATGCATAGTTAATGTTCTAAAATAATGTTTTGTATGATTAACCTTCAGATTTACAGGCTACACTAAAATATTCAGATACATTAAGGGCGGTAATTATAGTCTAACGGCTTAATTTTGTTTATCGATAAGCCTTTTTAACACTTTTCAACAATGTCTAAGAGTGATTTTTAATTTATTTAGTCAATCTGTGTACTTTTCAGTCCTTCTGTCTGTCTGTTGTGTGATAACGTACGCAGAGAATATCGAATGCTATGTGATACAACACGTACGTACAGTTGGAATGTGTTAATAATCAATGCATACTGCATGTTTTTTCGTTCTTGTTTTTCTATTAAAAAAATAAATAAAATAAATTTTATTAACAGCAATCGATAAGTTAAATGCAAAATCATGTATATGAGTCGACTGTGATTAACGGGTTGAAAAGAAATATATATTTAATGTGTATATTTAATACTATATGGTTTTAGAGAAACGAAAAAAGCAAGGATCTTTGTTTCTGTGAATGTTGTTTTTGTTTTTGTTGATGTTATTGTCTGGTATCTACATTCGACTGCAAAAGGATAATTAATATATTTAATAAACTTTAAAAATCGTTATTATTAATGTTAATTAAACTAAAGAATAGTTGTCAACGTTTACGATTTTTGGCTACCGGAATAAATTTAAAAAATTTCCTTTTATTTTATTAATAAAAAATCTTACAAAAATGTATATCAAAATTTATTAAAATTTTCCGGTAACCAAAAAGCGTAAAATTTAGCAGCTATGCTAAAGAAGTTTTCTTGAATTATAAAATTAAATATTTTTCTAAATGAGCTTTCACTTATCTACGTTTATTGCTTACAAATTTTATAACTTTATTGGCACGATACACAAATTTTCAATTTGAATACAACCAATATGTGCTTCCTACATTTTTAACCTGATAAATCGAGTCGCCGTGCTTCAAGAAGAAACATTTGATGCATTTATTTATTTATTTATTTTTAAATTAAAATGCTTGCTGACAAATATTTGTATTTAAATATCAATCTGTTTTTATATATAATAATTGCAAACAATATTTATGCATATCAGAAAATTTTAAATCATTATACAACTTTCATACAACTTATATACTTATCGTTATATTAGATGTGTGAAATATAAATTGATAATTTTATGCATTATAATGAAATAATTGAAAATATGTTCAGATTTTTCATAAAATTAGTTATACTTACAAAATTTAATTTACTGTGAGCAGTAGAAAATTCTAATCAATGGACATTCGTAACGAAATGTAAGCACGTAAAGTTTTTTTTTTTTTTTTTTTTTTTTTAAAAGCGAAGAATATTTTCCGTCTATGAATGAATGTCATAAGATTTTTTTTTATTAAAAACTCTAGGTATTATTTTAAAATAAAGTTGAAAGATTAAAAGAAATTTAAATAGTGTTAATACTTTTAAAATAGTTCTTTAAAAAACTGCTTCTTCCTTTGCTTTTTTTTAAAAACTAAAAATAGCTTTTTAGTTAAATCAAATAAAATTTTAAATGCGTTGTTATTCTTTTACTGTTCACTGCTTATTATTGTAAACTTGATTTGCATACATCTGTTTCATACATCACAAATCAGGGCCATATATCGGTCATTTTGTTTTAAATAAGATATACCTATACATATATATGAGAGAATCCAGAGGGATGGGACACCTAAAATTATTCTTAAAATAAACATTGTTTTTAATTTTCGATACTTCCACCAGATGAAGTAACTACAGCCCCATATTTGTTGCTATGTGTCATTTTAGTTGGAGAACTCTGTAAGTTTATGTAACAAAAAAACTATTTTATAACCCTAAAAGTAAACAATTGCTTAATTTTCAAGGCACGTTTTCAACGTCACTCACTGATGTCAGCATAATCACTTTTCCTATTTTATATACCTAATAAAATAAATTTTATGAATTAGTAGCTAAATTAATCCTAAAAGTAGCGTGTGTCTAATAATAAATTATTTTTTGAAAAATAATGAAAAGGGAGGGATGGGACACGTAAGAAAAGGAAGAATAATGAAGATTCTGATACTCCTTAAACAGAAAATATCAAGAGGCAAATTAATGAATAGATGGAAGAAAAAAAATGCAAGAAACAAATTTAAAATCATTGTGACATTCACACGACTTTTGTTTGCACTTTTAACTTTTAAAAATGCTTTATTTACCATATATGTATGATGAATTCATTTTCATTCCTGAGCAGTTTTCCTGGAAATGGTAAAATATACAAAAGAAATTACACTCACCAATTACAGTTAGGATTCCTTGGTAATATTTGTTCTTGAGATATGCTGAAACACACCCAGACTAGGCACTAAAAACCTTATTAATATTCAAGGAACCACAAAATATATAAATATAACAAAAACTTAATTTTGAATATTTGAACTAAAAAACAGTTTTTTCTTTGCTAAAAGATTTTAAAAAAAATGTACTGATTGAACAATTGAAATTTTTTATTTAAGTGGTACTTATACCCTAATGTTGGTTAAAATAGGTGGCATTCGTAATTAATTAATCTTGCATACATCGTGTACCACTGTTTTTGTCATTTTTCATACTATGCCTGTATATTATGTATTTATTTTAACTTTATAAACATGTCCCATCCCTCCCTCCTATAAGGGAGGGATGGGACATTTTTATGACTATGTTAATTATCTTATAAAATTAATATTTTAATAATTACCATCAAATTTATATATTTAAAATATGTTAAAATGTTTCAATTTGTTTCTCTAAAACTCAAAGTGTTGTACCAGTAAAAGTAAATTTGTAAAAAATATTTTTGTCAAAACTGTTCCATCCCTCCCTATTCCCCTATATATATATATATATATATATATTTTTTTTTTCCAAAAAAAGAAAAAAGATTTCTCTCTAATGTTATTCGTGCAATCTGCAATTTGTTCATCATCATTTTATATTGCTTCCTCATACAAAGTATAAGGAAGTATTGTAAACCTGATTTGCGAATGGAGTTCTGTATCTCGCATAGCTCAAAAAGGAACAATTGCGGAATGTTGCAAATTTATATGCCTTTCGTGATATCCAATTATACGTCTTCGATTTTGGTCTTAATATGAGGTCTCCTTTTAGAGATATTTACGATTTAACACGATTTTTCGTTACGTGTGTATGTATGTGTGTATGTATGTATCTTGAATAATGCAAAAACGGTTGGACGTAGAATGTTACAAATTGGTATATAGGTTTATTATAACATCGAGTGATACATCTCCTTTTTTGGACTTACGATGACTTTCCGTTTTGGAGACATTTACGAAAATTATATTCGTAATGGCAAAAAATATAAAGACTGTGGCCATATATACTCGTACAACCTACTATCACAGACATTTCAAAAGAAGCTAATTATACAGCCAGTAATGATACTGTTATGAAAATTGACGATATATATGCGCGTTAAAAGTAATTCCTTAAGACATAATCAGGTTCTAGTCGACGAATTCATTTCTTTAATAAATATACAGCCCGTAATGATGCCACTATGAAAGTTGACGACATTTTTGCGTGCAGAAAATAATTCTAAAAGACATGAACGGGTTCTGATAGAAAAATGTACTTAAGTTAGAGTTTCCAAATTTTATCAACCTCAAACTAAATATTTTTGCTAAATTCACCGTAAAATCGCTAAAATCGATGCCAAGACAAAAATCTGTGTTGATTACAAAATTGAAGGCTTGGTGAGATTAACGATCAAATTTGGCGGCAAATATTGCTTCAGGACACTAGAATTAGTAAACCCTTTCTCAATTTTAACGAAGTGTTTTTGTATTATATGCAGTTTGTTTTTGTATTATAAATAGCTTCTAACCGTTAATGTTCTCGAAAGAGAACGAAAGTACTCCATCTACATTAGAGTGAATTCTATTGAACTCTCCAACAAAACATTTTTACCTCACAGAAAATGTCAATGTCTTCTTAAGAATTATGTATATTTCAATGGTTGTATGAGGAAGTCATGTGATGGGCACATTATATTTTTTAAATGCATTTTTAAAGTTTTAAAGGGCTTTTAGTTGTACCCGGTACGCTAAGGCTATATACATTGTATTCAAACCATAATGAAAATTTTAATCAACAATATATATATATATATATATACACTAAGCGACAAAAAAAAAAAAAAAAAAAAAAAAAAGCAGCACTTGGATATTTTCCTTTTCGCTTCCTACAACCGCCAATTTTATCGTTTAAAAAGCAAATTTTTGAACAGATTTTATTATGTTGTCCTCTACATACACTTTTCCTTTGAGTCCAGTGTTAAAACAAAATACAATTGTCAGGAAAATTGCAATTTTAGAAATTATTTCAAAAATGGTAAGAATAAGGCAGTTAACGATGCCACAGAAAGTATTAATTTGTGAATGAAAATCAAAAAATATTTTAATACGTGAGATGGCAAAATAATTAAATGTTAACGAAATATTGGCAAAAAGGGTTTTTAGCAAGATATAAAATGTTTTGGCCGTTTAAACTAGAAATTCGGTTTTAAGCGGCCATGTTGCTCATCTAAGCGAGATGACCGTAAGTTAAAAAGTCATTACTTTTAAAATTGGTTTGTATTACATTTAGAACATAAAAGAGATTCAGAAAAAGTGTTTAGCAGCATAATTTTTTAGCTACAGTACAACAGCTATTAAGCAAAGCAGGTTTAAATGACAGAAAATTTGAAAAAATTCCATTCTTAATGAAGAGAATTAGGAAAGCAAGACCTACCCCACGAAAAATAATCTCAAGATATTCTGCAGATATTTTTAGAGAAAGTTTACAGAATATCTTAAGTTTTTTGGCCCATTTTTAAGAAAGTTTACAAAATTTCTTTATAATGTCTTTAAAGGATAATTTAAAGTAAATGATAAATCTTCAAAATATTTTTAAATATTTGAAGAAAATCTTAAGAAAATACTTTTTTTTCAAGAATACCATCGGATTATTTTCAGTGGGGTAAGATGGCTAAAAAATTAAAAAAAATGATTAATTAATTATTGGGCTGAACTGGTTTTCTTTGATGAGTCAAGTTTAACTTATTTCGAGCTAAAGAAAACAAGCATATCTAAGAATGAAAATATGACCGACTTAATGAAAATCGCACTTTTAAAACAGTGACACATTCTCCGTACAATATGGTATGGGGGTGCATAACTTTTCAAACAGTCGTGCAAATATTTATGATCAAGGGATCAATTAACTCGAAATAAAACACAATCTTTATAAAGGTGGTGCCTGACAGACTATTTTGGAGGTATTTTGGACAAACAGCATTTCAAGATAAATGTAAATTAATAATAAAATAAAATATAATTATGTAAATAATCATACCTTTTTTCACTTTAAGATAAATCCCACAAAGGATATAGTAGAATTTCTTCTTTACCGGAAATGGAAATAGTCCTAATCGTGATCCGCTCGAAAATGTTTTGTCTATAAAAAGGCGGGAGAGTGGGGAGAGGATTCAAAATTTGCCCCCTATAGCTCTGCCAGAACTAGAAAAAGTTATTTGTGATATTTCGCACATTGAAATTTCTGATATTTATATTAAAACACTGTATAAAACTATGCCATTGCGCATTAATCAGTAATTAAATATACATATGGAATTAACCCAATGCAGAATACATATTTTTAATAAAAAAATTGCTTAGATCTAACAAATAAATAGTTTTATTTCATATATTTAAATATAACTTGTTTATTTCATATAATAAATCATAATAAATACAAAGTGCATGGTTATTGAATTATGTTCAAAGAGAAAATTTTATGCAGATTTTTCAAAAGTACTTCGTAGAGCGCAATAAAGCGAATTATTAAATCGAAAATGTACATAGGTATCATTTCGTCTTTTTGGTATTATGCAAACAAGACAGTTTGATTTGTTTCAAACATTAATTTTAAAGTTATTACCAAAAAAAAATATATATATATATATATAAATCGCTTTTTTTATTTTTTATTTATTTATTTATTTTTCTGTCGCTTTGTGTGTGTGTATATATATATATATATATATATATATAGCCTAAACATGAAATATTTGAATTACTAAAGATCTGTCATAAATCAAAGGACACTGGAGAGATGAAATTTAATATACAATATCAATTTTATTACGACAAATAACCATACATCTAAATATCTAGAATCATCTATTTTGCTCATCCAGATTTATTTACATTAAACCCCAACATTCTCAAAATAAAAACGCGAAAACTAATTTATTTTAATATTCTTGTGTTCAATAGTTATTGTGTATCCCACTTATTTATTTCTTTAGTTATTATATCAATTGCATTTATTTCTTTCAAAACAAATGTTCAATTACAGATAGAAATACATTGACGATCCTGACAATAATATGTAAAATACAAATATAAAAAATGTCGGTTAAACAAATGTTCAATAATAATAATAAATAATAATAATAATAATAATTCCATAAAATCTAAAAGAAAACTGAAGGCTACTTTTAAATTTGATTTGAACAGTAAATACAAATATATACGAAGTAAAAATTTTTCATTTTCTGGATGTAGAAATTAAAAAAAAAAATCACTGAATAAAATTTTTGCAACAGAATTTTGTACTCCTAGGAAATCTAAATTTTTTTTTTTTTTTCATATTTTTATCAGACCTATACATATTAAAAAGAATAATAAATATTTTCTACAAACTTGCCATATTTAATTTATTTTCACAAAATCAACATAATTCTAATAAGCGGTATGTATTTTAAGGAATAAAGAAATTTCTAAGTAGTATTAAAAAAATATTGAATAATGTGATAACGCTACTAAATTTTGCTAATTATATTGCAAAAATTTATAACAATTCTCAGAAGCATATCGTAATATATTAGAAATTTTATTTTATTTAGAAATTTGCGGAAGTAATACTATTGTATATGATAAAATAAATTTTATTGTTTATCATAAAATAAATATTATTGTATGTCATAAAATAAATATATTATATTTATATATATTTGTTTTTATTCTGAGAAAATTAAAACACGAAAATTTTTAATTTAACGTATAATACATATATATATATATGTGTGTGTGTGTGTGTGTGTGTGTATTTAAATTACATATTGCTAAAATACTCGAATAAATCGGAATTATGGGTATCATAAAATTTATTTGAAATCTTGTGATATTAATTTTGTAACTGACGCAAATTCTTCTAAAAGTTTTCATGTCCAACATGTAACAAAGCTTGTTCATGATTACTAATACACGTCGTTAAATTTAGTTGAAATCGTCTACATTTTTCCACATAATTTATTACCAAAATATAACATAAAATTAGATATTTTATTTATAAAGTTTTAGTTAAAATTTTAGAAGTATATTGTTTTAACAAATCTTAAAATGAATACTTTATTTTATTTATTTATTTTGTACATTTTACAACTTAAGTTTAGAAATATTTTATTAGGTTAAAGAAATCTTGTCTCATATTTTAGTGTAGTTCATACAAATATTCAGTTTTGAATTCATTTTTCTGTTACATTCCAGATAAAGAGCCTAAGGAAGTAATTGTCCAAAATCTGCTAGTGATAAAGCATTAACTTTTGACTAATTTTCAATCAATAAAATTAAATAAATTATTTTTTAAATCTTTGTTTATTTTAAGGGATGGTCAGCCAATAGAATTACGCCCACTCATTGATTCCGCACATTCCGTGTAATTCTATTTGCTGATCATCCTAAGCTGAATCCCCTCCCTTTCCTTTATATAAGAACACTTCTCTCACATTTCTTTATGCACTGAAGACACGCCCGAGTTCTTTGAACTCCCCAAGTGCAATGTTCCGATGTATTTGATTATGCACTTCAGCTCCATTGTTCTTCTCCTCCTCATGTGGAGGTAGGCGACGGTTTTGACCGTCGTAGGAACTCCCTAAAGCAACGTGATGATGATGATGATGATATGCACTGAAGATGGTACGCTAAAGGCTACCGAAACAGCTGTCTGCTTTCCTGTTATTTATTTTTGGCGTTCTAGACGTTGTTATTTGCCTTGTTTATAATTTCACGACAAGTCTTCCATCAATATTATTATTTTTATTATTATACCGAGAAGCCTTCTCGCTGCTAATAAAGCAGTTTTGAGCAGTTGAAGAAGTCCTCAAAATTTAGGGGTTCTCCAGATAAGCCAGCCCCATCGGGCATTTATAGAAAAGGATTTTAAAAATACAAAAGTTGAAAATGCAGAGTTAACCCACGGAAGAGGCAACATAGAAACATAATAAAAATGATGAGCCTCGAAACTTAGTTCCCACACGACAAAGTGCTATTTAAAGAAGAGTTAAAAGGAAGAGCTACGAAATAATAAGAGTCTTTGTAACATTAAGAGGGTCTTTATAATTGGGTAGTTAACAAAGTCTTTTTAAGACAATAAAAGAATTTTATAGATTATATATTAAGCAATATCTTTTGAAACAATAAGGGAGTTTTAAAGACTGAACATTTTACTAAGTTAAAAAAATAATTTCTTGATTTCTTGCCGAGAGGATATTGTCTTCATACTGCATTAGCACATACGATGGAAAGCTAATTATATGAAGAAAAGCAGTTAACACATTTCCTATGTACTTGTACAACTAAGGAGACTTTCAGTGACCAGACCTAAAAACAGTAACACAGAATTTAGAACATATATTGAAAATTTCAATATCTTTAAGTTCTTGACACATAGGGAGACGATGTGATATATATTTGTGTGCCAATAATTATGTAAATTAGTTGAATGATGTCTAATGTCAGGTGGAAGTTAGTGCGCAGGTGTGATATGCATGCAAAGAAAAGCCTGTATACCATAGTTACAGAAATAGGTGAGTGAGCGATGAAAGCGGAACAGATATTCTCTGAATTGAATATGGCTTGAAAACAACGCTAAAGTTGCTGGTGAAAGTTACCAGGAAGTCAAAGAAACTCTGGGTTTGATATCGAAATGTACCTGCATTTCGTGGAAGGTTTCTAAATTTGTTGCCATTCCTGAATAAACGAGGTTTTAAGCTTATTTTGTCAAATAAAGTGGGTATTGGCAAAACATTATGAGAAATAGAACTTTCCGTGGCCTGTTTTACAAGAACATCCGTAATCTCATTGTCCATCGCTCCCTGAGAGCTGACGTGTGTGAAAGAAAAGTAAAGACAGACCGATTTTTCAAAAGAATTTTGATATTAAGTACCAACAGATGACGACTCCTGTCCTGGCAAATTGGCTGCTGGTTAGATAAACTATAACTTAAAATAGAAATATGATTATAAATTGTTTTATTCTGATTGATACATTTAAGTGTCTCATGAAATACGTGCAACTCTACTTGAAATACCTAGTTTTAGTTTCTTAATCTATACGTCCATTAGTGGTCCGAATCCCCGTTTGACAAGAAACAGAAAGCTCTGACCACTTCACATTGAGACTGAATCCGATCCATCTGAAAAAATTGCCACAGAAGAAGATAAAAAGCTGTTGAATTTCATTTTAGTTACAGTTTTTAATTTTAGTTCTCTGCTGAATGCAAAATTCAGTTATAACCTTCATTTTATTTTATTTATTTTTTTTTCTGAACTGTAGAATTTGTAAAATATAGTAACAGAACAGATAGTTTGTCAAATGACTATTTGTCAAATAAAGCTGTTCCTAAACCTAGTTTTAACTATTTTTAATGTAGATTTGTATATAGTTCGTGTTCTCTTATCCTTTAATCTGCAATCTGTTTTTATAATATTGAAATGCAAGGTTGCGGGAGGGCCACGCCAGATTATTTAATATTTCTAATCTATTATGGGTGTGGCTAAAGTCAAATGAGAAACCAAATCTAAGTTCAAGGCTTATAAAACACCATTTATACAGTGCTTTAAGAAATTATAAGACCACAAGCGTATTGGTGCATTTCTGAAGAAGTGAGCATAATATGCAAATTTTTAGTTGCGTATTTAAAATTGATAGGAAAATGCATCCTATACTAATTCCAACTTTTTAATTTAAATTAAATTTCATTAAAACTTATACATTTTTCTAAAAATTAAAGACTTTGACTGTTAAGAAATTATAAGACCACCTGAGAAAATTAGCATATTATACATGACGTCAAACTCAATATAAAGCGCATGCGTTAGTATTTCGTAAAACCATTACGTAAGAAGCAAAGGCTTAGGTTTTGAATGTGTTATCTACGATTAATTTGACGATGCCTAGAGGTAAAGAATTATAGGAGTGCGAAATAAGAAAAATTTTATTTTATAAAGGTTCTAGTAAATCTGAAAAAGATACTGCGAGGTTAATGAACCGTTCTAAAACTGCCATTCATAATGCCATAATTAGAAAAGATTATTCAAACAAAATAAAACGATCTCGTAGAAAAAATATTTTGACAGCACGTGATAATAGACAGATTTTTCGACTGTAAGGGTCTATCAACTCATGTAATTTCGAAACGTTTCAACAAGAAAACTTCACATGTAACAGTCTGGAAGTGTCTTGAATTAAATATTAATACGAAATTTATGAAATTCAAAAAAAAAAAAAAAAGTTATTGAATGCCATCGAGAAGAAGGATTAAAATGGGCTAAAAATGCCATGTCATGGAATGATGAGTGGAAACAAATTATATTTTCTGCTGAAAAGAAATTTAACCTTGATGGTCCCGATGGTTACAGTCACTATTGGCATGACTTGAGGAAGGAACCAACAGAATGCTTCAGTCGACAAATGGGTGCAGGATCAGTAATGATTTCGGAAGCTTTCAGTTATGAGGGGTTGGGTAATTTACAGCGGATTTCGGGTCATATGAACTCTACACAATATCAGTCTATGCTATATCATCATATGATACCGTTTGGACCTTTATTAGGTGGTGCTAACTAGATGTTTCAACAGGACAATGCTGCTTGTCATACATCTAAATCCACACAGGAGTGGTTTAAAAAAGAAAAAAATAATAATGTTTTGCCATGGCCAAGTCGAAGTCCAGACTTGAACCCCATGGAAAACTTATGGGGTATATTATCTCGCAAAGTCTAGGCTAATAATAAAAAATTTTCATCTGCCAATGAACTGGAAGTAGCCATTGTAAAAGAATGGTACAATATTTCTATAACTGAACTTAACCACCTGGTTACTTCAATGAAAAACAGAGTGCTTGAAGTCATCAGGAAAAATGGAGGACCAATACCATATTAATTTTTTTATACAATTTTGTTTTTTGACAAGTGGTCTTATATTTTCTTAACAGGTTATTTTTTACTTATTTCTAATACTTATTTTAATTAAACATTTATTGCATTATACCAAGTTATTGCAAACTAATTATAAAAAAAAAATAGAGAGAGAGAGCAATATGCTATTTTATGTATTTAAATTATGATTAGAATCTTTATTTTTCTTATAATTTCAAAATTAAAGTGGTCTTATAATTTTTTAACGGACTGTATATCACTGTTTCCATTTTTACATTAATTACTTATTTCTGATGTAATCGAATTTCTATTAAACTATAGTTTATTTCCAGGAATAAATCTCATCTGGTCAAATTATAAAAATGTAGAAAGTACATAATGCCGTTGAAACAGTAAATAATATTTAATAATTTTTAATTCAGAAAGAGGAGAGAGAATTTATTCTAAACATAATACGGAAATTTGAATTTTAGCTTTGTTTATTTTGTTTTTTTATTAATTAATTAATTGTTTATTTTATTTTAGGTTAATCTAAATTTTTATCAGTTTAAATAAAATATGAACGCAATACATTATATAAAGTTTATTGATGAACATTTTTATAGTTTATTGCCATTTTAAACAGCGTATAATAACTTTACAAAACTTTTTTTTTTTTTTTTTTTAAATAGGCACATTTTACACACACACACACATACATATATATGAGGGGAATAAAAATTATTATTTACATAATTTTTACTACTTTTCATTATTTTATTTCTCTGCTTATTAAAATTCTGTATTAAAGTTTTTCAGCAATTTTGCAAAGAAAGAAAAATTTATTCAGAATCAGTGAACCAGAAATTATTAAAGATAACAAACAAAAATGACACGCGCATTTCATTATTTTAGATGATTAAAAGTAAACTTTCTTGAGATCGAATTCTATGCTTGCTTTCAAAAACAGACTTATATCATTTAGACCTGCTTTTGTATGGACATAATTATTTTCTCGTACATTATCTTGGTTTTTTACTCTTAATGAATTAAAAAAAAAAAAAAAAGGAAAAACATAGTTTTAATTAAATTATTTGTTTTTCCTTAATTAAAAAGACGTGTCATAGCTTAATGTGTATGTGAATTTAGGTTATCTTTAATCTCGAAACAATAAATTTTGTATTCATGTCCGAAAAAGTAATTTATGGATAGAAGAATCAACTGAATGTTTAAAGTAAAAATATTGTTCATTCATTGATATTTATAAACAACTGACAGTCTTAAAAAGGTTATTTTTTATAAATGTTTATATATAATATATTAATAATATTATCAAAAATGATTTTAATGCAATAATTATTATATATCAATTCTATTTGTTTACGTATCCTTGAATAAAGTACTAAGGATTATATATATATATATATATATATATATATATATATATATATATACATATATATCTCACGTTTAAAAAAAAAAAAAAAAAAAAAAATTCAGCAATTTTTTTTTTTAAAGGTAACATGCAGGTATTTTTAGGAAACATGCAGGTATTTCGTACTTTTTAAAGGTTTCATATAAGTATTTCGGGTAAACCTGTTTGGAAACTTTAAAAGACAAGTATATTTCCCGAAGACAAACTTATATACTAGGCGAGTCGTATTAATCCTGGACGATAGGACCCATGCCCCAGCCCGCCCGGTTCCCGCTGTTCAATGTATTTTTCTAGTCAACTTTGTCCCCTTATTACTTCCGGTGTGAATTTTTTTTTTTTTTTTTAAACACACTTGACATTGTGAGTTTTTTTGCTTTTCTTCCCATGCTATTCCTATGGGGTTTTTAGCCTTTTTTTCCCTCTTTTTCTACATTCTAAAGTGGCGGTGGTCCATACATACAGGTATATATATATACCTGTGGAAACCTGCAAAATGTTACCGGAATCCCCAAATACCTGCAAACCACTGAATTATTATTATTATTATTTTGTCTAACATGGAATTTCTTAACAAAATTCATTTGAGAATTTCTTTCATCAAATTACACTTACTTTGAGATAAACTAACTTACTTTTTGATAGTTTTTCATTATTATAAAAGTAATCTAGAAGCTAACAAAATTCTCGTATACATGTTAAAATATAAATTCCTAAATTATATATATATACTAGCTGACCCGACAAACGTTGTTTTGTCATATAAATTATTTCTAGAGAATATTTTGCTAGAAAAAAATAACTAACTTATTGTAAGTGTGTAAGGATGTGGTATATAAGTGGAAGATGTATGGAGCGCTGTGAACGGTAAAAGAATATAAAAATAACAAAACACCAATCATTTATTTTTTTTAATTTATTAAAATTAATTCTTTAAAATTATATACATATCGCTATACTTATAACAATATTACTAAAAAACAATATCAATTCCTTAATGCAACAGAGTGTACAATATTTTTTGTTATCCCATCTTTCGTCAATACAAACAAACTGGATGGTTTGCCCACTCGAGAGACACGTATAATTGTCCGTGTGAAAAACATGATGTGCTCAAATCTAAGCCACAGACAGACATCGTTTGGCCCTGAGACTTATTGATAGTCATTGCAAATGCCAATCTAATTGGAAATTGAGGGCGTTTAAATTGAATTGGCACATCTGTGGGTATAATAGGGATTCGCAGTAGTAATATATTTTCACCTCGGAATTTGTCATTTAAAATGATGGCTTCGATAACATTTTTCATTAATTTTTTTTATGACTAATCGCGTGCCGTTGCACAACCGTGCTGGGTTCAAATTACGAAGCAAAATATCCGGAGATCCAACCTTCAGTTGTAAAATATGCGGTGGCATGCCTGGTAAATCCAATGAGTTTAAAAACTTTGTTGGATAATTTACGGCTTCGGTGGCATCGCAAACTGTATCATTAGATATGTATGACACCAAGTCTCCTGGTAACAAATGTTGTATCTTGAGATTCAATTCGTTGACGTCCACATTTTTTGCTGCTAAAATTGCTCTTTCTGCCAGCCACTCATGATTTGTGTATCGTCTGTGTACATCGGGAAATATCTGATCAATAAGAGCATTTTGAGAATCAATGATTGTGCAGAAATCGGTCGGTAATTTTATGCATCCAGTTTCATCTGTAGTAACTTTTCCATCGCCGATATCTAACAATTGTTTTGAGAATGTTTCAGCGGATGGATCTTGAAGCTTTTGAACGCACAAATTTACTTTCAGTTGTACTTTTTTAACATTAAGCCACAATGACGATGATTTTAAGCATGCGTTGATCTCATCAGCGTATGTTGAACGCGGAATATCTGGAAGTGCTTGTCTGAAATCACCTGAAAAGAGTAACAGAGTGCCGCCAAATAGTTTGTCGTTGTTTTTTATATCTTTCAATGTCCTGTTCGACGCCTCAATCGAATGTTTGTGTGCCATAGTGCATTCATCCCATATAAGAATTTTACACTATTTCAGCACTGTGGCCATGGACGATTGTTTTTTTATGTTACACACTGCATCTGGGTTATTTTGAATATTTAGTGGCAGTTTAAATAATGAATGAGCTGCTCTGCCTCCATTCAATAAAGTTGCCGCAATGCCAGATGATGCAACAGCCAATGCGATGCCATTATTTGATCGTATTTCGGCGAGAATTAGCGAAATAAGGAATGTTTTACCAGTTCCACCTGGTGCACTCAAAAAAAAAAAAAAAAAAAAAAAAAAAAAAAATCCACTTTGTCCTGCCAAAACTGCGTGCATGATGCGGTCGTAAACGGTTCTTTGTTCTTCATTCATTAGTGGGACATTGCGAGCAACAATCGCCGCCATTTCTACAGTATTGTATTGTAGTTCACGATTCAATTCAGTGCTTATTAAATCAGATGCATTTCGATTTGTTGAATGCATACCGAAATGACTGAGTGGTAAGTTGGCAATGATAATGCAAAGATCTTCAGTAGCAATCAATGCTTCATTGTACATAGCGTCACTGAATACTATCGTTAGATCGTTGCACCGTGAACGATGTTGATGCAATATATCATCAGTCATTGAATCTTTGCGATTATCCCATAATGTCTCTGCTCGGGCCGGGAAACATGTAGTCAACACTATAGCGAATAGTAGACGAATTTGTTTTGCTGTACAGTTCAGTCCTACTTCAGCAAGCATACACTCCCACTGGTTGTCGTCTTCCAGCAAGCCGAGTGCAAGGCATGCATCTTTATACGTTGGATACTGCTGTCCATTCACTTTACGTAAATATTGAAATGACAAAGGGCCGATGACATTAACCAATAACAGTCGAAGATAAAAGCACTCAGTCTGCCTTGGATTGACTGTAAATACTCGTCCCCGAGGTGTTTGATTTGAATAAACCGGGACATGCATCAATCGGCGTGCCTTGCTTGCGGGGCATCCATTTTTTTGTTGGAGCCCATGTGAAACAGCGTGGTACTTCTGAATAGAGTAATGTCCGTGCAAAAGCACCAAAAGCATCCGCACGATTACACAATTCAAAAAATTCGGTGAGTGTAGTTTTTGGTGGATTTATAGCACGATCAATCGCTGTCTCGCTCGTGAAATATACGCGCTGGCCATTTTCAAGATGGACGGCTAAATGAAGAACTGCTGGATCCCGTTCATGAATTGGGAAACCAAAGATACGCCAAACAGCTTCATTGGAGCTGACGTACCGGCCAATTTGGTAACGTGTTATTTCATCGTTGTTATTCACCGGAGGAGTATTCACATTGGTATTTTCAACTCGAAATACAGCCATATCACTGCCTTTATTCACATACTTGCAAATCTATTTGATGCTCTTCACTGAACTGCTAATATAAGCATTGAATGTTTTGCTCAGCAGAGGCGAATATGGGACCACCCAACGGTTATCAATGTCAATATCTATGTTGTTCACATAGATGACCGCCATAGATGATAATATTGTCCGCCATTATCGGGATTTCTTCGACGATATATTGGATATCCGTCAACATTTGTGATCGTGAAATTTTTCGGAAAACTTTTAGTACATTTTCCATCTGCACAAATAATAATGGCCTAAAAATTCATTTTTCATTTTAACATAAAATAACTCCGTCGGATATTGACGAATTTTTTAAAAGAATATACCATTTTAACTAATTTTAACATTTTAACAATATTAACATTGGAAAAATATTTTAAACACTTACGGTTAAAAATTCATTTTTCATTTCAACATTAAATAAATTCTGACATGGTGTTTACGATTCTAAAATATTAATTTTGAAAAAATATTTTAAACACTTCTTAAGATACGGTTAAAAATTCATTTTTCATTTCAACATTAAATAAATTCTGACATCGTGTTTACGACAACTCACGCCATCTAGGTGGAAAAGTTGTTGAAAGAGTTGGTTAAAAATTAATTAAGAAAGAACTAATTAAGTTACAACTTTCATTTGTAAATCTAAACCATTCTTGAATCCACCTGAAGACACACAAAAATTTTCATTAAACTCAGTCCAGCCGTTTAGGAGGAGTTCAGTGACATACACACGCACAAAAGAAATATATATATAAAGATATATATATATAGATAGATAGATAGATAGATATGTGTGTGTATGTATGTATATATACATATACGTGCGCGTCCTATCATATGTTTTATCAATATTTTATATGTCCTATTATGTACTAGCAGGCTTTGCCCGCTTCGCTGGACATTAAACTTAAATGAGTTGTAAAAATCCCATATTTTTATTATTAACCTAAGTTCTCGCTGTGATTGGTAGAGGTTTAAACGCTCGCAACGTGAGGAGTCTGGGTCCCCACTGTCTTCGGCACAACTTACCCACTTCTTACTTCCCCACCCTCAGCGGGTGAGCTCGAAGTTGTGCAAAATCCCACTAATGTGCATAATGCGTACACTTAATCAATATCCACACACGAAAATTCGCCATTCTAAGATAATTCAAAGCGAATTCAAACGGAAAAACATGTTTTTACACATGTTTATTGCCCTCCGACTCCGAGAAGGTGTGTGTGTGTGTGTGTGAGGGGGGGAGGGATTTCGAATTTCGTGAAATCCAGTTACAATTAGTGCCGGATGCATACAAACAATTTACGCACCAAATTTCGTGACCACAGAAGTCTTTAATAAAAAATATTATAAATAAATAAATACAAAAAGCACAGCTTTAGTATGGGAACCCTTTGGTGACTTTAAATGTTTTAAGCCATTTTTCGGGGAACTGAATTGGCTATCTCAATTGTGTAATTAAAGATCTTGGCGAGAAACGCCCGAGCTACTTCGGTGCCGAATTTCAAATTTTGCCAAAGGGATCCAATACTAAAGCTGTTCCATATCGAATCTGGGTTGAAAACGGAAAAAGGGTAAAATAAATTTGAAATATCAGACCTATATTTATAAATTTGATACCGAATGAAAGGGGCGATTTTGCTGAATCCAGGGGTGCAAATAGTTTTTCGATGCGACAATTAGATTTTTAAAAAATAACTAAAGTATGAAATTTAAGCGGCAACGGAAAAACGGAAAAAGGGAAAAATAAATTAGAAATATCAGACCTATCATTACAAATTCAGTACCAAATGAAAGAGGGGATTTTTCTGAATCCTGGGGTGTAAACAGTTTTTCGATACAACAATTAGATTTTTTTTAATTAACTAAAGTATGAAACTTAGATGGCAACACTTCATTTCAATCTTTTCATAATTTGTAGTGCGAATCACGCGAATAAAAAAGTCTTTAACTTAAAAATTTATTTTTATTTTTTCCATTCAAAGTGTTTTAGTGAAAAAATATTTATGGCGCATGCGCAGGCGTTTTTCACCCACAATTCAAACACTAATCATAATTTTGAAAATTTCTATAGATATAATTTTAAGTTGGGTGAAGACCTAAGTTTCTGCCAAGCGCCGTTGAATTCCGTCCAGCCGTTCTCGAGTGATGCCCGGACAAACGTGTTTTATTCTCTTACCCCCCAGGGGGGAACGGGGGGATTTCTGAAAAGTTAATAGATATAATTTTAAGTTGGATGAAGACCTAAATTCTTGCCAAGCGCTGTTGAATTCCGTCCAGCCGTTCTCAAGTGATGCCCGGACAAAAAAAGCGACGGACACAATGACACACACACACACACACAGGCAAAATTTTCTGAAGTCATTTTCGGCTTTCGTGGGGTGTGAAACGTGAAGATATCGCAAAATGTTTTGATTCCGACAAATTTACAGACAAAAGTCTGATTTTATTAATATAGATTTTATCAACATTTTATATGTCCTATTATATATTTCAACAAGTTGTATAAGTACATATACGCTATGTCCTTACATAATTTGTTAATTACATAAAGACATAATGATTGTTGGTTGTTACTAATGATTGTTATTATTAATAAATAATATAATGTTAATTATTGTTATTATTACTAAATAATATAATGTTAATTATTGTTATTATTATAAAGTAAGGAGACCAGTTACTTAAAAGTTTTGAAATACATTTTACGTTTTATTCCTATTTCACTAAAATGTACACTAAATGAATAAGATAAAAAGTATTTTTATTGAGTTTGAATGTTTATTAAAAACAAAATTCGTATTTTCAAATAAAATATTTTTTATGCTTTTTAAAAATTGTACCAGCTTGTATAAATTACATAAAAAGCTGATTCGACAAAAAAAAAAAAAAAAAAAAAAAAAAAAAAAAAAATTCAAAATGAATATTTATATCGATACATTTATATAAAAATTGATGGTAAAATTCGACAAATCTCATTTCCGTAGGATTTAAATTAACTGAAACATTAATTAAAAACATTAGCAAGATGAAAATTAAAGACGATTAATAATGTTATGTTTCCAGTCGAAAAATTATCATAAACTACCACATGCACTTTCATAATAGCCCAATATTATGGATTCGGAAAGTTCCGTCAAAATTGAAAATTAACTCAGATTTAAAACGCAAGAATTTAATCAATTTAAAAATTGCTTCTTTTCAAACTAAAAGGGCAAAATTAAATTTATGTTATAAAATCTCATAGGGATAATTAATGTTGTACCATTCTTTAAAAATGGAATAATAAGTTATAGTTTCAATATAAATGTTTTTCATAAAAATTTGCTAATAGTGTCATTAAAAATATTGATTTTTGAAAAGAACATGCGCACAATAAATAGGGCAGCGTAAAAATTAAATTTAATGTCAATTTATATGTGGTTTATTTATTGTAGAAGATAATTATCTACTTGTAAATGAATTTTGAAATAACGGGATGTAGGTGTAGAAAAAAATGCGAAAAATTTAATCAGGGTGTTTTTTTTTTTTTTTAATACAGCTCAAAGTTATAAAAATTTATAAGCTATAAAAAGTTAATTTCAAGTAACTTACCAACTTTACTTTTATGATAAACTAGCAGGCTTTGCCCGCTTCACTGGGCACTATACTTATATGAGTTGTCAAAATCCCATATCATTATTAATAACCTAAGTTAATGTTCTCGATGTGTCCGATAGAGGATTTTCTCGCTCGCAACGTGAGTAGTCCGTGTCCACACTGCCTTCCGCATAAACTTACCCGCTCCTTACTTCCCCTTCCCCCGCGGTTAAGCTCGAAGTTTTGTGAAGTCTCAACAAAGTACATAATCCGTACACTTAATCAACATCCACACACAAAAATTTGCCATTCTGAGATAATTTAAAGCGAATTCAAACGAGAAAACGTGATTTTACACGTGTTTATTGCCCCCCCCCCGAACCTGGCGGGGGGGAGTAAGGGGATGCAATTTCGTAAAATCCCGTTACAATAAGTGTCAAATACATATAAACAGTTCACGCACCAAATTTCGTGACCACTATTCCAATAAATTTCAAAAGACAAATTTAGCGATAAAAGGGGAGTCTCAATTTTTTTCTTTTCCTAACGCCCTGTCTCAACCCCCCGAAAAATCGAAAATCACGCACACACACAAAAATGTGTTTTTGTAAATATTTTATAGAAGAGACATGGCTGTTTTTAATTCTAATGTACCATTTTTAGTAGAGCTCTATTAAAAAATCTGGAATTTTTTCCCCAAAAAACGACTTTTCCCCTCCCTCCTGTAACAATCAAGAAATTCAAAAACGTACATAATGTTTTATTTACTCTCAAGTCAAGTCTCCTCATGTGCCATTTCTTCACCGTAAAGTAATTTGGGGGCGAGTTATACTTAAAAGCGTTTTATTTGCTTCCTGCCATCTAGGAGGTAAGGGGAGAAATTTTTATAAATCCCGTTACTTTAAAGGTCGGATACGTATATACAATCCAAGCACCAAACTTTGTGACCATAGCTCTCATAAATTTCCCACGAAAAATTTAGCGTTAAAAGGGGTGTCTCCAATTTGTCCTTTGTATGCTTACAAACGTGTTTATGACATTTGCCCCCCACCCCCAGGGAGGGTTCGGGCGGGGATTAGGGAAATTTTTATTGCTATAATTTTAAGTTGATTAAAGATCTAAATTCTTGGCAAGCGTCATTGAATTCCGTCCTGTCGTTCTTACGTGATACCCGGTCAAAAATAGCGTTACAGACATACAGACATACAGACACAATGACACACACACAGAGACAAAAATTTCTGAATTCATTTTTTGCTTTCATGATGTGTGAAACGTGAAGATATCGAAAAAAGTTTTTATCCTGACAAATTTACAGACAAAAGTCTGATTTTATTAATATAGATATATAGAAGTTTTAGTTCCCTGAAAAAAACAATTACCCCATCTGTGGGATATTAATGCCATTATTGAAATTACTTCACTTTTATAATGAGTGATACGACTAAATATGACAGAAACAGATTAAGTATGGCACACAAATTATAAAAATATAGAGGTACACCACTTTTAGAATGAACGTCACTTATCATAAATGGCATGAATTGTAACAGGATTTTTAAATAGCATTTTTTTTTTTTATTAAGGAATAGTTTAAAGTAATTCTATGAAACTATTACTTAAAAATGCTTTTTATAAATATTTTTCTTTCAAGCATTTGGAAAAGTACTCAACTTTTGTTAAAATATTATAACCAAAATTTAAGAATTTTATATTATCAGCATTTTTGTCAACATTTATCTTGTGACAACACAAGGATTTCAAAGGACCATCTTTAGACAGCTGTGATTATGTCTAACATTTGACCGAAGGTTTAAAATTAAATATGCATTTTTCCCATTCTACTCATGATAATTTTAGAGTAATAAGTATATTTGGATAAAATATCTATAATAACAAGCTTTATCTTTTAAAATTATGTTTATTTTGATGAAGAAAATGTTACAAGTCGATTACACTGTAGTATGATTCACTTCTTTAAGCAGCTTCAACTGTCATTAAGCCTAATATTTAAAGAAAATTTGGAAAGTAAATATTCATCTTTTCACTATAAAATCATGATTAATTTTAGAATAATAAGTATATTTTCATAAAACATTTTTTATAACATGTTATATCTTTTGAAACTATATTTATTTTAATGTTAAAACATTATGTTTGGCTGTAGAGTAAGTACATTGTAAAAGCAATAATTTCTTTTAAATAAATTTTTTGTAATGAAATTGTACTTTTATGATTACTTTTGGTCAAGAAAAGTATGGTACTATATTAAACGTATAAGTAAGCCTACAATTTTATTGAACTTAGATATAATTTATAATGTAGTGTTAGTTACAAATTATGTATGATAAATATCATGCATGTCATAAACAAAGATTTAATGAAAAACATGTAAATAACACTAGCCTGCAACAATTGTGTTTTTTAACTTTTGACAATTAATTCTGCAGCTTTTTGTGACATTTTTTTTTTTTTTTTTTTTCCCCATCACGTCAGAATTTTCTCAAATCATAATTTTTAAAAACTGTTAAAACGTTCAAATATAGCAAAACTCTCATATAAAATGATGTAAAACTTCTTATATCCAATCAACACTTCCTAAGACATTCATAGGATGGTGTGGATTGGTTGTAGTTGGCCGATCTTCGTGACGTAAAACTCTATTCGGAGGCATTACTATACGTGGTGTTGATTGAGGTTGAGAATGACTGGATTTTTAGCCAGTACTAGTACTTTGCCGAGGGCAATTGCTGACGATATGGGACTCACCTTTAAGGATTATCCAGAAACAGGTCATCACAATATTAGAACCTCCACGGAGGTGGGGATCTGCAGGGAGAGGCATTGATTAGTAAATTGTCTAGTATTAATTATTGGTATATATTAATATATTTTATATATTCACGTAAGAGAATAATTTTAACATATATTTTTACCATTTAGTTTTAAATTTGAACAAATAATTATATTACAAGTAAAATACTATTAAAATTTCATTATGAAACTATTATTATAAATGACATAAATTGTAAAAAATAGTACAAAGAAATAATTCTAAGTTCAATTGTCAAATAAATAATCCTAGATATTGAGTAGTACTTAGAAAATTTTTTCCAAAATATTGTCAATGTCAATTATTATATTAAACAATATGATAAAATTTTAAGAAATTTCCCTTAATTGGTCGATTATTGGTCTATATTTATATTCATATAAATATCCCTTAAAAGTAACTACTAAGGAAAAACTAAACAAATATTAACAATTTTTACAAAGTCACAGTAAGAAAATTGCATTATATTTTACACAACAATGCTAAGTTGTCCTTTTTAATTATCATTAATTATCAAAACAATTAACTTCAGTAAATTTAATTTTAAGGTTAAGCATACTTCATCATTTTTAAAAAGTGTTTTAAATCGAATATTTCTAATAGTATTGATTAACATATTTGTTACAATCATGTTAAATTTATAAATATTTATTTTACTATAATGAATTGCTTTAAGAAAAATTTGAAGAAAATTTCAAGTAAAATTTATAGCAAATATTTATAACATCCGAATTATTTTTATTGATTTTTGTACTTTGAGTAGAGTTCAATAAACATGATCATATATGGCATTAAATAAGGAGAATAAATATCTAAGGATATAATGTTATTGATCCGACGTTTCATTATACAAAATCTGAAGCTTCAATTTATTCTAAAATGATTTCCAATATTCTTAATGCTAATGTAGATAATGTAATGTAATAACTCTTTGTCAACAACATACCTTATTACACAGATTTTTATCTGTAAATAAAACCCATAATAATATTTATCTTTGTGAAATATTTGTTTTGTATATTACATTAGAAAGTTAATTATATCTTTTAATTAAATTTGTAAATTGAATCCTTTAAAACACGTAAACTAGTGCTCCATTTATTTTTTACTTAAAATGTATTTTTTAATTATAAAGAAAATAATTTAAATTTAAATACTAAAAATTTTTAAAGAAGTTTTTTTTTTTTTTTTCATTACTTTAAGAGAGATATATAGCGTTTTTAACTGGATTTAAATATATATATATATATATATATATATACATATATATCGTACTGCTTACAGAGTCCCTAATATTATTCATATCGAAATTAAAAGCTGAAAAAATTCATTTGAATATTAAATTGAATTAAAATTTACGTCTAATTGCGCTAAAAAAAAAAAAAAAAAAAAAAAAAAAAAAAAACTTTATTATAATTTTTATTATTTATATTACAAATTGCCCTACATAAGATATCTCAGTGGGGAATACACAAATTGCAAAATATTCCATAATTTGTTATTGTCTTAAAGTGTTTCTATAAACATGCAGTAAAATCTCTCTAAGAGAGCTACCCACAACGTAATTTAATTGATTTTTTAGAGAGGTGTCCTATTAAAAGAGGTAATTCAGAAAATCATAATTCGGACGACAAATTATTTAAATTAATTGTTTTTAATTGTTTAAATACACTTTAGCTTATAAATAATTAATAATCATTGACACTGAGTTTAAAACACTTTTTATCCATAATTTCTTTCTAAAAATATTTTTTTATGTATTTGAACAATCAGCTTATTAAAAATTCTCAGCGGGAAAGAGATTTTTAGTAATTTGTAAATATATACTGGAATTCTTTGTAATTTAATATTAGCTGTAAATTTTAATCTTATCGTAGTTTATTTTATTATATCAAATTATATTTATTTTTTCTTTATTTATTGATTTTGACGTCTAAAGTATATTATTACTCATTTAGAATCCTTTTGTTTAAACTTATTAGCTTAAAAAAAAAAAAAAAAAAAAATTCTTAATTTGAACTTGTTTAGTAACTATGCACATTTAGAAATATAAAGTTTTACGACTTCTACTCTGTACATACAAATTATTATAACAGACATAGAGATTAAATCTATTATATAGAGAATAGTAGTCTGAATGACTGAAGGAAAGATAAATCATTAGATTTCTCAAAATGTGACCATTGAAAAAAATTATCTAGTCAAAAATGGTGCTAACTCTTGTAAAATGGTGGACTTTTAGAATACTTTGACTGCATTTCTGAAATGAGTTAGCAATACGATAGTTAGCAATGAGTTAGCGATTTTTTCCAATTTAATATTTTTTAAACTATGTTAAAATTGTTATTTTTTTTTCCATATCATTAAAATCTTAATATATATATTTAAATGAAGTTAGTTTTATAAAATATTTATTCATTTTTTAAGTATCCTTTAAATAATCATGTTCAAAAGTAAAGTAGCTACATATAAAAATATTACAACAAATTCTTACACATGGTGACAAAAGGAAAAAAAAGGCCACTTTTGAGAAATTATAAGATATAAAGTTTTGATGCACAATACAGTTTTTTAAATAAAGATAGATTTCAAAATGTTTTATTCATTAAAGCTTTTTAAAATATAGACATATTAACTGGAAACAATATGTGAAAGAAGTTATTTTTTTTTTCTTATAAATAGTTTTAAAATTAAATTAAAATTTAAAAAATCTTTTTTTAAATTAAACAAGGAAATGCCGTTCTGATTTCGTAAACAGGATTTAATCCTTTGCTATTATCCGTAATTTTCGTGATGTCTGTAGCTTCTTCTTGCTCTCATTTGAATTCATTAATGTCGCACTAGATCTGCCTAGTAGGCTATTGAGGACAGTCTCATTATTGTTTTTCTAGAATATATATATCATAGATAAAACAGATCTACATCAAAGATCTGGTTAGAGCATAGATCCACAAAAAGCCAAATAAGGTAGATGATTAAAATTGAAATAATACACATAAGAATAAGCGCAATTGCAGCTGTAATCAAAGTGTATGTAAACATTTAAAAATTAAGGGTAAAGCCAAATTGGCAAAGTTATGTATATATATATATATATATATATATATATATATATATATATATATATAATTATATATACAATTAAACATAAACAAGATTTTAAATTTAATGAAAAAACTGTTTATATTAAACAAAATACATTTAAATTTAATGCGCATAAGCAGGAGATGGAATTTAAATGCAAACATAATTGATAGATATCGTAATAAAATTTAACCTTAAAATTTAGCAATTAATAGATACAAAACAATATCAACAAACAAAAATAGAACTGATTGTAATATATATGTAAGACTGACACAAAAATGTTGCGATGCAGATTGAGAACCAATAAGAGCCAAAAAAAAAAAAATTTAATTACTTACGCCGACATGAATGATAATTATAAAAAAAAAAGTACCATTAAACTCAATGACGGAGAAAGAAAATAAAGGACCACAGAAATAATAATTGGATAAAAATGCTTAAAATTTGAAGTATAATCGCTTCAGGGGGCATGTACTTCATAAAGCTGTGAAAGCTGCATCGATTCCGTAAAACAATATAGCTAATCATAGCAATTTTTATTGTTTCAGCCGCGATCGACGCAGCTTTATTAAACAACTCCTTTGTGGAATTTAAAATCTATCACAGAAGTAGCTCTGATATTACGCACCAAGATCTTTACTTGTGCAATAGCAACAACCTTTTTAATTCCTCTCCAAAATGAAAACAAAAACTTAAAAACCACTAAGGGACTCCTGTGTTATAGCTATACCAAAGAAATGTAAGAAATTAATATCGTAGATGATGCTATGGAATGAAACACAATTATTACACGCCTTTATATTACAGAACAGATTATACAAAGTACTGTCGTAATTCTGTTTTGTGCAGAATTTTATCTATTATTTAGTTAACTATAAATTTATTAAATGAAGAAAATAAAAAAAAAAAAAAAAGTAAAAAGATCCTGCTAAAGAAATACAAGAGCTTTAGTGTTGTACTCCTTGGCGAAATTTAAAATTTCTCACCGAAGTAGCTCGGATGTTTCTCGCCAAGATCTTTACTTACGAATTGCGATAGCCCTTTTAATGCATCGACAAAATGACAAAAAAAATTTTTAAAGGTCTCTAAGAGGCTCCTATGCTCAAGCGATACAAAACAATTTTAAAAAAATAATATAATAACCTACGCAATAGAATAAAACACAGTTATTTCATGCCTTTATATGGAAGAAATCATTAAAATAAGTCCTGCTGTGCTAAATTAAATTTTGTTTCGCACAGAAATTTATATCTATTACTCTTTTTTTTTTTTCTCATGGGACATCTTTTTTTTTTTTTTTTTTTTTTTTTTTTTTTTTTGCCCGAGAAGAATTCTTGCTTCTCGAGTCCCAACCTCAGCTCTTTTCTGGGTTATGTGCATGCATTTCACATCTTCTTTTCTGCACATTCTCGCACTGTAAAAAGTGCTTTCTTAAAAATGAGCTAAATTGTCTCAAAATAGCTCCCAAATAATGTACACTTAAATTTGAAAAACCATGTACTCATTTTTGTGCATACTGACATGCTCAAAAATGGGTTTGACCAATAAGAATCCCATTATCCCTATGTTTGACATATCAATATACTCAAAAATGAGTACATGGGTTTTCAAATTTAAGTATATATTGTTTCGGAACTATTTTGAGACAATTTAGGTCATTTTTAAGAAAACATTTTTAACAGTGCTTGGCTATTTCGGCCAGCTTGTAGCTTGACCAATCAATACCATGTAATAATAATAATAATAATAATAATGATAATAATAATAATTATTATTATTATAGACATGAGATTCTTTCGTTGAAAGTGCGAAAAGCGATTAATGCAGCGACTGCAACATTTTTGAGAAAGCATGGAGAAAACTAGGGTAACGAAGAAGGAAGGCAGCAAAACAATGGCTAAGTAGCTGCCTCGATATACCGGCATGTTCCCAACCGATCGAGCTTAATGCGATCAGTTTCCAAAATATTTACCATTTCGAGTTTTACTCCGATTAAACTCCAAAAAACATGGTAAAACATCCTTGACAGGTTTCACTATTAGTCAAGCAATATGAGAAAATGGATTTTTTTGAAAAAAAAAATAATAATAATAAATAAATAAATAATAATAACAATAATAATTCCTTTATTATACCTCCCCCGCAATAAAAAGGGGGTTTGAATTAACATTTCACATTTTGTGAATATTTTATTTTGTATAAAAATATTTATTAAGGGTTGTTTTGTGGAATTTAACATTAAATATAGGGCATCATTCTTTAATAAATACTTTAAGCTGTTTGGCGCAACATTTGGCGACTTATATACTCAACAGGGTACAGAATTAATGTTATATAAGGACGAAAACAATTGAGATATCCCAGTTTTTTTTTTTTTTTTTTTTTTTAAGTTCCCTTTGTCTTAGATATGTTTCTCGGATAAATTTGGCGATTTTTTATACAAGAGTGTGAATAACACCCATCAGATAGGGAATTAATTATCTTCAAACGGTAAATAGCAATTTATTAAGAAATGCTATTATATTTTTTAAAAATATTCTTATACAAAATAAGAAAAATGCAATCTTTATCAAATGAAATTATTTAAGAATTTAATTTTGGACTTTTATAATCAGTAATTGCGGTTTAAAAATGCACGTTCTCAAACTGTACGAAAACTAAAAATTCAATTTTCTCCAAATTAAATTTATTTTAAAAGGAATTTTGCTTTTAAAATATATTAAACATTACCAACTTATTAAACATTGAAGATAATATTAGAAACACTAATTGCTGTTTCAAAAATTATGTCTACAGAACTACATTAAAAACTGAAATTGCAAGAGTTTATGTCACACTAATTTGATAAATTTCACTTAAAGTGATAAATTCTAAACATAAATTTACTTACGCATACTTCAGTATCTTAATATGTAAACCTAATAGTTTCAAAGCGATAACCCGCTTGAACAATTAATTACTCTTAAACACTGTACTTTAGATACTTTAATACTCCGTAAGGGAGCATTTAATAGTGATTTATCATGTATGTATAAAACAGAATTATCCCAAAGAAAAGATTTGCCGCATACTCATTTGCAATAAACTAACGAAATTTTCATCTTAAGTAACAAATATTTGTTTGCAGAAGATTTAAAGCTCTTAATTTACTTGTGATTTTATTAGAATATTTTATGAAAATGTAGGTTCAACATTTCTCTGTAGAATAACACCAAATCAAATATATAAAATTTTATTTATGAAAGATTATATGAAATAAGTAATACCTAGTAAAATAGTAATTCTTCTGGCTTTCTTTAAAAAATATTTTGGTTAATTTTATCTGTTTTAATTGTTTAGCAACTCTGGTTAATAATTCTGATGTTATATACACTCTTAAAAATTTCTGTAAATTTAATGTAATTATTTATCCTGAGTCTCTGTAAATTTACAGTAATTCTTAGGTAAAAGTGACTAATCGAGATTCTCAATCTTTATTCTGTATTTTTGCCTAACTTTATTATATAATTTTTTAATTAAAATTAAAAATTGACTGTTTTACTTTAGAAAAAACATTTCAAGTCCGAAATAGATTCTCACCAATAATTATTTAAATTAATATTAGTCATTAACATGAATGTATAAAATAAGTTTTTTAACATTACCGTTTTTTCTCTTTAATTTTATGTAAGACTTAAGATAATAGATTACACAGAGTTTTCTGCTGAATTTTTTAGCAGTGTATATATATATATATATATATATATATATATACATATATATATATATATATAAACATATTTGGCTAAATTTTCAACGTCGTTATATTAGAGAGTGATAATTTAATGCTTTATACTGTAAATCCTTACTATTTTGCGATTGCAATGAATATTATATTTACTTGTATTTCTATTAAAAATAATTTGGTATGTCACTCACACGATTTGATTTTATCTTACAATGCATTTCAATATTGTAAATTTAGATTGCAAATCAAATCGTAAGATCAATAAGGTATGATAATAAAGATCAAATTACTTTAAAGATAATCTAAAATAGATTTAGGAATAGTTTTATTGGACATATAATTCTGTTTGAGAGGGACTCCCGCCTACTTAGCACCCTGTTTAATTATAATGCCTATCTTTATATTAAAAACAAATACAAAACTCTTATTATTTTATACTTTCAAACTTGCCAGTCTTGATGAAATATTTCAAGTGACAACCTAATACACCAAATTTGAATTGTTTGCAGTTATTTGTTTTTAAATTATGCTGATAACAGTTATACATACCGAACAACTGCTAGTTTCGTAATCAGAACTTTTCAAAACGTGATATTATACAAGAACCAGACTTGAATATAGAACTTCAAAAAATACTTTGTTTACAGAACGGGTATGAAAAATGAATTTTCCATACTGAGCAGTGTTCGTCGACAAAGTAACATGTAGCAAAGCATTTTCATCAATTACGCTCAATAGAAAAGAATGCTATCTTATTTTTTTTAATAGCTCTCTATATTGTCTATAAACTATAAGCACACCACATTGTGTACTTAAATTTAGTTTTATATGAAAAACACGAAATACAAAATGAAATACATTTCTAATAATTTCCAATTCTAGCACCGATATATTCAAATAATTTGCGCCATGTAAACGAATAATTAATGATTTCCATACCGCAATCTACACGAAACATGTTTTAATGCATATATATATTCTTCTTTCTATTTTGTTTAAGTAAGCCTATAGATATTGTAGAGCAGCCTATAGCACTGTGCTTACCAGAAATTTCCCCCATAGACGAAATGTATTCGAATTCTCTTGGATGGCACTCTACAGGAATTATTTGCTTAATCTCGACGAAAATTTTAGTGTGGCATCCCTAGATGATACAGATTTGGAATACCGAGCTTGAAACTGCTGCTCCCAGCTAAAGAAATCTTTAGAAAAACTTTTAAAAACAAAAAAGCTCCGCAAAACTGCAGACAATCTGAAAGTATTTACATACTTGCGAACCATCTCATTATGAACCGTACAATTTTTAGTACCCGCCTTTTTTTTCCCACCAGTAATTTTTTACAGTAATTTTAGTCTTATTTAATCGTTACAACGATTGGAGAGAATAATTAAAAAAGAAAAAAAAATCTAAAAGTACGTGGCTACACAACAAGATAGTTCCGGTGTGCTGAAAACTTTTTATGTGTGAACTTGCTGTGTAACCCTAGTGTGACGCCAAGTGGTGTTAAATGACTCATGATTTTTACAAGACTTATTTTTTAACTATAGTAACTGTAATGAATTTCTCCAGTATATAATGCTGTCTACTCTACTGTTATTTAACACCTGAAAATGCTATTTTAATAATAGCGAAAAGCTTTGTGTTTGATTTTAATTAAAAATTTTTATACACGTGTTTTAAAAGTGATTTTATACCTTTTTTTAATATGTTTACACGTGATGTCATTACAAATTTTAAACTTTCAGTAGTTTTTAATTTTAACCCTCTGTACCATACTGTAGACTGTAGGCAACATACCGTTCGATCGTGGTTCAAATTCAAAGAATCGGTTCTACAACGTAATCACGCACTGTAGCCTGTCGTATACACTCACAGTTAGAGAATCTAGTATCTAGAAACACAACTGGATGGCGCCGTATGTCGTAAGTTGAAGTTCATTACTCGACAGTGGGTAACTAACGACAAGTGCGGACCGGCTCTGATTCAAAAAATAATAAAAAATAGTTTTTCGTGTGTTTTGTGTTTTATATTGAAACAGTGAAGAGGTAAGTGTTTCAAATTCATTGTATAATATTGATTTTGACCCAATTTCACGTATTTTATAGGATTTTATGCTAAAAAGTGTTTGTTGCCTGTAGGTGTTTTTGTTTGTTTTTTCGAAATTTATGAGAAATAAAAAAAAAAAAACCTGAAACACGTGTATTTTATTTTTTTCCAATTATTACGAAACAAATAAACACAAAAATATTAAAGGTCATGAGTTACAGAGGGTTAACTATAAAAATGTAGTGGTGTGAGAAAAAGGGCGTTTTTTCAGGGGGCATTAACAATTGTATGGTTATTAAGGAGATGGTTGGCAAGTATGTATTTGAAACAATAAAAGTTTAAAAAAAAAAGTACTTGCGTCCAATCTGCGAATTTGTTGCTTTTAAACTGCAGTTATTCTGCAGATTTTGTGATTTTTTGCTCCAAATACCTTCAAATTATCTGCAGTTTTGTTTAGTGGGGCTATTTGTTCTTTAGATAGGCACACAAACACACAGACTCACTGATATAAACACACAGATAGACACACACACATACCAGCATCTAAAAATATGATTTCCGGATTCAGAGGACCCTAAAACGTGTAAATATAACAGAAACTCAATTTTGAAAATTTCACTAAAAAACAATACTTTCTCTACCACATATATGAGTAAGAGAAAGTAAGAAACTACCCTACTTATATGCGTTTAATCAATTTTTAAATAGATAATAATATTAACAGGAAAATTATCGTTTAACAAATAAATTAAAATAAAAAATCTGCAATGTGTAGAAAGTCAAAAAAGAGTGTAAATGCAGGCAGCTGTTTAAGTATCTGTGAGAAAACTGTCTTTAGTGCATGAGAAAGGGCATCAAGTATCCTACCGCTGTTTTAAGCATTGATAATGGAATGCCTTTTGCTACCGAAAGAGCTGTCTGTATTTCCATTTTTATTTTATTTTAATAATTATTGTTATTGTTATCATTATTATTATTATTTGAATCATATACGCTGTAGTTTTGCACCTTATGATGAGTAATATAAACGTATTTTTTTTTCCTTTAGTATTCGTTTTATTACTATAAATATTTAGTAAATAAAAAAAAAAAATGAATAAAAATAATAAAAATAATAAGCTTAACTTTTAAAATAAAAAGAACAAAAAAAGAAAATAGAATTTGAATGTATTTATAAAAATATTTATGAAAAAAAAATTATTGGTATAAGAGATATCAGCATACTTATTATGAATAATAAATAAATGACTTAGAATTAAGAAAAAATTTCAAGGAAGCATCTCATAAGTTGAAAATTAAAAAATTATCAATAATAAAAATAATAAAACACAGAGTAAATAATTAAAAAACAGAGTACATTAATTGTACTTGGATTTTTAACTAATACCAACAATGAGAAAATAATTTGTACTAAAAATAAAATCTTACATTCACTGTAATACGTATAAATGCAGTTCATTATATATATTTATTTCACTGTACCCGATAAGAATACTTGTAACCCAAATAAATTATATTGTTAAAAGATTACGAAGTAAATTAATATATATATATATATATATATATATATATATATTAACTGAAAGGTAAAACATTTATACACTCCTTAATGTCTACTACTTTTACACTTTAAAATTAATTTTAATATTAAAATTATTTTTCTTTAAAACAAATTAAACAATTTTAGCTCAGAATTGTTCTTAAATTAAAATAATAGAAGTATTATAATGAAAATATACTCATTTGTGTAAATGATATCTTCAAACAGGTCATAAATTAAATAAATAATAAAAAAAAAAAAAACTTACTGCTGAAATAAGTGTAAAGCGAATTTGTTATAGAATAGAAACTAACAAATAATTTAACAATAAATATTAACAAAAATATTTTTTTAAAAGTAGTATTCCTTTTTACCTGTTGCTCTAATTTTATCACCAACATTGAAAAATAATTTGCAATAAAATAACTTACACTTATTAGATTATGTGTAAAGTTAGTTTGTCTTAAATAATATATTTACACCTTTAGAATAAAGGACTTATATCACTAATCAATTACTACCGTAAAATAATTACGAAGTAATATAAATATTGAAGTAATATAAATATATATAATTAAGAACCATAAAGCACAGTGAAAATTTCTTTATTATCTAATATTTTTGTTGCTCTCTACTTTTTAGAAATAAATTTTTATTTTATTTATTTTTTTACTAATTAGACAAACTATTATTACGACAGAAATCTGTCTTAAAAAATACATTTATACTGTTAGAATAAAGGGCTTATATCACTAATCAATTGCTACCGTAAAATAATTACGGTATAATTCTTTAATTTTTTAAAGAATCGTAAAGGGTTGTGAAAATTTGTTTATTTTCCAATAGTTTTGTTGTTCTCAACTTTTTCCGCACAAATAAACAGGTCTGAATGAAAAATTTTGATTTCCTAATTGTAGCTGATCTTTCTATTTTTTGGCGTACTAAAACCGAAAATGAAGCCAGTTATTCTCTATCACATATAGATTTTTGTCAATACAGGGTGCCTACCTACACAATTTCTTTCATTACAATTCCGCCAATATAATTGTATAATAAGTTTTATAGTATATTTCCATGATTAATTAATCAAGTATACTTATTGTTGTGATTGCGCAGCACTAGTGCGACATAAAAACCTACCGACCAACTAACCAACCTATTGTTATGGTGGTATATGTAAGACATTGTGTCGGTAAACACCCAGCATTGACAAAAATCTATAGAGCATTTCCTCGTGACGTCATGTGGTTGGCAAAAAAGCGCGCTCGACTTTCCCGCGCCCCGCCCACCATTGATTTTCCGTTGGTAGTAATCAAGTAATCGCTTTTCCCAAGCCTTTTTGCCAACCACTCATAAAAGTTGAGATGTTTGTTTACAAACAAGGAACTGCCCTATACGTCATAGAGAAACACTGGATGTTTTTTCGGTTTGAGAACATAAAAAAACATAAAGATCAGCTAAATTAACAAATCAAATTGTTTCAAACATCATTTTCGTAGGCCTGTGTTATTATTTAACTTTTTTTTTTTTTTTAGTAACTTGGACAAAAATTATTATGACAACAGAAGTTAAGCCAAATATAAGATACCTACATATAGCGTAGTTTTTAAAATAACATCTATTTTATCAATAAGTTCTCTAATAAATATTCGAAAAAGCTATCCTAAATAACCACGAAAATTTGCTCTGAAACTACCATCTAAGAAAATATGCTAAATAAAAATTTGTGTGGTATAAGATGTTCTACAGAGCGAATGACAAAGTATCCTTGTATAAAGACATTTAGAAAATCCCCTTATGTTGACACATTTTTATTTATATTTATTTTATTTCAAAAGAATTCTGTTAAACATCCAATCAATGTTGCACATTTACACTAAAATTAAAAAATAACAAATTTAAAACAATTTTTTAATGATTAATTTTTGTAACTAAAAGTGTAGTTATTTTATTTAATGACCTATATTAATCTACATAATTGTAGCAGAAAAAGATTTTACCAATAAAAAAAGTATTTTATTTATTTTATTTTATTTTATTTATTATTATTTTATTTTATTTTATTTACGTTGAAAAATATTTTATTTTAAATATAATTCTTATATTTCATATATTTCATATATGGTAGTTATGGTTGTAACGGGATACGTTGTAACCATGCTACAGCGCTAGCCAAATTATTGGAGTTTTTGCTTTAATTGTTCATACTTTTTACAAAAAGACACATTTTTAATACAAAATTATTTATCTTATCGTTACTCGTTGTTATATTGTACAAAAATTTAAAAAGAGAATCCAAACGTATAAAATAGTAATTTAAAATTTGGTGTATCCTCCTTTGGCATTCAGAAGAGCCTAAACTCGTTTTGGCCTTCCTTCAATGAATTTTTTGTAAAAGATTTTGAGTTCGTCGTCATGCTGCCTCACATATGTTCGCCTTTCTATCAGGATTCATTTATTTGGAAGTTTCACTTTGTTTATTTTTTTTCTTCATTATACACCACATAGCCTCAATACCCATATATCATCAGTGCATAATTCATTATACCCGTATATACCTACTAGAGTACCTTCATAGGTGATGCTTTAACTACCAATCAATAAAAACAATTTTCAAGATATGTCAATATAATTTTAACTTTGATTTTGCAAAAAAATAAAAAGTCCCTAATAAGTTGATTAACACTTTACAAAGATGACGTTAAATAAAGATCAAAAGATCAACGTTAATGTATTTAAAGTGTCATTATAAAAGAAAGGAAAATAAGTAAAATCTTAAAACCCGAATAAACTACTACGTCAGAAACGCCAAAGAAAAATATTTGAGATGTTTCGGTAGCCTTAAGCGTACCGTCTTCAGTGCAAAAAGAATTCTGAATCTAGAGAAGTGTTCGTATATGTAGGAGAAGGACCGAATTTAGTTCAACCAATAGGATTACGGGAAAGGTGGGGAGTGTGGCCAATAGGAATTTAGGAATGTTAGCTGTGTAAACACTAGAAATTTTAAGAAAATGTGGACTGAATGTAAAATTTCCAACAATCAGACAAATAGGGAACAGCGAAATGACAATTTACAAGGTTTTTTAAGTTTTTATAAATATGAAAAGCTACAAAGAAATCGAGTTCATGAATGGATTTAGGTCTGCAAGTTATTTTAGCTGAATTAAATTTAAAATTATGATTTTCTACCCAGCAATGTTTAGAAATAATAGTCGATTTATTGGTTTCTTGTTTGCAGACATAATTCATATGTTCTTTTAGACGAAATTTAAGACTGCGTTTAATTTGGCCAATATATGATAAACCACACTGACAGGAAATACTATAAATGTCCCACGAATTATGCATATCAATGGGATCATTTACTGAGAAAAGGTGAGTAAAGGTGGGTTTTTTCTTTGGCGTTTCTGACGTAGTAGTTTATTCGGGTTTTAATATTCCAGCGCCAAGTCTCCTGTTATTATTAAGTAAAATCTTAGTTTTTGTGCTCCTTTTGTCAACTCTTTTCTTTTAATGGAATTACGCTTTTTTATTTGGAAAAAAAAATTTAAAATATAATAATTTTAATTACCATAGAGAATGTATATATATATGTATATATATAACTAATAGATATTGTAGATATGTATTTTTAAATTATAGAACTTAAGAGGACATATAAATTACAAACTATTCGTACGAAAACTTGTAATGAAATTTACAAATTAAGCAGCACACTGTTAAAAATTTCTGTAAAAGTACAGAAAAAGTATTGAGACTCTCCGTAAATGTACATGAGTTCACTGTTAAGAGCAGTGAATCAAGAAACTCAGTTTGCTGTTAAAAATTTCTGTAAAAGTACAGAAAAAGTATTGAGACTCTCCGTAAATTTATATGAGTTCTCTGTTAAAAGCATTGAATCAAGAAACTCAGTTCTTAATTTACAGATATTTCCTTTTTCTAAACAACGTTTTCCCTGTAGGGATTTTGATAGGTACATTAAATAAAAAAACTATATATGTATACATAACCTTAAAATTATTTTTATATTAAAATAAATACCTATTTATACATATAGATTTATTTAACTAGAAGTTTTGAAGGCAGAAATATACTGAATAGTTTGTTTCATTGTAGTGTACTATTACGTAAAAAGGGAAAAAAAAAGGGAACGTTAGGGAAAATTAGATTGTTTCTGCGGGATGTTTATCTTCGTATCTACTCATTAAGAGTTTGTTATTGTTGACTGTATTGAAGAACTTAAAGCAATTCGTGTTTTCATTTGGAATTCATAATTAGGTAAGTTAAATTTTATACAATCTTTTATCCTATTTTAATAATCAACAAAAACAATGACTGTTTATGTTAGTTATATTAGCGGTTATTTTTACTTTCTTCTATATGTAATATAGAGAAGAGAAAGCATTTGATTCGCGAAAATTTTCGACCTCCATTTTTCGATGGATTTACGTTTTGGGATGTCCAGAACACGAATTGATAGTTTTTAAAAAATGTCTGTCTGTCTGTCTGTATCCCTTTTTTGTGGACGCTGTATCTCATGAACCAATGAATGAAATGTAAACAAACTTGGTATTTAGTTGCACCCTGACATAAACTGGTGCTGATTAGATTTGGGGATCAATCGTTAAACAGGTGCTGTGATCGCATTTTTTTAAATTTTTAACATGACAATATAGGACACAATTTCGTATAAATGTACATAATGAGAGTTATTTTAAAATTAATATGAATTATTGATAATAGTAGTAGTTAACTAGGGAAAAAATTTTTGCATGTGGGGCATCGCTCTCCCCTGGGGGTTAAGTACCCCCCAGGGGAAGTAAGTTTTCAATATGGGTATCTTTCGAAAGATCTCGTCAATACCTTTAAAACTAATGGTTGAACTATAGATTTGTGCTAATTTAAAACAAAGTTATCCATTTTTTCCCTTTTTTTTTTTTTTTTTTACTTTTTACGAAAAAAAACTTGGAAAAAAGTCATTTCTTTTGATTTGGAAAAAAAAACAAACATCTTTCGGCATTTAGTGATAATTCTATCAGATAAAAATCTTCTGCATTTATAATTGAAAAGAATTTGATAATTTAATAAGTAATTTTTATTGAATAAGTTTTGTGTAAAATTATATAGAAGAAAGTCATGTGGTAGCCACATCATACTAGTTTTTAGTTTAATATCGTCTGAAATTTCTATATGTTTTCTTATATATTCGTTTTACAGCCTCTTCCTGTCATTAAAAGTGTTTGCTGTCATTTTCTGAAAGACTGAAAAATAATCTAGATTACCTTAAATCAAAATAGTAGGAATTGAGGAAAAAGTAAGTCATTTCCACATTATATAATTAATAGTTTAAATAATAATAAAATAAGTAAATTTAAAAATCGAAATACAAAATAAAGATTTTGTAGATGGGAGTTTTATCCAACAATTTTTTTAATTAATGTTTTTTTTTTTTTTTTTTAAGGGAGGGGAGGACGGTTTGTATTCTAAACCGTCCAATATTATTAATTTTGCTTTCTGAAAATTTTGAAAATCTGCTTGCGTGTGTATATGTATGCCTATATATATGCACAAGTTAAAAATCCACAATGTAAGAAAAAGAAAATTATTGTTGCTGTTGCCGAGCAATGGTAATAGAAGGGTGGTTTGGGGGACAAATTAAATTTTCTGACAAGTTAATATTTTTCAGAATACAGTTTGATATTTAAGGATTCAAAGTACAGAGTGTATATCAAATTGAGTGAGGAAATGTTTAAATTAATACGAAATTTTATCCAGGCTGTTATATGTTGCGGACTAATTTATATATCAAAATAACCGATACACATAAAACGTTACTTTTAAGTACAAAATCCAACTGTATTTTTGAATTATCCTGGATGAATATACCATAATCAGAAGCATGCCAAGACTGCGGTTACATGTTTATGAAGGGAGGCGGACGCAGACGATTGTGGAGCAACTGCAATTTAAAAATACAGTTTCACTGAAATATAGCTAATAGATTCTGCTTAATAACGCATTGTCAAAAAACTTTCAGACAAGTTTTTGCATTGACAGAAATAATTTTTGTTAAACACGTTTTTTCTTTTCCTTCTTTGTAAGGGGAAGATTTTAATAACTGGACAGTTTTTAATTCGGAGTATAATAAAGTTAAGAGAGTGCTTGGAACTATGGCCGAGTCCGCAGGCCTAGGACTTGAGGGTCCTAGGTCTGGGGTAGTGTGCCCTTTGAGGGGGGGGGGATGTTTATTAAGGGGGCCCAGCCCAGATTTTATGAGTCTCGGAGAAAACTACTGAAAACTTCGAACAGCTAGGTCGACGAGCTAGACGTGGGATTGAACTCAGCACTTCCCGTTTATCAGCTCTGAGCGTAGAATGGCACGGCCACTCATGGAGTCGTACAGTTTAGAGATGATTCAGGAGCAGTTCACTCTCTCAGGAGACAATAAATTGTTTTATTTCCATATTCAAAGGGTGAAAAACTACCTAACATAACAAAACCCTAAAAACTGCTATTTGTATTCAAAATTAATCGTGGAAGAATAGATTAAGGTTATTATTACGTGGCTATTATTTAAAATGCTTATTTATTCCCATAATAGATGATATTTGTAGAATTCTGAAGGCATTGTAAGGAAAAATTTAGAAGTGGGGGGGGGGGGAAGAGAGAATTTGGAAATAAAGGTAGCCCCTGAAAACTTTCACCTCTGATATTCTTTTATAATCTGCTACCGGTTGTTTTCAATTTTTATTTTAATATTCTTCAAGTTTTTTCATGTTCTTTATACAACTCTCTATGCCATTAAAAATGTTTACCGTTATATCTTCTACGTGAAGACTGAAACATCTGACTTTTCGAAATCAAAATGCAAGAATTTGAGTAGAATTGAAATAAATCGCCTACATCTTGTATAAACAATAGTTTACACATTGAAAATTTTATAAATTTAAAAACTGAAATACAAAATAAAGATTTTATCTGTAGAGAATTCTTATTTATCAAGTGATATTTTTATTTTATTTATAACTTTTAATTCTCTTTTCTTTCTTTTAAGGGGTTTGAGGAGAGGGATGGAGTTAATGCTTCACCAGCGGAAAGTGTTTTCATTAAAATTTTTGGAGATAAAATTTAAAATTTTGGAATATTTAAATAATTATCATAATATTAATAATGGAAATAAAGAAGGATATTAATTAAAAGAATTTACCTGTAGCTTAAGACCACAAAAAATTACTGTAATTTGCATTTATATTAGTTTATGTAATTATTAAAGACCAAATAATATTTAGAAAATAATTTTTAAATATATTTAATAAACTGGAAATATTTCGTAATTGAATTGTGTAAAAGAGAATTTGCTGCAGAACTATGTATTACTTCATATTACTATAATGATCGAATCGACAAAAGTGGGTCTTGGGGACAGGGGTATCTGTTCTTGAAGCTGGTAGACGGGAAGTGATGAATTCGATACGTAGTCGCGCATGCTGTCCTAGTCGTTCGGTGTTTTCCAAGGTTTTCTCTGAAATTCATGTAAATATGGGCTAATACCCCTTAAAAGTCAGCCCACGTTGGGGTTTTCGGTAATAGATTGAGGCTTACTTAAAAATGTCTAAATTATTTTCAATAGTTTTTGAAAATGTCGTTATATATAGTTATCAAAGTCCCACTCTACTCCTTGTACTTTGGGAATGTCTCGGAATTTCTGAAAACTTTAAGGCATTTGTTAAAAGAAAAGAAAAAAGGGAACTCAGGGGCAAACTTTAAAATTTCTTGGGGATAAAGACATTTCAAAGTAGGCCTAGAACGTACAGCAGTCAATCGGCCTTATTCCCAAATACAATCCAATTCATACTTGTTTTTAATATAAAATACTTCAAAAATATTCCTGTTACACTAGCGTTCATAAAATGGTGCTTAAATATCTTATGATTTGATTATATAAGTGATTTTTTTTCCTGTATTAATGATTTAAAATACCATGTTTATCTCTTTTTATTTTCTTTAGATGATTTTTCATTAGATTCTATTTAGATGGAGTATTTAAGATACATTTAATAAAAAAGCACCACAAAAGTGGCGTTGTAAAAAATATTACTTACAAACTTTGAATAAACACCATAAAATGCAATAAACTCGCAACAATTGTTTCGGGTCGAAAAAACACACGACCCTTCATCAGGCAAACAAAGTAAGCACGAGTGCTGCAGTCAAAGCGGCAACGCACCTTTGCCGCTTTGACTGCAGCACTCGTGCTTACTTTGTTCGCCTGATGAAGGGTCGTGTGTTTTTTCCACCCGAAACAATTGTTGCGAGTTTATTGCATTTTATGGTGTTTATTCAAAGTTTTTAAGTAATATTATTTAAGATACACTTTAAAATTCGCTTATGTATACTTAATTTTCTTTTTAGTGCCATGTAATTACAATCCTTTCTTTTCATTATTTGCTTAAAATGTCATAGGATGTAGATTTTGTTTTAAAAATTTAAAGTGTTTTCCTACAATAGTAATTTTTCATAATTTTTCTTTTTTCTAGTTATAATGGAAATTGATCCTGATATAAGAAATGAAACAAGTTGTCTAAGAAATATGAAAATAGAAAATGCCGTAAAATACCCTCATTAGAGACATTTACAAATACCAAATATTTATCCTGTTAAAGAGTTTTTCACCATTTATCTTTTGTTAATGTTATTTAGAAAAAAAAAGATACGGTCAGTGTTATATTAGTAAAATAAAGTTTAATTTTAATCTAATTCAGTATGTTTTATTTTTTAATTATTTTTAATTGTATGTTTTCTTTGCAGCAAAGATGTTTTTCTTCTTAGTGAGCTTTTTGCAATGATTCTAGTAAATTACCGGGATGCTGCTTTCATGTGTAAAAGCGTAGAATTTGTTTCTTCTTTAGATCCTATTTTGTAGGGGGAAAAAAAATGTTTTAAAATTTGTTTTTGTAAAAAAAAAAAAAAAAAAAAAAAAAAAGGCGAATTTTTTTTAATTCAAAATAATCTAATGGTTTTTTTTAACAAAAAGTTATGTATTTTAAAGATTTGAATTTATGGAACTGGTGACGAAAACCAAAAGAGTACCCGAGTTTCATCTGCCCTGAACCCTAAATTAATATTTAAAAATATTAAAAGCTCTATATTTCTTTATATACTATTTAATACGTACGAACATTTTCTCTCCACTTGCCGTCTATTTAAAAATATTTATATCCCAGAAACTACAATAATTAAGGAAATTATTCTACACATTGTAATGAATTAATTATAAAAATTAAAACTATTTAGATATCAAACTTTTAATACGTTCCTATACTTCTACGATAACGTATTAGAAATGTTATCTGAAATGAGAATTTTTATTTTCAAATAAAATAACTTTTAAAAACCAATTTTATTAAAAACAGAATATTGAAAAATGTTCAAAATTTGTTACAGTTTGAAATAAAATTTGCATCAAATTTGTTAGTCTTGGTTTAAGTGACAAGTTACGCATTTCATTAATACGTTGCACAAATTTACTTTTTAAATAAACTACCAAAACTGTATGCCTAGTTCTTAAGAGAGACCTTTATATGGAAATGAATTAGTAATTTCTTTTCTTTAGCTAATATAAAAATCAATGTGAGTATTTAAAAATTCAAATTCATTTAATACATTACCTTTCCATAAATGACCGGACACTTTCGATTTCAGATGAGTTTTAAAATAACTCAAAAAGTACTTAACAAATCATCTTGAAACTTCAGGAGTGTAAAAAACATGTTATACCTCATGTAGTTCAGTTATTTGTCTGTGCCAAAAGTGAAAATGGGACCAGTAAAAAATTAAAGAAAAATGAGAGCATTTGGCATCACCCAGTATAAAATAATACTCGAAATACATTCTGGCTGTAGCATATGATTATGGGGCTCATTCTCATTTTCTGTATAAATTTTTAAGTCTCAACCGCATGTAATCAGGGAGATATAAAGATTTCTTTAAAAAATTACAGAACATTTTTTTTTTTTTTTTGCTATAACATGCAAGGTATTAAATCCAGTACAAAGCTATATTCGGGAAACCCAATATACAACATTAGATACAACATACTGCAATCAGAATGAAAAAAATATTAAATATCTAATGAAATGTGAGCATTTTTACTAAATAATTTTTAACTGCGCATGACTAAGTTTTAGCTAAATTTCATTTGTATAATTTAGTAGCCAAATGCATTAAACTACTTATATAAAAACCCAATCAAGTATTGTGTAAACTCAAAAAGTTCTTCGCCAAAGAATGAACTGGTCTTCAGTTTCTCTCGAAGAAACGCTAAAGTATAAGGAGTTTTGCTCACATATTTATTTTAATTCGATGAACGGTAATGCAATTTTCTGTGATTGTAAATAAATATTGGGAAAACCCTCTTAACAATTTCTTTGTTGGGGAACAGCTGAAATTCAGTTTATTCTATGACCAGAGCTGCTCCTAATCCGGCAAATTGTTACTACCGCCTCTTTTTCCACACCACTTAATTTTTAGAATATTTGTTTTCTTCATTCATCGTAAATATATTTGAAGAGAATTACTCTAAAAATTAAGTGGTGTAGGAAAAGGGGGGGGGGGAGGGGGTACTAACAATTTGCCGGATTTGGTTGGCAGCTGTGTATGACGTAGAACTTTTTCAGTTTACACGATTTTTGTTTGGGGTTTTTATATAAGTAGCTCAAAAAATTTTACTGTTAAATTTTGAAAATGAAATTTCACTGAACTTTTACGCATGCGCAGTTAGAAATTTAGTAAAAATACTCATATTTCATTAGAAATTTAACATTTTTTTCATTCTGATTGCAGTATACAGTGTTTATTATTGTATGTCCAGTTTCCTGAAAATAACTTTGCACAGTCTTTTCATATTTTGCGTGTTATTGCTTTAAAAAAAAAAAAAAAAAAAAAAAAGAAATTTTTTTTGCAATTTTTTAAAGAAACCTTTATCTCCCTGATTATATGCGTTAGAGACATATAAACTTAATAAGTTAACGAGAAAGAGTCCTATAATCACATGCTACTGCCATATCGTATTTCAAGCATTAATTATTACAGGGTTAAGCCAAATACTTTCATTTTACTTTAATTATTTTTACCGGTCCTCCTTTCCCATCCCTGAAGTTCCAAAATGATTTGTTTAACATTTTTTGAAATACTTTAAAATGTGTCTGAAATCGAAAGTGTGCGGCCATTATGGAAAGGTAGTGTACCTAACAAATTTTTAGTACTTCTTCCTTTCTTTTTTTCCCCCCAATTTAGAAAGTTTACACCTTTTTAAGAGCATAATAAATTTTAAACGATTAGTGTTTTAATTACATTCTTAATTGTTTTAAGTTAATATCGAATCAAAATGTAATATATATATGTATATTAGTTAAAATATTTATTTTTAAATTGTATTTAAAAAGTGGATGCATTTTTTGAATGAAAGAAACTGAGGTTGTTAACACAGATCTACAAATATAATGTTGGAAAAATTTAATTTATTTTAGTTGATACCTATATTTCTAATATGCTGAAGCCAATTTTCCTCTGTTACACGTAGCTTTTGCAAATACAGGGTGTCTACCGACACAATACCTTCTCTTTCGGTAGTTTCTAGTATGATTCCATGATTAATTGTAATTAATCATGGAATCATACTATAAAAGTAACCGTATAATTATATTGGTGGAAGAGTCATGAAAAAAATAGCGCACCTTGTATTGATAAATATATGTATGTGATAGAGTAAAATCTAGTTTTGGTTTCAGCCGAGCAAAAACCATCAATATGTCATAATTATCAAATAAAAATTTTAGATTTAGACCTGTGAGATCTTTCACTATTGAATCATATTAAATGAGGGAATTAAGTTTTTATTTTGGTATGGACTAAATATAACCGAGCAATATTAAGCAAACATATGATATATTTTGCAATTATTTCTGATCATTTTATTAGAAGTACCATAATATAAATTAGCTTCTTTTTTAAATTTTTTATTAAAAGTTTAATGGATGCAAAATGTACCACAACATTAATAAAAATTGTAGTTAAAAACCTGTTAAAGCGCATCATTACAAATCCTACCAAAGGTAATACAAGCTTAACCAATTTTATACTTCTGAATTTTAATGTAGTTTTGATAAAAAATATATAGTATGTCTATATATATACTAAAGTCCGGTCTTCTTGTCCCATCATTTTCCGAGGAGTTCTTATCTCAAAGTTTGAAGGTGGGAGGTGCGAAGTTCGATCTCAGGTTGAGATTTTCAGCCTACCCATTCGAAATTTTCCAAGGTTTTCTTAAAAAACTTTTGTAAATAAGAGATAGAACACCTTAGAATGACCTACACATAAGGCATTCTACACAGGCCTAGAACTCTGGAGTAACCAATGTGATATTAGCACCACAATAATATTTGTATATTTAGAAGCCTATATTCAAAACACTCTAAACTGACGCGCATTTAAAATAAATCCCAAAGCTATGAATCTACAAGTGGAAAAACATCCAACTTTAAGTTTCTTTTCCTTAAGTTGTATAAGAATCTGTACTTATGTAACGTATTTACCAGATTCTTACCTATATTCATGAATATAAACTTACTGTTGGATTTTTTTGTACTTATAAATTGATAATAATGAAATTTATTTTAAGTAATATGCCAATTTAGAGTGTCTTCGATACGCTTGTAAACATACTAATATTTAATCGGCGTTAGTTAAAGCCGATTGGATGTGCTAGATTTCTAGACCTGTGGGAATTGCCGTAAGTGTAGGTCTTTCTAAAATGTCTTATCCCTTATTTATACAAGTTTTGGAGAAATCCGCGGAAAATTCCGAATGGGTAGGTCGAAAATCGCAACCTGGGATCGAACCATGCGCCTTCCGCCTTCAAACGTTGAGAGCAGAGCTTCTCAGCCAATGGTGGGGCCTTCAAATATTAGGTATTTTTACATGGATAAATTTACTGAGATTTTCATAATATTATATACGAAATTTACGGAGACTTGGATGTTTTTACCTATGTAATTTTACAGAGACTTGGATGTTTTTCCATATGTAATTTTACAGAGATTTGGATGATTTTACATATGTAACCTTACAGAGACGTGGTTATTTTTACAATGGTAAATTTACAGAGTCTTATATGCTTTTAAATGATCGAATTTACGGAGACTTGCATATTTTTACATATGTAGATTTACAGAGACTATGATGTTTCACAGATTTAAATTTACAGAGACTTGAATATTTTGATCTATGTAAATTTACAGAGACTATGATTAATATACAGTGTAGTTTCTCTATATTTTGACAGAATCTCTGTTTTTAATCCTCCGTAAATTTACATAAGACTTAATATAATTAATTACCAATAGATTCTCTGTAAATTCACAAAAAAAATTTTAACAGTGCATAACACAGGTTTAGAGAATAGTCCTAAATTTACAGATATATTTTGATCCAACTTAATAACTCATCACACAGTTTTATAATTATTTTAATATTTGTAATATTAAAAACATATAAATGAATATTTTTTACAGATTTTTTTTTTGTGTTGCGTACTTGGGGGTTCGTGAGTTGTCTGAGAATGAAAGGCCAAATGTACAAAAATTCAGTAATTTATTCACAGAAAATTCCAGAAAAATGCAGGTCTATAAACCAAGTATCATCTTCAATTCAAACAGTAAACACAGCTTAAACAACAGCTGTCAATAGCAAATCCACAGTACAAACTGTATAGCAATAACACACAAAGCAAGTCTCTTCCAAAGAGGCTCAAGAGCAACGCAAGCACTAGCGAAGCTGGCTGAAAGCTGAACTGAACTGACTGCCTTGGCGAGGAAGCGCTCCTTATATACTGTTCCATGGAACCCAGATTTTTCGAGAAAACTCTAGAAAGTGGTCAACCAATCAACTTACAGCTTCCATATTTGGTATATCCCATATAAGGATTTTCTCACCAAGGTCGCCAAAAAAAATCACCAAGGTGGGAAAAAGTCGCCAAATTTGGCGCCAAATCCATTACCTGCATTACTGGGGCTTTTTAATGCGTTTTTAAGGAAAAATAAGGCTATTTCAACGCTAAAACGACTAGAAATGCACAAAATTAGCACTTTATCAACTTACTAAGCCTCTTTGAAAAATTTATACAGAAATAAACACAATTATTTACAATTTTGTAACACTGCCCCCCTCCCAAGGACTGCACGTCCCGGGCAGTGCAACCCTTGGTCAAGAGGCGAAACTAAACAAATTTACACAATCTAAAATACAAAAACTAAGTTGCATATAACGATAAAATAGAAATACAAATCAAGTGAGAAATATTTACAAAATTCACAAATATGTACAAATATTTATATACAAATATTTACAGTGCGCATGCGTAAATTTTACCAGTATTTACATTTTAAATTTTAATATTACCGTTAATTGTGGTACTTGGCTAGCCTGTTATAGTGCACCACCTTCGGTTTTGATGAAGGTGTTTTAGTGATCCGCACCACTACATCATTCAGCCTTTTTAAGACTGTGTACGGTCCGTCCCAGTTGCACTGTAACTTGGGAGATAGTCCTTTGCGTCGAACAGGATTCCACAACCAGACCTTCTCTCCTTCCTGGAACTCATGTTACGTAGCCTTTAGATCGTACCTTGTCTTCATTTTCTCCGTGGCAATGTGAATTCGCTCCCGAGCAAAGTTGTGTACGTCCTCAAATCGTGCCTGGAGATCTTGGATGTACTCCTCGGGCGATGAAGGCGCATCGGGTGGACAACCAAACAGGAGATCACAAGGGAGACGAAGTTCACGTCCGAACAGCATCTGGGCTGGAGTATAGCCGGTGGTTTCATGGATAGCACTTCGATATGCCAGCAGGAACAATGGCAACTTCAAGTCCCAATCTTGCTGGTTCCGTGATACTAGAAGACAGAGGTTATTCAGGATGGTACGATTGAACCTCTCGACCATGCGGTCCGACAGGGGATGTAAGGGTGTTGTCCGGGTTTTGTCTATGCCGAGTAGTTGACACAGTCCTTTGAAAACATCAGAGGTAAAGTTCCTACCTTCGTCGGTAAGAAGTTGTAGGGGCGTGCCGTACCTTGACACCCATTGCTGCACTAGGACCTCTGCGACTGTGCATGCCTCTTGATTGGGAATGGGATATGCCTCAGGCCACTTGGTGAAATAGTCCATCACGACGAGGATGTATTTATTCCCACTGGAGGTCCGTGGCAAAGGACCCAACATGTCGATTGCAATCCGTTCAAATGGTGCTCCCACGTTATACCGTTGCAGTCTTCCTTGACTTCGTTTCTGTGGGCCTTTACGTGCCGCACAAGCATCACAGGATTTACACCATTTCTCCACATCCTCCTTTCCCTTGCACAAGTAGAAGCGTTCCCGAACCTTCTGCAGAGTCTTCATTACCCTAAAATGTCCTCCGGTAGAGCTACTATGCAATTGTTCTAAAACATCTGGAATTTTTGATCTTGGTAATACAGTCTGCCATCTGAAGCTTTTCCCATCATCAGATTCCCACTTTCTGTATAATACGCCGTTTCTGATATGAAGAGAGTCCCAAAGTGCCCAATAACTTTTCGTAATGGGACTGAATCTGGAAATGTCCTGCCAGGTACGTCTGTTGCTGGTCGTCTCCTTCAGCTGTAATATTGGCTTTATGTCAGGATCTTCCAACTGCGCTTGTCTATGTTCTTCGTTACTCCAGGGATCGGGATCGGGATCTTGTTCTGATGGTGTTGAGACAATAACTTGGCAGGCAACTGGCTGTATTCTTTGGGGTCTATCATCGGCTTTACAGCTGTATTTATGATCTTCAGATGGAGGCTTCCGCAAGAAGGCATCTGGATTTTCCCGAAGAGCTCCTCCTGGGTGGCATACTTTAGAGACATTCTTAGTTGCGTCTCTAGGTGTTCTTACTGGGCAGCTTCGTTTGATATGCCCGTCTTTTCCACAGCCCCAGCGTTTAGTTGTTGGAGTCTTCCCTTCTTTCCTACTCTCAAAAATGCGTAGTCTTCTATTAATTTCTGCAATCATTTCCTGAATCTCTTTAAGATCATCTAGAGAACCGTTCACTTTGTCTGCTGTGCATTTCTGGCGATGTTTATAGGAAGCTTGTTGGGCTGTCTCGAGCTTTAGGGCTTACACCAAGGCTGACTCCACATCCTTCACGCCGGAGAGTCTGAGGGCTTTTTGAATATCTGGATCTCCGACAGCATCAATGAAATATTCTAGAGCCAGATCATTACGTGTTTCAGGATGACAGTCTGAGAAAGCCAAATGTGAAAGAATCTGGATGTTTGATGCCAGTTCTTGTAAGCTTTCCCCTGGTCTCTGACGACGGGACCTTAGTTGGAGTCGACTATATTCTTTGGACCATTTCGCTCCAAAACGTAGCTCTAGTGCTCTGGTTACAGCTTCGAAGTCATATCGCTGTTCCTTCGAAAGGGTCTCCAGAATATCTGCGGCGTCGCCCCGCAACGACCCTACCAGATGAGCCGTGTTTGCAACAGAGTCCCAGCCGTTAGCTTCAGCTACGATGGAAAACTGCGCCTTATATACATGCCAGGAGGATCTGCCGTCGTAGGTAGATAGCTTAATAAATTCGTGATTCTGACTTCTTCTCTCTTTCTTTTCAGTTTCCTGGGGCATGGATTCTAACTTTTCTTCCACTTTTCTCTCCAGATCTTCTTCTATTCTCTTCAATTTACCTTCTATCTCTGAAAACCTCCCTTTCAGTTCCTGATCAAAATTTTCTTTAACTTTCTCCCCGAAACTCCGTTCTATCCTCGTAACACTCTCTTCAACCTTCATAACATTTTCTTCTATCTTCATAGCTTACTCTTCAAAACTTTCTTCTATTTTCAAAACTTTCTCTTCAAAATTTTCTTCTATCTTTATAACTTTCTCTTCTATTCCATCCATTCTATTTTCCATCACCGTTAATTTACCCTCGATTGATTCTTTCACCGTTGAAAGCTCTCTCTTCATCTCATCTTGATTAGATTTAATTTCTTCCTGAACTTCACCCATAGTATCTTTCATTTCCTTCATTTCTTCAGTCAAGCCGTCTTTCATTTCTCTTTGCGATGTTTCCATTTTCTCTTGTGCTGCCTTCATTTCTTTCATCTCTTGACTCAGGCTATCTTTCATCTCTCTTTGCGATGCTTCCATACTTTCTTTCATCTCTCTTTGCCCTTCTTTCATTTCATTCATCTGGGTAGCTAAGCTTTCTAGAAGTTTCTTCATCTGTTACTCCATAGCTCTAGTTATAACCATTCACAGACAATCCCACTTCTGACACCAGAAATGTTGCGTACTTGGGGGTTCGTGAGTTGTCTGAGAATGAAAGGCCAAATGTACAAAAATTCAGTAATTTATTCACAGAAAATTCCAGAAAAATGCAGGTCTATAAACCAAGTATCAGCTTCAATTCAAACAGTAAACACAGCTTAAACAACAGCTGTCAATAGCAAATCCACAGTACAAACTGTATAGCAATAACACATAAAGCAAGTCTCTTCCAAAGAGGCTCAAGAGCAATGCAAGCACTAGCGAAGCTGGCTGAAAGCTGAACTGAACTGACTGCCTTGGCGAGGAAGCGCTCCTTATATACTGTTCCATGGAACCCAGATTTTTCGAGAAAACTCTAGAAAGTGGTCAACCAATTAACTTACAGCTTCCATATTTGGTATATCCCATATAAGGATTTTCTCGCCAAGGTCGCCAAAAAATCGCCAAGATGGGAAAAAGTCGACAAATTTGGCGCTAAATCCATTACCTGCATTACTGGGGCTTTTTAATGCGTTTTTAAGGGAAAATAAGGCTATTTCAACGCTAAAACGACTAGAAATGCACAAAATTAGCACTTTATCAACTTACTAAGCCTCTTTGAAAGAATTTATACAGAAATAAACACAATTATTTACAATTTTGTAACAATATGTATATATATAACTAATAGATATTGTAGATATGTATTTTTAAATTATAGAACTTAAGAGGACATATAAATTACAAACTATTCGTACGAAAACTTGTAATGAAATTTACAAATTAAGCAGCACAACACAGGTTTAGAGAATAGTCCTAAATTTACAGATATATTTTGATCCAACTTAATAACTCATCGCACAGTATTATAATTATTTTAATATTTGTAATATTAAAAATATATAAATGAAAATATATGCATTGTAAAACTAAAGTAACATGCGATATATTTAAGCAGAGATAGCATTTTATATATATTTTATATAAAGAAAAGAGGTTTTAGGAAGACACTTAACAGGAAGTGCATATAACACTTAGCTCTCTCTATGTGTCTATATATAGATATATAATTATACATAACATTATAACATTATTTTATCAGAGATTTTTAATTGAAAAACCATATACATTTAAAAAAAATTAGAATATGTTAATAAAAGGAAATTATTAAGAGTATATCTATTTATCGAAAAGTTTGGTTGAAAAAATAAAACTTTATTTCCTAAATATATTTCTAAAATTTAGAACCACACTTGACATTTCGATTGTACATATAGCGTGAAGAGTCAATAATATCTAGAAAGATCTCTCTGTTGCAAACAGAAAAAAAAAAAAAAAAAAAAAAAAAAAAAAGTAAAGAAAAAGAAAGAAAGGTTAATAGTAACTTCTTTGAAAACAAACAAGATTATTTCTAGAAAAGATTAGTGTCCCATGAAAGAGAGAAGTGGGATTTTTATGGATTAAAAAAACAGAAACTTTTGAAAAAAACCAAATGCAATAAGTGTACTACAGTTGGACAAAATAGAAAAATAACACAAATACACGTCGTATCTTCCACCTATGAATTATTTGAATTATTTATCTTTTTCAATATAAATTTCCAAAGTTTCTTTTTTTTTTCTTTAATTTACAATATATACCGATGCACTGGAAATAGAAAAAAAATTATTTATTTATTTATTTATTTTCAGATTTTTATTGTAGTTATCTGCTTTACAAGATCCAATTTAAAGCATGTTTTTTAATAATAAATTGATAATAAATTGATTGTATTACAAAAAGGTTATCATTTAAGAATTTTTTTTCTTTTGGTTTTAATAAACTAGTCGATTTTTTGTTGGTTGTTATATATATTGTATATAGATAGTGTTTAGAAAGGGTATATACCAACAGGATTTCAAATTGTGCAATTAATTCGCACCTATGAATAAAAGGGAATAGTCTGAAGCTGAATTGCCACATTTCAGATATTTGTCTAATTTCTGATAAGCAAAAAAAAATATCTGAGAAAAAACTTCAAATGCTAACTTAACTGTAAATTTCAATTAAGTTTAGTAGCAGATTTTCAGAAAATGCTTTTTGATAAAAAATCTTCAAAATATATTAGATTGTATATATATATACATATAAATGTGTGTGTGTGTGTGTCTGTTTATGAGTTTATATCTTATATCAATCTTATACAAATTTGCACTTTTGAAATTTAAATTAAAATGTATTTAATATGTGCCTAATAAAAAAAAATCTTTTACAACATTTATTAAATAAATAAATAAATAAATAAATGTCTAAATAAACAAAATGATAAAAAAAAGGAAAAGAAAAAAACATTAGTGACGCAATTTAATTTATAAATACATATGCATTAACTATGTCAGACAAGCCTATTTATTTACAATAATTTTTTATTTTCAATCTATGATTATACACACACACACACACACATATAAATATATATATATGCCTAAATATTTAAATCTATTATATTATTTCAATTTTATATTTGCGAAAGAACTAACTATTGGTAAAATATAATAAGTTTATTAAAATAGAAATAATCATTTATAAATTTTTTGAGAAATCAAATATTAAAAATTTGCAACAAACAGTAAAAATGTAGTCTCTTTATTTTTAACAGTAAATTATGGGTAGAAAATGCAGAAACTCTGAATAAACATTACAAAAAAGAAAACATTTTTTAAATTACCTATTTAGGTTTATTTTTTCTTATTAAACTGATTTTAAAATGTGTAAGCACAGTTGTGCATATAAATGTGTTGAAGCGTACAGTGTTATAGAATGATAAGAGAAACACATATTAATAAGAATACATAATAAGCACATTTATGCATTAAACTGCTAAAATACTTAACTATTTAACTATACAAATATTGCTAATAATGTATAATGCTACTTGTACCTAATATATTTATGTTTAATTCAAATGAATAAGCTTAACTATACGTGATTTAAAAACAGTAACCGTAACGAATTTTCCTTTGATAAAACGCCTTGACATTCGCTATTTTATTTCTCATGGGAAAACATGATGCCCAGGGCTATTTGCGGAAATATCAGAATTCATTCTGCTGGTAAATAATTTGATAATACAAAACTCGATTGATTGGTTATTGATCGATTGATATTTTTAGATTTGTAGAAATGCAAATCAAAGCATTACGGTTGTAATTTTCCACGAGAGATAAACTTATTTAAATAAATGGCAAATATTATTCTTACTATTATTATTTATTTATTTATTTTTATTTTATTATTATTATTTTTTTTAACTGAAAAATTTCAAATCTAAGTAAAATTCGTAAACATTAAATATATATATATATATATTTATATATATTTAAAAATTATATATTTTTTCCAACAACCAAAGATTGTGGTTTACGGAAATTAAGATCGATTTGTGGTTTTATGATTATTTTTATGTATTAAGGCTAATTAGATTGGGACCTACAGCTAAAAGTAGTTTCTAACCACTATGAACATCTGTGCCTGGACCAGGATTCAAATATGCAATTGGCAATTGATGATCAATCAGCAGTTTCCTGTTCCATGTTCGCGATCCAATAACTAAAATAGGTCCGAAAGTGTAGTCCAAAAAGTTTCCCATCATATATTTGTTCTGAAAAATTTCTGCTACAGAGTTTCATGTGAAGAGAAGTGAATTTGACCGATCACTTAACACAGTAACAGACTGAAATGCCCCACATGCTACGCTACCCGCAGTGTATTAAATACATTTACCTTATCCTAATTTGTTATTTAATTTTATTATAGTTTGTTTCCTATTTTAGATTCCATACAGTCCTATACTATTTCCAATGCTGTAGTCCCCATAATACCAGTTTATTTGAAATATTGTTCTATTCTGCTAAGTTAAAGGAACCTTAAATTTCAAATATCCTAATAAATTTAGAAATAAGAATATTCGTTGTCAATTATGTTTAAGCTAGTGTCACAAATAATATGTTTAAAGTGGTTTGACAGATTTACGATGAATATAGCCCTCAAAATGGATATTTATGCAATATTTTGCCCCATTCTGCTGTGTTAAAAATTTGGTAAATTTCAAATAACTACGAAGTTTTCAAAGTTTATCATACTTCATTATATTCATGTAAGCATCATAAACATCCTTTGTCTAACAACCTTAAAATAAAAATATTATTTTTAATGCACGTTTAAGAAAATGTTCGCCCTATTTTCCCATGTTAAAAAAATTGCAAATATCGAATAGCTTAGAAGTTTTTAATTTATAATGTTCAAATCAAAAGAATTCTTTCCAGTGCCCTTAGGGATATTTTAAGACTGGCTTGACTTCTCTGCGATCATTTGCTCTTGAGATATCGTGTACATAGACTATGAAACTAACAGACTGACAGGTTTCATGCTAACACATTGACATCCTACAGTCGGACACAATATTGAATTTGTATTTTTTTCGGATATCTCACACCTTAAAACATGTAAAAATCTAAAAAAGCAATCGTGCTCGAAAATTTGTTGAAGTTCCCCATTCTTATAGTATAATAGGGAACTCTAAAAATTGAACAAATAAATAAATTTATCGTTAAAACCAGATTTTTTTTTTTTTTTTTTTTTTTTTTTGTCTACAGATATTAAATTTTCTAACACTTAATCTGTTCCTCTAATTCATCCTGTTTTCTGAAAAAACAAACACAATTAGTGTCGCACTGTTTGCGAGAACTTCCGGTTGGTCTGCTACTAGCGGTAAACAACCATTATGATTGGTTGAAATTATTCTCTTTCGTTCTCAACCGGAAGCTCAAAGAACCAGAAGTGACTTCTAGAGAAAATAGGCTCCGCCTACAAATACCGTAACTATTTGGTTATGAAATATCTATTTGTTATTTAATTGTGATGCATCCTAAGCTTGGGCATATTTGTTGTAAATTAAAGAATTTATAACTTTTTTTGGTTATTGCAGAAGGAAATAAAAAAATTATGAGTGATAATAATAATAATAACGATAATGGTAGTATAATTTTCTAATAAGGATTTACTCATGAAACTTTTTTTCTTGTGTGTGTATGGTAAAAATAGACACACCACCTTATAAAATTGTGAAACAGTTGCGTAAATAAAGTGCAAGTGTCTTGTTTAAAAATTTATATATATATATATTATAATACGTTTTACATAATGTAAGTAAAATAAAAATAATATTAAATAAGAAAAAAATATTTTATTATTATTATTATTTATAAAAGTAATAGTTCCCATTCCAAGTGCACTTGCAAAATTTAGAAGAATTTTCTCAGAAAAATGCGTTTTACCACTGAAGGAATAAGAGAAATCAATATATGGAATATCAGCATGCAGAGCAAATGAAGTTAACTGTTATCTATTCAGCATGGCTGCCGCAGTAGAACCGCTATCTTAAACGCTATATTGAGCCTACAAAAACATTAGTTATAGTTGTGTTACTTTTATAATAGCTTGCGAGGTTAGATTTTTTTTTTTTTTTTTTTTTTCGGACATATCTATATAGATTTGTATAATTTTTATGCTTTTAGACAGCGTGTTATGTAATTCCTTTTCTACTTGAAGCCTGTTGTTAGAATTTTTTAGCAGATCCATCTGCAAAAATATAAACGATAAATAATAATTTATTAGAAGCACAGAATTTTAAATACTTAAAAAATACACAACTAAGATATAAAGCGAAAAAAAATAGAAAAATTAACAAAAATCACAAGCAGATGGTAATAATAAAAAGAAAAACATGAAATAAAACAAATAAATATTTTTCAAGAAAATCATCAATTGAGTTATAAAAACTTTTGATACATGTATTGAAATGCTTATCGTTCAAAGAGAATGGTTTTATAGTTTTTTTTTTTTTTTTTTTTTTTTTTTTTTTTTTTTTCAAATATAGCATTATCAATTAGAAAATTGAAACATGTTTTCAAGATTTAGAAAAAATCAATTTTGTTTACGGCACGGTACTAATTGGTGTAAAAGTTTTCAAAACTTTTGCATATCATAGTTGTATTTCTGAGTTCGTACTCTATAATTTGTAAAAAAAAAAAAAAAAAAAAAAAAAATGAAATTGGATAATTAAAGATATCAGCAATTAATCCATTTTATCCCATTGTCCTATTTAAAGGACAGCTGAAAAACGGCATATAGAAATCCGAATTTGCTTGGTGCGAATATTTTGTCAGCTGGAACATATAATGGTAAGCTTCTGCTAGCGTGTTATGTGTCTCACTTCCTCATCTTCCTCCATCTGGAATCTTTGTTTAATCATTACATTAGGGGCGTGGTTTATCTTCTATTTGCAGTTGAAAATTCTTTCTGGAGAACTACTATGTAAATAAGAAAGTATTATACACATAAAACAAAACTTTATACTCGGAAAGCCCTTTTCGCTATTGAAGAGAACACTAAAACATATAAGTGCAAATTTCATCCTCTTTATTTCACTGTCCTACGTACAAGATGGATAAAATTTCTTATACAGAATATATATATATATATATTTTTCAAATTTTGTTGTATTTAGTTTATTTAGGTTTAATTAACCTTTAAAAATATAATTTTTCTCAAATTTGAGCAAAATGAATAAATTGGAATGAATTGGGTTAATGTAACTGAGTTACACGCAACGCAGTATGTAAACTACATAATTTTTCTTTCCTTTAAGCATAGTAATGGAGGGTTAAAATAAATTTCATTGACCTTTCTCAGTTGTAATTTTTTCCGTTGGTAAATATAATATCTGTTTATTTACATGTTAATCTGAAAACAGAAAATAGGTTCAACAGCATAATATTATTACTTCAATCTGCACTTATTTCTCTAATTATAGACTTATTATTTGTGATTTCTGTTATAAATAATAATTATTCATTTTAAATGGACATTTATTTTGAAGTAATAAAGCTCCGTTATTAAATATTGATGTAATTTCCGTTTCTTCAAATCTTCTATGTTACAAGTGATTTTTCTGATATATATAATTTTTTGCTAAAAAGCTCTAACACTCTGCGTGGATACTCTTACATTCAGTTACATACTTGTTTGTAAAAGTTGTGAATTATGATAATATACTAAGTTGTGAATTACATAATACTAAGAAGCTTCCGGCTACATTGTGAATATTTATCAGTTTTACGTACTTTTAGTAATTGTGTTAATACGTGTGTGCGTGTGTAACTTTCATTTATTATTATTATTATTATTATTTTATTATAATAATAATTTTTCATCCTCGCATCAAAAATAACACATTATTTATTGTCGAGAGAATCTACATTATAAAAACAAGATAAGTACTAGAAAATTGCTGACAACAGCTTTAAAGGTGAAACATCTTAAATGCAGTTATAATTACTAAATAAAATATGTCAATTTAATTAATTATTAACTTTATTACTTTTAAGCATACTGTAAATTAAATAGATAATATTTTGATGCACAAATATCCATAACAATAATTTTTTTAATACAATATTTAAAATAAAAATCATTATGTTTAATTCTTAATATTTCTTTATAGTTTATCAACTTTGAATTATGCGTAATAGAACTAATTATTATGTAGTAGAAATTTTGTGGTCTTACAAATATAAAAATGAATATTTTTCAAATTTTTAATTGCAACTAAATAAAGTATAACATATTGCTATACCAGAATCTATAATTTACTCTAGGTTCATCTTTAAAGTATTTTTTTTCTCCTATTTTATATCTAAAATATTTAGAATAATAAATCCCAATTTTTAAAGTAATAGAGATTTTTTTTATTCTTTTTTATTTCTCTTCATATATAACGTAACTTTTAAATTTGAATTGTTTACTATTTTGCTTCTGAAATCTATCGTAAGTAATAGCTCAAGGTGTTTTAAATATAGAAAAAAATATATTTATTTTTTATTATCTTTTTGCCTACTCTAAAAAAAAAAAAAAAAAAAAAAAAAATATATATATATATATATATAGTAAGTTAATAATAATAATAATAATAATAATAAAAATAATAATTAATTAATTAATTTAAAAACAACAAATATAAGACCTAATTTTCAAAATACATAAAATTTTAAATTTTACATATTTTGGAAGGACATTATAATAAATTCAAATACTTTTACATTTCTACTTTATCTTTTATAAACTAAGGAAATAAACTGTATAATATTTCTCTAAAAATTGTGATATTATAATCTGCATAAAAAGTATTCCGTACCCGCTATGAAAAATAACTTTTATAAGTCTCATCAAATATATAATGCCTCATAATTTATAATATAATAATACAAGTATTTTGTACAAATATTACATGTAAATGTGATATCAAAGTTCAAAAGCGTTATTTTTTACAATGATTAAATCAAGCTAGGGAGAAAAAATAACATGAAGCCAATTGTTTTGAATTCATGTAAACCAATATATAATAAATTAAACAGGCATTGAGTAATAAATCTGGAAATACGTGTTTTAAAAAAGAACGCTAGATTTGCACGTACAAGGTTAGTATTGCAAAGTTTAATAAATTCAAATAAACATTGATATAAATAAATAAAAAATATAGCATTCGTAGATGAAAAATGAAATTATAAAATCGCCGTATTTGGAGATACTGCAAACATAAAATTATTTTCAGTATTTTTTATGGTATTTTTTACTGCGACTCAGAGCATATTACTTCTTTAAAGTAATATTCTTTATCAAATTTTATTTCAATAATTTTAAAGAAATCAGTGATTAGAAATTGAAGTGACTTCAAAGTTAGCTTTTAATATAATTCTTCATAATGCCAAGCAAATGTTGTCAGGTCTATGTTTTATCAGTATATGAAGTAATTTCGCAACTATTTTAATATTACATGCTCTGATAGCACTATTGTCAAGTAAAGATGGGGTATTCAGATCAATGTACCTTTAAAAACTTTATATCTTTAAAAAAAATCTTTTAATGTTGGTAATATATGCAATAAATAATTGCTCTATTTAAAAAGAAAAATAAGTATTTCCTTTCAAACTAAATCTTTTACGATAAGCTGAAAACATTATATTCAATATCTTCGTGTAAGTGTAATGGACATAATAATTTAAAAAAAGGAAAGAAAGAAAGAAAGAAAGGAAAATTAAATGTCCTTAAAATGGGAAAACGAGATATATGGGAAATAATAAAATATGATTACAATTTACAAAAAACATGGGGGAAAAAAATAAAAATAAAATTATTATGGTTATCCTATCTGTCCGCATTAAAAACATTAAGAGTTTATAGGAGAAAATGAACCGAAGAGTCATCTCTGCGTATTACTAACTAGTTCAGTGATTAAGAAAAGTACTTTTTATGACTGGATGAATCTAGGATTAAACATTCCCGCTATCAAGTCCTTGGGGGAAATATGCTATACGAAGCATATAAAAAAAAAAAGATAAAAATACTTACTTTAATATCAGACCAACTTGTATTAAAATATTTTTAAAATAGCACATCAGCTATAACTCGTGATTTTTACTTTTCAGTTCTATTTCGATAGTCATTTTCCGATATAGATTTCATATTTTTGTGCAAAAGTCTAGCAATGCATTTTGTACGTTATGCATATTATGCTGTCCTTTTTTATACAAATTTGAAAATAATTGAAAAATCCTGTACATTTTCTACCATGAGTTAAATTATCAATTACTTCTAATGAGCAGTAAATTATAATCCCCCCCCTCCTTTTTTTTTTTTTTTTTTTTTTTGTTTCTTTTATGTTCAGTAATATAAAATGTTTTTCAGCACTTAACTTTTCGTCATTTATTATTATTATTTCGTTAATATACAATTCTGTAATATTTGAAGCACAGTGTGCATATTTTATACCACCAAATTTTAATTGTTTAAACACAAAAGCGTCTTCACAAACCACAAATAAAAGGAATTAATACCGGTTTCGAAAGGATATGACTTTTTGTCTTCATATGCAAAAAAAAAATGTCGTGCTACTACCTTGGTGACAAATGAATGACTGTAAGACAGGGAAAAACCTTGAGAGCAGTAGCAACACAACCAGACAACAGGACAGATTTTTAAACCTGAAGAAGAAAAGCCACAACCTTTCAAAACCAGTTGCACTTCCCTTTCTTATATAGTGTGTGTGTATACCTAGCACTTAACACTAAAAATTTTAAATTACGCATAGGATATTCAATGAAACATAAAAATTACAAGTTTGTATTTCTGAACATTCTCATCTCTTTCAAATGCTACAAATATAGCATATGAAATCATCATGCATGTACTTTGACTGCTAAAGCATAAATTAATCAGCATTTGTTTTCCATTTTAAATAACACAATACATTTCAGATACTCAAATAATCATATGCATTAAAAACTAAATTCAAAACTGATGTACAATCAATGTGTAGATTTTAAAACTTCTTCACACACCATACATTTTAAGCCAGCACAACCCGTTTCGAATGGACGTAGCCTCTCTTCATCAGGTGCATAAAAAAAAAACACGTGCTACTGCCTTGGATTCAAAAGCAAGACTGAAAGCAATTATTTTTATTTATTTATTTATTTATTAATATTATACTAATAATTAAATTTACTTATTAATATAATATTAATAAATAAATAAAAAATTAATTGATTACTCCTTCACTCCCTCCTTTTTTTTTTTTTTGTGTGTGTGTGTGTGTGTGTATGTGTGTTCCTCTCTGATTCGTCCTGCATGATGCTTCCTATTGGTTGTTTGTGTTGCTCCTCCCCCTCTGGTTTTTGCGCTGCTTTCAGTCTTGCTTTTGCCTCCAAGGCAGTTGCACGTGTTTGCACCTGATGAAGAAAGGCTACGTCCTTTCGAAACCAGTTGTGCTGATTTAAAATTTATGGTGTGTGAAGAAGTTTTAATTTCTTTCTACACAGGATAAAATTTCAAAAATGGATTAGCATTAGAGTTAAGACTAAAAATAATCACATCATCTATGTATTTATATATTATCTGCATTATTACAATATTTTTCATAAAACTTTAAAAAATATATTAGCTAGAACATTACTACAGGGAGTACCTCTAGCATCCCTGATAACTTGGTTATAAATTATATCAGTTGTTAATATGTAGTTTTCTTTTAAAACAATATATTATTTATTTATTTTCATATTTATTTTTATCAATCATAATATCATGTTCATATTCTTCATAAATCCAATTCAAAACTCTATCCAAATCTTTAATATCTATGCTATTGAATAAATCCTGAAAATCATACGTATATACTAAATAAATTTTAACGTTATTATCTTTGAGATTTTTATTAATATCATAGCTGTTTTAAATAATGGAGATAGTCGTTAAACTAACAATTATGTATTGTAAAATGTTTTGTAAAAAATTACCTACTTTATTTACATACATATTTTTCAATTTATGTTGCTTCTTTAAAAAGTGTTTTAATAATTTAACTACCTACAATGTATCAAAAAACAATGAACATAAAAGGTTAACAGACAGTGATTTACAGTTAAGAATGAATCGATTCTCATTACAGAAGAATCTGCAGTTTTTCTGTATCCCACCACACATTTCAACCTCTCTTTTCACAAGTTTCTGCTATAAACAGAAGCATTTTTTTTTTAAATAATGTATCTTATCTATCTCTATATAAATAAAAACTACATTTATCCAACTCTGGAATTTCCAAACATTTAGTTATGCAAGAAATGCGAACTACTTGCTCATAATTTCCTGTATTAAAGTTTTACAATATAAAAGCTACAGAGAAAAGTAGATGAATAGGAAAACTATTTATAATTTAACTTATCATTACAAAGTCAAGTATTCTGAATCATTGTAGATTCGACTATTGCACATTTTAAGTGTTTGTTAATGTGTTTTGATGGCTTTATTTTACAAGAAATGAAGTTTACGTGTAACATTTTTAGTTAAGAAAAAAAAAAAAAAAAGTTATTATCGGGTAACATGGAATAAGTATGAAGGAAAATATGGAATATCAATTTACTTAATGAATGATATGGAAAAGAGAATACAGAAAATTATAATCATATCATACAGAAAATTATACTTAATTGCAAAATAAGCATACTGTTTTGAAATTTTTGTTGAAAATAAAAAATATTGAAAAATTAATCCACATTCAAGTTTCATAAAAATCGCAAATAATATAGAATATTTGATGTTCCGTATTACCCAAATTCATATTACCATCTTAGAGAATAAATCAACCTCAACCAACTTTTGGTAGAAAACCGTTCATGTCAATTAAACTTATAAGTACTCATCTCCCATACAGGAAATGACACTGAGTTTTCTTTCACTTTACTGCTTCGTAAAAAGATTACAGAACTCCTGATATTTATCTTCAGAAATGTTTGAATCTTGATAAACCAAAGAAGTTGTATGACATAAAAAGTGTTCTTCTCACTGACAGAAGGTGAACTGCTGTTCGTATTTGAGTCCCAAAAAAGACCTCTGACGTGCTTCCGATAGGCTTCAGTACATTCGGTAACAAAAGTATCCGAACACTAGCAAAAATTCATATATAAAAAAAGTTGAGTTAAGACTAAGAACATTATTCGACAGGGATTTATTTAACAAAACAGTATTAACCTTACTTATATATATATATATATATATATAGGAATTTTTGCTAGTGTTCGGACTGTACCGTACAAGTGAGATATAACGGCAATCAATTTTACCCGAAAGTTCCGTATTCTCTGCCGTTCCTCCACAAGTATTGGAGCAAACAAGGCCTTATTTACTAAATTTAATAAATTGTCAGACAATATTCTAATTTATATGCAGACAAATAGTGTAAGCTTGTATCATGTGTTTCAAGAGGTAAAGAATTATGTAAGTCCGTAAAAAAATTTTTACGTATATATATATATAGTGTATTAAAATTGTTGTTTCTTTCTATTCTAAAAAATGTTACGGTTAAAAGAAATAAATTACAAAATGTTTAATTTATAGCCTTATTTCGGAACCTCACATGTTAAAATTAAATGCATGAAATTAATATTTTAAAATCAGAGCATCTGTGAAGGATCTTCAAATATTTATTCTCCTCAAGATATTTAAAATCTCTTAAATATTTAATAACGAAATATTTATGCCAAAGTATTAAAACTAAAATTTCTAAAGTGATGAAAGCATATCTAAGGCTTTAAAATGAATGTGTTGTACATTGAAAAGTCTAGTTCCATTTAGAATTTGGATAAATATTTTTAAGAAACAAATCACAGTGTCGATAAATATTACATCTTATGAGCATCCCAATTCATCAATAAGTATTTGAATTAATTCTTGTAAGAAAGATTAAAAATCCATTTTACCTTTTTAAGAAAATGTTCTAAATAAACTTTTAATTTTAAATCGTTATTTATTATTTTTTTTATGTTTAAAAAATAATTTATATAATTAACTATAAAATGTTCTAGAACATTTTCTAAAGAATATGATTTTGTCTTTCGAACGTTAATCTGTAGTTTACTCTCTCAAGCAAATATCACATAAAAGATGCACTGTAGATTAATCTAGTGGATCTGCAGATCAGGAGCCTTAAAGTCCTGTTTAAATTACTCCTTATTTATCACATCATTTTTACTCTATCTATATTATTAAAAATAACTATGTATATATATATATAACTCAAATGTTTACTTATTTTGTTGTTTATATATTCTTTTTTTTTTTAAAAAAATCCTTTAATCAATATAATTTATTGATTAACAAACTTATTAAAATTATTCTGCTTAGTGAGGAAGCAATAAAAAGATTGTTGAAAAAAAATTATCAAACGAATGCACGTATAGTAAAGATTTATAAAAGGTTTATAAACAAGCGCAATAAATATCTAGTACACACATCAATATTTTCAGATCGAAATAAATAAGAACAATCCTTCGAAAATAAAATAAATAAACACTTGTGCAGTATGACATAAGTATACAGCTTTTCAGAGATTTTGAAATCATTTGCTGTAAACGATATATATATATTAGTTTATTTTGAAATTTTTATGAGATTAAAAATTTTGCTCGTTTCTAAGCATTCACTTACATTTTAATGTTTTTTTTTTTTTTTTTTTTTTTTTTTTAGTATTCAATACGATTGCATTTGTTTTTGATTTTAACATACTGCATGCATCAAAAGTCCGTTACAAATTTAAAAATTCATTTAGGAAAGAATTATGACACGTATTTGCATTAATGGCATAATAAGGGTATCAGATATTTTTTTTTAATCAAAATGAATATATATCTGGGATGACATGCATCATTGAAGCACATTTATGCAAATTATTCTGTCAATAAAACACTTCGATGCATATTTCTTTGTCGATGGCTGGAGTATGCTGTCATTACTAGAGACCCTGAATGGAGAGAGATTGGACGTAAAACAAAAAATAGCGGATGTTTGATCAAAGAATATTTTGATCGCCGTAGAACGTAATATATATTGAAGAATTGTTCGTTATACAAAATAGGCTACATTCAAAATCATGTAGTGTATTCCGCACGAAATAACTCAAGTTTTTATAAAAAGAAATATACAGTTTAATTTCACTATTATTTACCCTATTTGTATTTTTCAGACACTCATTTGGAGCGTTATAATTTACAGATCATATAGTTTACAATTCACCAAAAGTTGGAGAGCAATTCTTTCATCCAACACATGAGAGAAAAAAAATCTAACTCAAAATTCATAGAACAACCGAGACTTAATTTCTTCTCGAGCTCCTCACAAATGATTCCTAACGGCTTTCATTTTCATTATTTTCTTCCCTTAATAACTAATTGTTGAACCATGGATGAATGCATGCTTCTCGGAATAAACTTAGCTCGCTGTGACGTTACAATATATTACCAACCTCTGAAACTTTTTTTTTTTTTTTTAAATATCTATATTCATGCAGAAAACAAATGTTACAATTTTCAGAAGGTAATGATATCATATAAAACAGATTGAACAAGCATGGCGGAATATTTAGCTGGCCAAAGTTTCTTATCATGTAGGTTCTCTAGTCATTATTAGATAAAGCATTTTTGATTAAGCTCTTTCATAATAATTGTGAACCAGTAGCTTCCACTTTGCAGTAATATCGCATCGAAATTAACTCGAAACTAGAAACGTCCCCGATTCTTGTCCAGAAACAATGAAGAATGCCAGATGATTTGAAAAAACAAGTAATTTAGAGGATATCCTTGAAGTAGAGGGCCTATTGTTGCTGCACAAGTACATGTGGGGATATTATTGTCGTGCAATAATGTAATGTGTGATATGGCAGTAGGGTCAACCACTGAAAGTAGCTGTGTATTTAAAACGAGAAAATTTTTCCGGGTGTATCTTAATGAAAGAAATAATTTTATAAATTACAAGATTGTATGGATAATATCATTCTGTTCATTGCCTTTTATTGTAAACATGCTTTGCCAGAAAGCGAAACCCGTGGTATAGGGAACGAACTAAAGTTACTGATGTCTTTTGTAGAGTTTAGAAACTAAAATGTAGCGGGCCTGAGCACATTGGTAGAGCACCCTCTATTTTTTTCTATTTGACCCTAAACACTTTTTAGCAAAATATCATCACCCTGAGATAATATTAACGCGTGTCGAATTGAAGGAAAAAACCTAGTATCTATATTAGAAATTCTATGTTCTGAAATAATCATCATCTTTATTATAATTAGCGTTCACTGGTAACCCGCACACCAACTGGGAGAAATACGACACAAAATCTGTCTTCTTGTTGAAGTCATATAGTTTAAAAAATGTTTAGAAGTTATTTTTTAGATGAAAACGATCTCACTCATCTTACTCTTCAGAAATAATTGTTATTGTTGCTCTATACTAGTATACTGCAGAAATCTTGTCTTCTAGGAAACTGATTGAATGATTTTGATAAGAAATTACAGTTAAGTATTTGATATGTTAATTCGATTTGAACGTTTCTTATCTCTAGGAAAATTTGCTTTCAGTCGTAACCTGCTCTCCAGCCTGGACAAACAAATGGTAAATATTATAACCTGAATGCAAATCTCAGTATCTATCCTAGTATCAATGAGTTTTACAATGAGACGAAGTAAACTCGGTCATCCAGGTATTATAGTTTAATTTCACAAAACTAACGCAATTTGGACGATATGCAATTTTTAAGAAACTAATTTTTTAAAAAAGCTTTAAATAAATATAATATAATTTCATAAGATTAATAATTTTTACTGTTTATAAAAAATATCTCGAAATATTTAACAGATTTTCATAACATAAAGGAAATTTCATTTTACTTAAGAACTGGGAAAATGCAGTAATGAAAAAATAAGTAATGTATATTAAAATTGTATATCATAAAATATAATTGATCTTCTTCTTCTTTTATTTATTTATTTATTTATTTTTATTTATTTATTTTTTATTTATTTATTTTTTAAGGAAATAAAAAAAATCATGAAAATTTTAAAGTAAATATATAAGATAATTATATATTATCAAAATGCTGCATTAAAATACACTAAGCAAGAATAATGACTTTCTAATATTACTAATAAAACTATAAGGCTTTCAGAAATATGGGTCGGGTGAAATTTCTTTGAAATCTTGCCAGGTTAATTGTGTAACCGATGCAAATTCTTTCAAAACTTTTCATGTCGAACATGTAGAAAATCTTGCTCATTAATCACTAATACAAGTCGTTAAATTTAGTTGACATTTCCGACATTTGTTTACGTAATTTATTACTGAAATCAAACTTAAAAAAAAAAAAAAAAAAAAAAAAAAAAAAGGATATATATATATATATAAGTAAGGATATATATAAATAAGTTATATATTTGTAATTTACATTTTAGTAAAATAATTTAAAAAAAAAATCATAAATTGAAATTTTTATAAAAATAAAAATCTATACCCTACACCTTATATTTCATAATAGTTTATTTGGTTAACGAAATCTTGCCTGGAATTTTTTAATTGAGTTTTATTAAACTTTCGGTTATGCGTGTTGTATAAAACGATCAATCCACATTTCTTTTACATGCCTAAAAATGACTGCAAAAAAGTAAAGAGTTGAAAGTGATTAATGTTAAAATATTAACTTTTTCTGAACTTTCAATTAGCAAAAATAAATATATTACATAATTGAAATTTTATTTACTTTAACAAAAGTAATTTTTACAAAATGCTTTGCATCTCTAGGTAAGAAAAGTTGAGGATTTTTTTTTTTTCAAGCTAATAACGACTATAATATGTAAAACAATTTAATACATTATATCTACGCCATAATAACGTTTTCATACTTATTTTTAAATATCCTTTAAACTTTTAATATATTTTCCAAAATAAAATTCAACTGGAAAAATTCCTGTAATATATTAAATTTAAAAATTTATTTTAAATAATTTAGATATCTTTTAACGATTACTTTTTTTTTTTTTAACTTAACAAGCGTAGCGAAAATTTTTTAATAGCGTGATCTTCAAAACTTATAAATAGATTTTTTTTTCTTTTACTTGTTATATTGATAACAGACATGCTGGCCAATACTAAATATTGTTATATGTTATGCAAAGGACCTTAAAATGTGCAATTAGAGCAAAAAGGGCAAAACACAAAAACAACCATTTGTCAAATAAGGTAATTTCGCGTGAGTAGCCCCACCGGTAGAGATGCCCCACTTAATATAATTTCGAAACGCAATGATAGATGGCTCTGCAAGTCCGATTATTTTTTCAGATAGATGTTGAATGGTGTGCTGTGGAAGTTACGTGAACTTATTTCTTTGTGTTCTGCTGTCACAACAATATTTCAAGTAAGTACCGTGTTTTTTCTACTCTGTTATAAGAGTGATGTTGCATTGTAAGGCTGGCACTAGTTAATAAAAATGTTTTTTTTTTTTTATATATAAGTTTAAAAATCTGTAGTAAGAAGTTGATCAGTCGACTTCGGACATTGTGCCTCCATTTTTGCTGTTTTTTACTTTGGATAGTTGCCGGGGCATCTCTCCCATACCAAAAGGATAGATGCCCCAGATTATATTCGGGTGAGATGCCCCACTTACATTTACAGGGAGAAAAGTCATTTAATTGTTTAAATTTTAAACTAATATTGTTTTTATAAAATGCGTAATATTTGTAAATCGTTAAAATTTTTAACTTAAAAATATCTTTGAATTATAAATTTAGATTAAAATTCATCAAATAACATTCAAATTCGCGTGATCTCCAGAAGTGGCAACTCAAAACGAAATCACAAAAAAGCAAATTGAATCCAGATAAGAAAGCAAAAAACGCTCAGGTATCTCAGACTGACCTTTGACATTTAAACTATAACGTAATCAATCTTAGGCGCTAACGAAACTGTAGATGGGCGGTTAATTGTGCCGGTAAGTGAATATTATTGTATTTGTTAATGCAGTTGTTCAATTCTTCTTGTTTGTTTCTGGAAAGATGACTACAGTATATAAAAAGAAAACAGTATAAAAAAGAAAGATGACTACAGTATGTACAAAGGAAATAATACTGGAACAGCTGGTGGGACCTGGACAGAAGACCATTTAAAAGAGGCTCTTGAGACTAGAAGCAGGGTAAATTGGTTTCATTGCAAGCTGCTAGGTACTATGGAATTTCTTCTCGGACAGTTCGTCGTCGAAGAAAAACAGATGTTACCATCTGTTTTTCTTCGACGACGTACCTACCAAAACAAGCTATTTTGGGATCATTGACCACTATTGATCACTATTGACCAATGTTAAAACGTTTTATTATGTTTTTTACAGGTAGGGCATCTCTCCCATGTGAGTGGGGCATCTCACCCGCAACTTCGGGAGAGATGGCAAAATGTAGTGCTGACGCATTTTTTTTTTTTTTTTTTTAGAAAATTTACAATATGGTACAAAAAAACTACTTAGTAGTAATAAACAATATCTATTATGTATTTACCACAAATTTTCGTTGTCATTGTTACTACCCAATTTATTTTATAGCTTCCTTTCCTTAAGTGGGGCATCTCTCCCGGAATTACCTAATATTAGTAAAAGTGTATGTAAATATATATTAAAATAAAATATATATATATATATATATATATATATATTAAATAATCCTTTTATTTAAAGACAATTGATTTTTTTTTTTTTTTTTTTTTTTTTTTTTTTTTAATTTCGAGTGATCAAAAAATCTGTAATATGTATACATAAAATAAATGGTGCCATAAAAATTATTTATTACGTATGTCATTTTTTTCCCCTTTTTTCTATATTCAACAGAAAAAAGTATAAATTTTACTTCTTTTTTTACATGTTTTGAGATGTCCTAACAATGATTTGACTAATATTCGAATATGTTTCTTTCTCTGTGTGTTGTATCAATTTTTTTCTGCCAAAACTGCTTCGAGAAATAATGATGAGAATTTCATAAATACTTAAAGATTTTCCCTCCTAATTTCCCCTGAATGGATATACTTTTTCCTAAGTATTGCCATAAATGTTCACATTTTGTATTTTTCCAAATTGAATTATCTGAAAAATTTAATCGATTTTAAAATTTATGCATTTCTGTGTATATATATATAAGATAAAGTTAGGAGTGTTATTGCACAATTCAACAGAACGTCATAAAAAATCCAAATATAATTTTTTTGCTAAACTATTCGTGCATAATTTTGAATTGGGCCCTTTTCTATGCATTTACATTACTATTTTGTTTTTATACTGTAAATTAAAGAAACAGCGGTAATAAAACCAAGAGAGCTGTTTTATGCAATCTTTTATTATAAGGTATGAGTGATTGCGCACACTGGTAGGAGAGATTGGCTTAATTATAACTGCAATTACATTGTTAATAATAATAATTGCACCGAAACCACATTGTTGCAAGATACTTGTAAAAAAATATTTTTGTTTTGGAAGTAGATATTTGAATTCCATGATTAAAAAATTAGAAATTTAAAAGAAATTTAAAAATAATTAGAATAAATTATTTAAGGAAAATATATTAAAGAAACACACACACACACACAAAAAAAAGAAAAAAAAAAAAACAGATAAAGATTGCATACTAACATTATTAAATAACTCGTTTAACTGGAAATTAGTACATTTCCTTTTCAGATTGAACGTTTTCTTTTTTTTTTTTTTTTTTTGCTGACCGATCTCTCGTAATCCACAATCGTTGCACTTATGTACATAGCGAAGTTAAGGGCGTGCATCCGGAAATGAAGATTTCTATTCAACATGGCCGCCCAGGTTCTAAGAAAAAATTGGGGTTGGCCTAACTTTAAAAACTGACAGCCAAGAGCTCCAATCAGTGAATAGTAGAATTCCCCTATTAGTTGAAAAATTATCTTCTTGACTACCTTAATTATTTTGACACTTCCTCTCCTAGCTGTGGGGTGACAGAGGTGATAAGAGACAGTTTCTCACCTGTATTCAATTATCTACAAGAACGCCGCTAAAAAAATATACAAACTATCGCATCGCTCAGTGAAATATTTTGTGAAACGTAAATCACTAAAATAAATAGATTTAAGATTTAAATTCTAATGTCAAGAAATTTAATCTTATTAAATGAATAAATGAAAATTCTTTACACAAAATGTTTCGGAACAGAAGAAAATATTTTTTTAAATTATAAATACATGCATAAAATATATGAATATTATAAAAAAATGTTTATTGAATTATTTATACTACATATATAGTTTCAGACAGTACATAAAATAGCTCTCTCTCTTGTCGAAAGATTCAAACCCACGGTAGTGTGTTTTAAAAAATAGTGGTTGATTTTTTTTTTTTTTTTTTTTTTTTTTTTAAGTTTTAATAGGAAATATGTTTACTCAAAAGTTTTTTTTTAATTCTAACTATTTACTTTCTTTCACGTATACACAGGGTAAAGAAAGTATTGTTTTTGGGTCAAATTTTCGAAATTGAGTTTTTTTCTTCTTTATTATATAATTATACGTTTTGCAATCCTCTGAATTGGAAAATGTTTTTAGCGGTTGGTTTGTGTGTGTATCTGTCTGTTATCAGCATATATCAAGAACAAATAATAGCAGAAAGTCCAAACTTGGTATTTTAAGTGGGTTTCATATAAATATGCTACACTAAATTTTTTCCTTGAGACAAAGCAAATGGTTCACGTACAGGAATATCCAAGAGAATTCAAATACATGATGTTTATGGGGTTCAAAGTTCAAATAAATTATGTTCTGATAAGTACAATTTAACATCAATAGGCCGATTAAACAAAAGTGAGTAACAATTTTTTTTTAAATGCATAAAAGCATGTTTTGTGTAGATTGTGGTATGGAAATCATTCATCATTCGTTTACAGAGCTCCAAAGTATTTGGAGATATTGAGGCTATACTTGGAAATTGCTGGAATTATAACTAATTTTGTGTTAGAAGTTTTTCAAGTAAGAATAAATTTAAATACACAACATTGTTTATCGACAATATGTAGAGCTACCCAAAATTAAGCTAAACGCTCTTTTGTATTGAATGTAATTGATGGAAGTGCTTTGCTATATTTTATTATGCCGACGAACACTTGCACACGAAGCAAAAGTAATTTTTCATATCCATACTGTATGTAAACGAATTACTTTTAGTAGTTTTATTCTCAACTCTAGTTTTTTTTTTTTTTTTTTTTTTTTCATAATTTCACATTTTGAGGTTCCCTGATTATAAAAGTCCATTATTTTGCGGTTGATCTGTATATATATCTGTTATCAGAATGACATAAAAACAGATAACTGCAGGAAATTCAAAAGTGGTATTTTGAAGTTCGTATTAGGTTGCCACTTAAAATTTTGAGCAAGGTTGTCAAGTTTGAAGTCAAATTAGTAACAGCCTTGATTATTATTCATTTGTTTATTTTTACAATTATGCATTATAAATAAGTGGGTTTGATGGAGGAGGGGAGTAACCCTCTTACAAAGAAATACATGTGAAATAAAACTGTTCCATATGTTCTAAAAATGTTCCGCAATTTTAGATTTTTTTTAAGTACATTATTTTTATTATCTTATGCTATTGATCTTAAAACTTAATATGCAATATATATATATATAATGAAAACCTTTTTAAAATTTTCAGTAAATATTCAATATAATTTTCTTTCATTATTTTATTACAATATGGCATTTTCCTGTTCCTCCCTTAAAATTTTAGTCTTGAGTCTAAACAGTTTTAAGATTTAATTAAGTAGAATTACAGTTCAAGGAAAAATTTTATTTATTTATTTATTTATTTTTGGGTCTAATTTTAATGTAATTTTCGAATTTTGATGGAATATAATCCGACACACGCAGAGCTGCAAATACTTTAATTAAAAAAACGTTAAAAATTAAAAAGTAAAATAATACGTTCATTTCCTGATATTTTAACTGTGGATCTATGATAAATAACACCCGTGAAGTTGGAATATTTACAAGGCTTTTAGTTTAGAACCTCATCCCCCACCGCCCTTATTATTTCCCAAAATAATTTACATCTCTGCAGAAAGGAAAAGCAATAAATTATAAAACATTTAGGATAACAAAATTAATAATTTCAATAATTTTCTACTTCCAACTTTAAGTAAAATCAATCCTATGCAGAGGTCCCCTCCTAGGTGATTCTAAACTGCCCTGTTTTCTGCAATTCTAAATTCTGCTCTTCCAAACTTCACAATTTCATCGCTCCAACGGCACTATTATATATTTCCTAACCCATAATTTTATTTTTCATTCCTTTATTTAATTATTTTTAACAAATTATTATTATTTTAAAGTTATCTCCAGACATTACAATTTATAATTTTTTAAAGTCATAAAATTAGTTAAATAATAATAATAATAAAATCTTTATGATATTAAAGAAAAAACTTCAAATCAGACTCTTTCTACCGTCTATGTCTCTATGATGGGTTGGTTTGTCTGCTGTTTGACACTGATATAACAAACAAAATCAAATTTGTCAAATCAAATCAAAAATATTTTATCAATTTCACCCACGATAGCTAATTCTTTTAGCACAAAAATGCTGGAAAATCTTTCTTTATCTATGATATTTTTAATTTATTTTAGTAACTTTCTTTTATATAAAAATCAACCTCTGACTCTTTTTTTTTTTTACAATGTATATAAATGTCATAGTAATGGGGAAAATGTTTTACAAATTATGAATGATGCATGGGTTCTGAAACAGAATTTTTTTTTTTTTTGTTTAATCTGTCTCTCTTCCCCCCCCCTCTTTCCCTCGTAAAAACAAAAATTTTTTGCTATTGTTCGTATTTAGAAGTATTTTACAAGAAACAATTAAGAAAAGTGCCCTTTCTTCCGGTATCTTTTTTTCCGCGATCCGGAAAATAGGGCACTTTTCTTAATTTGCGAATCGAAAAAATGCCCTTTTTTTCCGCAGGTGCCCCTTTTTCCGGGATCCGCATAAACTTGCACCCATTTGGCGCAACTTTTGTGACAACGATTTATACATACGACATAACAGCATACTGCGAATATCCCATTCGAAGCACAGTATAAATATACAAAGAAAAAATTCGCTTATTCGATTTTCATTGAATTACTAATTTAATTAACACATTTTCTTGAATAGCAACCCTACCACTAACCAAAAGATTTTACTCTCTAAGCTATGAGAAGTGTTTGGTTCGATTCAAGGCAGCACTCGTCAGCCTAGCACTAGGAGTTTTCCATCGTTTTCTCCAAAACACACGTTAATATGGATTAGGACCCCTTAAAAAGATTCTCACAGAATCTATTCCACCTAGACTTTTTCTAAATTAATAATAATAATAATGAATACGAATTATAATAGCTTTAATTATAATAGCTTTAATTTTACAGCAAATGCAATACAGGTTTCAAATTCTCTGTTTTAGGTTGGGACGTCATAATTACAACACTATACTATAATAAAAAATTTAATAAAAATTAATATCCATAATTTGAAATGGACACAAAATGAAAATAAGATAATTATTCCGTTAGAATTTTATGCTTTTGTATTGTTATTATTATTATTTTGCCGGAGATTTGCGTTATTTATATCATTTTTAATTGAAAACGTGCCATAGCTACCTTGAATAACATATATCAGTTTCAAAGCATTCTACAAAAAAATAAATAAATAAATAAATAAAATATATAAATAAATATATAAATAAAATAAATAAATAAATAAATAAATAAAAATAACGGAATGTTGAAAAAAAAAGGAAAAAAAATAATCTGGTGTGTCACTCACACGACTTTCTCTTACCCTGAACTTTAATACTATAAATACAGGTTGGAGATTAAGAGGTAAGATAACGATAGTATGTAAACCTATGTTAAACAAACCTATCTAAAACTGATCTGTCTGATCAGGGTAACTATTAATTTTCCTGTAATAACAACGTAAAGCGTGAGAAAGTATATATAAAATGGGTTTATGTAGCGATTTTCAAGAAAATCGTTAGAGCCGTTTTGAGATACGGACTTTTACCAAAACTTGGCATATTCATTTGTTGAGTGGAAAACAACAATTACATACAAAAGGATATTTAAAAAAGGTTTAAGATTGAAAGTTTGAATAAAATCCGTACAGCTGTTTTGAAAGGAACGCACTTGCAGTACCTGAAATTTAGCTATTTATACAGGACGCCTATCAATTTTTCGGAACTAACCAACTATATTATTCGAAAGGGAGTGCTTATACATTAATTTTTAAAAAAGTCGTTAGAGCCGTTTTTGAAATACGGACTTATGGTCGCACTTCCGGTTTCGGATGTCCTACTTCCAGTTTTCCCATTTTCACCAAAATTTGAAAATTTAATCTGTGCACCAGACCTATCTCAATTTTGAATTTTCTTTGTTCTATCTGTATTAGTTTCCGAGATATAACAGCTAGAAAATTCCCCACGCACGTATACACGCACACTGACCAATTGACAAAAACCACTTTTTTGGACATAGGAGACCTTAAAACATGTAATTGAGGTGAAACTCGATATCGAAATTTTTGACCGAATACAATACTTCCATTACTTACGGTAGTCGGGTAATGGAAGTAAAAATCGAGTAGGTTTTATCCTTTGTTATTTTAAGAAGTAGATAGAAAATTAAAACTTCAAGCTTTAGGCACGGAAATTTGAAGGAGATTTTCCCAAATTAAAGTAATAATAATAATAATAAACTTTTTACTTTCATTATCCGACTACCGTAGGTAATGAAAGTATTGTATTCGGTTCAAAAATTTCATGTCGAGTTTTCACTTGATTTACGTGTTTTAAGGTCTCCTGAGTCCAAAAAAGCAGTTTTTGGCAATTGGTCAGTGTGTGTGTGCATGTATGGGGTGAATCTTTTGACTGTCATATCTGTGAAACCAATAAAGGTAGAACAATGAAACTTCAGAATTGAGTTAAGTCTGATGCGCCGATGAATTTTAACTTTTGGTTAAAATTTGGAAAGCCGGAAGGGAGATATATGAAGCCGGAAGTAGGACCATAAGTCCGTAGCGCAAAAACGACTCTAACGATTTTCTTCAAAGCTGCTATATAAACACCATATAAGATTTCCTTTCGTATGTAATAGTTGGTTAGTTCATGAAAATGAATTTGAGGTCTCGCAAGTGCATTTCTTTAAAAACGGCTGTAGTAATTTTTGTACAAACTCGCCATAATAAATCTCTTTTAGATACCCTTTCGTATGTAACTGTTGTCAATAATTGAGTTTGAAAAACTTTGGTGGATGTCGATGTCTCAAAAATGGTTCTTACGATTTTCTTGAAAATTGCTACATAAATCTCATTTTAGATATCCTTTCGCATATATTACGTGGCTATTATAGGAAAATTGACAATCATCCTCATTAGGTAGGTCAGTTTTAGCTCTCGTAAATCAGTATTTTTTAAAAGCGGCTCTACCTTTTTTTTTTTTTTTTTAACTTGGTATGTAAACTCTGTTTGTATAACTTTACACATGTATCAGTTTTCTTTCGCTGGAAAATTGTTAAGTGTCTAATTTGTTAGGCTAATTTTACGTTTTTTGACCTTACATTATGTCAAAAAAGTGCATATAATAAATGTAATAGTAGGTAATGGACTTTTTTTTTTTTTTTCACCAGATGTTTTCGAAATGGTAAAATTATCTAACTGTACATTAAAAATATATAGAAAGCATTGTATACCGTCCCAAATTAACTAAAAGATTATTAGTAAAAAGTATAGGCATTAGAAAAAGTAGGTATCCTAGATTTTTTTTTTTTTTTAAATAAGAGAGAGAGAGAGAGAGAGAGAGATAAGAAGAACAATTACACGAAAAAAATCATCGCTAAATAGAAGCAAAAATTTAAAATTTGCGAAAGGGGTCGTATACTAAAGGTGTAACGAAAAATGGTCTAGATATTACGATCATTTATTTATTTTTCTATTCTAAATATATATATCTATATATAAATATATACTTACTGATTTTTAGAATAATATTTCGTAATAAAAAGTTTTAAATAGTACTTATATATTTCAATTAGACAATAAATATGAAGATTTCTTGAATTTCATTTTTCTACTTTTGGTTTATGTTATGCACTAGTAATATCCCTATTCAGTGAAAGGTAAAGCGGCGAATAGACGTGTAGAGTGCCGCAGGGGTAAATAAGTGAAGCGAGTAAGGGGCAGAGCACCCTAGTAAAAAAAAAAAAAAAAAAAAAAAAAAATCTAACGATTCCTCTGCTTAGGAAAAGCTATCACCAAATTGAGAAAAATTTCACAATCAAATCGTACCGGTACATATATATATATATATATATATATGTGTGTGTGTGTGTGTGTGTGTTTATGTATTATCATTACTATTATTATTATTTTATTTTTATTTTTCGCGTGTAAATGAATTTATGCCAAGGACAAAATAAATTAATTAAATTAATTAATAAACTCATAAGTTTATTTATTTATTTATTATTTATTTATTTATTTTTATATTTTTAATTAAATATTTAATAATTCTAAAACTATTACAGGGATTTTATTTAATGTCTTTCAATTAATTGAAATAATTTTATTTAAATGCTCAATTCTGAGTCCTTGAGTTATTTCGCATCTTTTTGCGTTCAGATTTCGTAAATAGGTAATCGGAGACACAAACATTTTTTGTTTTTTGTAATATATATAAAAAAAAAATATTAGATTTTTAAAAAAAGAGTTCTCTCTCTCTTTTTTTTTTCTTTAATGCATTTGGACTCTGAAAAAGAAAAATTCTGTGTGGACCCAGAAAGTATGTTTTAACGACACCATTATCCCCCTTCCCCTTTCGACATGAACGATATCATCAATCAATCTTAATGACTTCCCGTAAGTTTCGCGGGGCGTTTCCGATGGGAGGCGGAGAAATCTGCTGAAATTGAGGTTTTTCAATTTAAAAATTAAAGTTTCTTATATTCTCATTAATAGAGATTTAAATAAAACAATTTATAAAAACATTAATAAAAAGCTTGGTTTTCATGAGAAAGCGACACGCTATACAGATTTCAGATATTGCAATTTGTTGATAAGTTAGAGGCTAGTAAAGCAACACAAGTGTATTTTTCGCATTTTACAGCTTAAAAATAAAGGGTTAAAAATTAAATATAACAGTTTTTGTTTCACGGGTCTTCAGTGTATGGTTGTGAATTTTCTGATTGTGAAAACAGAATTAAAAAAAATTCATTAGGTAATGTGCAATTCTATAAACAAATTTCGCCATAGAATAACATAGGCTTTGGATGACCTTGACGATCCGTGATGCACCCCCTTAAGCAACCACCTGCGACAAGTGAACCTGTTCAAGGAATGCGTTTTCGAGGGGGAAAAAACCGAGTAGCACACCATATATGTAAATTGTTATAGGGCTAGTCCCGCCTACCTTTAAGCCCAGAATTCCTCTTCCCCCTCCCATCACACACACCGCTTACTATGTATCTTTTTTTTTTTTTTTTTTTCCCTCAAAATCTTCAGCACAAAAGCATAAATTTCACATGTTTTGAAATAATCTCGTTTTAACCTTAAAATTTGTACGTCTCGTTATTTTATTTTACTGTATTGAAACTTAGACTATTATAATCCAAAAACAAGTTTGAGTAGGCTAATATTTTCATTCTTGCATTTAGCTTTATCGCCTCTATTTAAACAGCCGGCAGCTGCACAAAACTTGAACATACATGAAAATATTACAAAATAAAAAATGACATTTAAATAATTCGATCTCTCCTAGCTTTACTTTATGTATATATATATATATATATATATATATACTAGTATATAACCCCGTCAAAAATGACGGAATGTGAACGATAAATCTTGAAGAGAATGTTTAGATCATGATGGTTACCACGTGATCATTTAAATGTATTTTCAATTTTTGTTTATAAATCAAATGTGTTTCGATATTTTATAATTTTCGTTCTGAAATTAAAAAAATTCTACCCGATCAATAAATATGAATGACAATAAAAAAACTGCTGGTTGACAAAAAATATAGGCCCGACAACATATCCCAGTGTTCCATTAAGTACTCTATACGCAAGCGTAGTGTGACGCCACTGAACGTCCGTGGATGCAAGAAAATGATTTCCTATGTTATTTGCCCATTGGATTTTTTGTAAAAAATTATTAAAAATCGAGGAAAGTTATTTCCCGATTTTAATTCCCATATTTGGGTATATATATGTATTAGTTATCATGTGCCTGTGTTAGATTGAGTTATTTTGCTGTCAAATTGACAAAATTTTAATTTTAAATTTCAAAACTCTGTTGTCCTTGTCTTTTTTGTATTTGGCGATCAAAAACGTACTACGAAAATATACATGCTAGATGTATATTTTCGTAATATGTATTGTGCGAAATATTGTTTCATATTATTCATTACTCTCTTAATATAAGTTTTTAAAATAACCATGATTTTTGAAAGGAATTAAATTATATTCTCCAGATAATTTGGCGATATATATATATATATATATATATATATATATATATATATATATATATATATATTTTTTTTTTTTCTGCCAAGGATGACCGATATCAAATCTATTTCGCTGCAACATATTAGTATCTTACATCAGATACTTTATTTAGACATTTGAAAACAAATTTCACTTCAAATTATGATAGAATATTTATCATTTTCCTTTTAATTAGTATATTAGTTGGATATTTATTGTGTAAATATCATCCTTTGAAATGAAATGTTTATGTTTTCAATAGAATATGGAAGTTTTTTTTTTTTTTTTTTTTTTTTTTTTTTAATCTAGAGTTTTGAAATTTAAAATTCAAATTTTATCAATTTTAGAACAAAAAACATTTAATATAACGCATGCACATGATAACCAATACATATCTAAACCTAAATATGGGGATTAAAATCGGGAAATAATTTCACTCGATCTTTAATATTTTTTTACGAAAAATCCATTGGACGTTTAACATAGGAAATATTTTTCTTGTATGCACGAACGGCAAGTGATATCAACACTTCGCTTGCGTATTATTAATTAATGAATCGTTTTTTCTTATTATGAATAGGAAAAAACGATTTACTTCATTTTGCCAAAATACTCTTTTTTAAGACTATCGTAGATCCTGTTTTCAAATTTTCTAACTAACTATCCAATAACTACAGACACTCCATGCTAACCCAAATTCACCTCTACTCGATACCTCCAACCAGCTATCTCACCCACAACATCGCCAAAATATCCAGGATTCCAGCTAGGGACTTTCTCATTCTCAACCGAACATGTTACCTTCACTCGGCATTATCACCTTAGACTACTCTACTTTCAATACTCGTTTAAACTGGTGACTTTTACTTGCCCAACCAAACATTCTATCCCAACTATCATTTTACACTAATTTCAAAACTAAAATCAACTGGCGGCATTTACGAACTAAACTCGACGCCAACCATACCTTACAATGTAAACAAACAATGAAGTTTGATAAAAATATTTAAAGGCTTTAATGCGTTTTTACAAATATTTTAAGATTTTTAAGGCTTTAATATGTTTTAGAAATTTTTTAAGCGTTTTTTTTAATGAAACAGTCAAAGAGTCGTTCATTCGGAATTACAAAGTTGTCCATTTGGAATTTGTATTTTCTGAATGGCAACAGTTTTGGTTTGTTTTTATTTAGTATTGCATTGTTTATAATCATGAAGTTACATAATTATATTTATAGGTTCATGTTTATAATAGCCAGTGATCCGTTATATTTAATTTAGACATTTAAACATTACAATTGAATAGTTTTTCAAGGTTTTATAGGAAATAAATAAGAATATGTGCGATACAAAACATGTATGAAAATGATATGTATGTTTCCTAAGTTGAATTGAACAATCGAAAAAAAAATGGCTGCCAAAAGTTTCTGTTTTGAAGCGGTACTAACCGGATTCGTTCATGACAGATGAGGGTCATTATATATATTAATATATATATATCTTTTAAATTCGTTACGTGTGTGTCTAAAGTCGATTGACAAATTAAGTCTACGTTAAAGAATTTTAAAACATACTTTATATATTAACACTTTCACTTTTACACTAATTATTTATTTCGTTTTAATGTAATTGAATTTTCATTAGACTAATTATTCATTTCCTTAAATAAATCTAGAATATGGAATCCACCTAGACAAGCTTGAAAAGAACTAGAACGTGCATAATGTCATCGACTGTATTAAATAATATTTAATACGTTTTAATTCAGAAAAAAGAGAAGTTATTCTAAATACAAAATAAAAGATAATTAAAAAAATACAAATATTATATATATATATATATCAACATATTTTATCTTTTCAGTAGTATTTATATATATATTTTTCCAGGTTATTCCAAAGACAACTATTATAGCAACTGAAATAAAACATGAACGTAATATCTTCTACAAAATTTATCAATCACCTTTTTTAGAATTTAATATTTTTCTCTTTTCTTAACATTCCAAAAATTAATTTAATAGGAACATTTTACCCCCTTTTTCAAATTAAGAATATGATATAGGATGAATCAATTGTTACGAAATATGTTATGAAAAAATTATTATTATTATTATTATTTTACTGCCTAACGAAATTCTATATGAAAATTTTGCAATAGCAGTGGAAAAAAAAGTGAATCAGAGGACTAAAAATTCTTAAATATAGCAAACATAAGTGACAAGCACATTTCATTAATTTAAATGATTAAAAGCAAACTTTATTAAGATCAAGTTATATGCTTGTTTTCCAAAATCAGAACTATTTTATTCGGACATGTTTTCGATGAAACTTATAATTGTTTTTTCCATGCACTTTTTTTATTTATTTACATTTAACAATAAAAAATGTGGATGGAACATAGATTTAATTAAATTAATTGTTTTCCTTTAATTAAAAAGACATGTTTTGACTTAATATATGCATGAATTCAGAGAAAGCTTCGTCTCAAAACAAAAGAGTTTTGTATTCATGGTCGGAAAAGTAAATTATGAAGAAGTTAAGGAAATGCTTCAGTTGTGAATAATGTTTCTTTATAAATATTTACAATCAATTGTCAAAATTTTACACTTTTTCATATACTGTATAAAAGAAAATTTCCAAACATTAATTAATCTGAATTAATTATTTACATAGTCTAAATGAAGTATTAAAATCACATATACTTTTTTAACATCTGTTAAATTTTTATTTAAAATTTTTTAGTATATATATATTAAGAATAATTTAATAGTATCTGTAGTCTTAACCCTTTCAGTTGCAGTGTTCCCGCTGATGGAACACCTAATTTTAATTCTCAAGTGCAAAAACTCATCCCGGAAATTTTTTAGTAAAAATTTACATTTATAACATAGCAGAAAAGGCCCTTCTTTTAACCTGAAAATTTAAAATTTCTTTTATTTTAATTTTGTTCGTAAATTCCGGTGGCAGTGTAATTTAAATGATCCGAATTACCCTGCGCCGCAAAGGGTTAAATAAAGTATTATAAATACATCTATATATTTATCTATCTATCTATATATATATATATATATATATATATTAAAATTTTTTTTATTAAAAATAACTGAATTGTATACGTTACTTAAATAAAGTATCAGATTTTTCCTTTATTTATTTACTTATATATATATATATATATTAAGACAATTTTATTTATGTTTTTTTTTTTTTTTTTTTTTTTTTTTTTTTTAAGTACAACTTACCCAAGTAGCACGAGAACGTTCTGTGAACGTCTAATAACGGTTACAGTCGTTCAAACACCGTGTTTCGTGTCAAGAGAACGTTTGATTAGACGTTCAAAAATAGTATTACTTAGAACGTTCTGAAAAGGTTTGCTTTGTACCATCTATAAAACGTACAATTCTAGTTCTATGAAAAACGTTCAAGTGTATCACCGTCGTCACACGTTCTGTAACAGTGTGATTATAACAAATGTGACAAAATGCTTTTTTTTTTTTTTCAGTTTTGTTTCCTTATTTTCAGTTTCAGATTTTGGTGGCATGCCAGTATAAAATAATTATTGAAATGTAATAGAGATGATTTTTAGGGAAAAAATTACAAAATTTTAAACTTTAATTACATGTTATAACCATCATAATTATTTATAATTTTATTTAAGTTTTATATTGTTGAATTCTGTCAAACACATTAATCCAGATTACATTTGCAGATATTCATTATTATTTGCTTCTTAAAATGTTAATAAATTAAGTTATGAAAAAGTAATTTATTTTATTTATTTATTTTGTATAAACCAAGAAAAATGTGTTGGATAATTGGGAATTTTTTATCTCCGGTTTTTTATAGGTTTATACACTCTTGAGATGTCCAGAACACAATTCGACCATTCTTTGAAAATGCCAGTCTGTTTATCTTTTTGTGTGTGTGTTATCAAAGTTTTGTGGACTCTGATTCTCACAAACCAATGGAAGGAATTTAACCAAACTTTATGTTAGACGTTAAACTAATTTGCTAAATATCAGGAATATTTAATTAGGTATTGACCTAAATATCAGCTTTGGTGCTCATTAGCCTTTGGAGTGTATCACCAGATAGGGGTCGCTTCTATGCTGTAAATTCCCCCTTTTATGGGGAGATTATATCTCAGCTTCTACAGTGCACAAATGCACCAAACTTAATATGTGAAACAGATATTATATAAAACTACGCTGATTTAATACATGTGCGTATACTGATCAACTGGGGGCGCTGCTCTCCTGCAATTTAATCCCGTTAACGTAATGGTAATAATTCAGTTTTTGTAATATAAATAATTATAAATACACTAAACTTGGTATGTGAAATTAATATCATATAAAACTTTGCTGAATCAGTTTGCGTGCTTATCTGACAAGTGGAGGCATTGGTATGCTGCAATTTAATTCCATTCAAGGGAACGCAATAGCTCATGTTCTATGATTTATAAATGCTCTAAAATTGGTACGTGAAATAGATATTACGTAAATTTTACTGATTGACTTGAGTGCATATCAAATGACAGGTGACACTGCTACGTTTCGTTTCAGCTTAAGGGAAGGCTATACCTCATCTTCTATAATACGAATATTTATCGAAACTTGTATATGAGATATATATATAATGTCAAAATGTGCTGCTTCAATTTCGGTATATATCCACCGACGGATGGTGCTGCTATTACTTTCTGCGATTTTCCAGATATCTGTATTTCAGCATCTTTTGGTGAAGAATGTAAATTTCATATATAAAAATATTAATTATAAGAACCTGCGTTGATTAATTTTATATGATTAAATTAATAAATTTTAAAATTTTATGGATGCTGTATCTCACGAACTATTAAACGTAATTTATTCAAACTTGGCTTACTTGGACTGTGACCTAAACTGGTGGCGATTATATTTGTTAATAAATCGTTCAATAGGTGGCGCTGTCATATCATTATTTTCAGAATTTTTAATAGGGCAGAATAGGGCAAAATTTCGTATAAATGTACATAAGTGAGCATTGTTTTTAACTTTTCCATGGAAAATTAAATATGTATATATATATATATATATATATATATATATATATATATATAAATTTATATTAGTAATATTTAATTTTAAAAAAGTATGGGCGATTTGTACAGCACAGTGCTTTCGCTATTGTTTTAAAATTTTCAATATTCTTGTGGGAAAGGTCGTCTATGCTTTTAAAACGAAAGGGTGAACCCTAAATCTGTGATAATTGAAAACAAAGTTATGGATTTTTTACATTTTCCATTATGTAAAATACATTTCTTAAGATATATATTTTGAATACTATAAAATTTATTTTTTGGATATTTAGCGTTATACTTATTTGAGATGAAAATCTTATACCTTTGCCATGGAAAATAATTTTGATAGATTATTTTAGCAAATAATATTTACGGCATCCACCTGTGCAGGAAAATATAGAAGAAAGTTTTATGAATGCTTCAATATACCAATTTTTAAAAAGTTTAAGTTTTGAATAGTACGAAAATTCTGTATTAAAAACGGGTGTTATTGAATAAATCGTGTTTTGCTTAATGAACAGAAATTTTTCCCACCAGTAAACGGCCATCTGCCGTTCCGTTACACCGGAAGTTCGTATTCGTATGCAATCCAAAGTCCACAGCTTCTGCCTGCTTACTCAGTGTATTTTGATTTTGTATTCATTTCTTAAGTTATTCGCATTTGGATACGAGCTCTTACAGATAAGTTTTTCTCTTTTGTAAAATTTTGCATATGCATTGAAGTCTTAAAAATTTAGTTTATTAAAATGAAACTCATATATGTTATATCGAATTCCCCATCTGATTAAAATTTTAATTTACAAGAAACCAAATTATTATTAGTACCAAATTAATAAGTGCAATAGTGAGACTAAGATCATTCAAAGAAAGGTTTCAAAATAAAATTCATTGTTGAAGAGCCAGTTTCATATTTTCGCAGGCAGTACAGTTATAGTATAGGATTTTCATGATTCCTTAATGTAAATTTTTGTCGCGATGTTGGTAATGACTTTTTATTTATTTTGGTATAATATTTTGTTAAAAATAATAATAATAATAATAATTCTTATTTTGATTATATTTTTATGTTTATGATTTTTAGTCAATTTATGACAATTATTCATATTCTGTATAATCTTTAAAGTATTTCTATGCTTAAAATGATGCTTAAAATGATGCTTATAAAGATTGAAGAAGCAATTTTTAAAAATACAGTTTTCCATAAAATAATGTAAGCAGTCAAATTTCGTAATTTTTTCTTACTAGTTCATTGAGTTGAGTCCGCATGCTTAAATATTGTTCATTTTTAAATATTATTTTTTATGCTTGCGTATTTCAATAATTGCACTACTATATCGTTTCTACAAAAATTAATTGCAACTGATCCACGTTAAAGAAATATATAAAGGATTTGATCATGCATGATTTGACATTACATTTTACATTACACTGTAGAAATGTAAAAGCAGGGAGAAGTATTAAAAAAGAAATAGTTACTAAGGTGAATCTTAATATTGCTGAATATTTTAAATTTTGAAGTTTATTTATTTTATTTTTATTTATTTATTTGTTTACAGAATAAACTTTTAGTTAATTATTTATTTTTCAAAATGTTTCACCACATTTTATACTGTTATATTTCACTGCATGTGTATGTAAAATTTATAAACTCAAAATCAATAATTTAAATAAATTTCGCATACGCATGATTTGAAATATGACAATATTAAGTAAATTTCACGTAATCTATTTAAATAAAAAAACAAAATAATAATAATAATTTTTATTTTTTATATTTTTAAACGTATTTAAAATACACCGCTGTTCAAAATTAAAGAAACAAACCTGCTTTCCCATTTTCTTCTTTTATGCATAACTTTTAAACAAATAAACACATGGACATAAAATTTGGATATCATGTTCGTTATCATATCATTAATCGAATTTTACATAACTTTAGAATAAGTAATAATTTTAAACTAATAATTATTCATTTTTCTCTAAAGTAAGCATTGGAAAAAATTAAAAATTTCAACAATTTTAGCAAAGAAAACTTAATGAAAAATTGTGTTAATGATGCATTATAGACAAGCGAAGACGCACATTCCTCAAATGCTAAACAAAATCCTCGTTTTACTTTCTATGTTCACTTTTCTTTTACTTTAATAACGGAATTTTTGAAAATAATAATAATAATAATTGCTAATTTGTATAAACTGTGATCATCACCAGAATAATAAAAACGTCGATAAATAATTTAATAATGAACGCCTTATACGATTTTCATATTTCTATGTAAAATTTAAAAAAAAAAAAAAAAAAATATTCACACGCGATAAAATGAAGAAAAAAGAAGAAAAATAAAATTGACGACATGAAGAAATATACGGTTTTAATCTAACGCATTTCTAAAATTGCTGAAATTTTTCATTTTTTCAATGTTTACTTTTGAGAAAAATTTACTGATATTTAGTTTAACAATTATTACTTATGCTAAAGTTATATAAAATTCGATTTATGGTATTTTAAAAAACCTACTATCCAAATTTTATACTTATGTGTTTATTTGTTTAAGAATTATGTGGAAAAAAAATAGAAAACGAGAAAACAGTTTATTGTTTAGATTTTGTACACTTGTGTACTTGTTTTAACTAATTTTTATTTTTTGTTTTTCATTGATTGTGCATTATTATAGTTTAAAAATAGAATACGTAACATATCTGGGCATTAATTTGAGATTTCATTGATAATCTAAAAATTAATAAAATACTTTTGTGTTTGAATGCTAAAAGTTTGCAGTAAGTTCCAAAATTTAGACATAAATATTTTTAAATTTTTTGCTTAAGGGCAGTCTTCACTCACCGCCGCTGGAAGCCGAACTAATGTTATTCAATGGGAATTTTTTCTTTGCAAATATCTTATTAAGTAATACATATTTTTAAATTCTGTTTTCACATTATGAAAATTCCCAGCTGTTCAATGGACGGACCATTTTAAAAAAATTATTTTTTTAATTTTTTATATTTTACTTCGAAGCTGCAAAATACGAATTTTCAATATGTGAATTTTTTTCATTTTGCAATTTCAAAATAAAATATTAAAAATTAAAAAAAAATATTTTTTCAAAAAAGGTCCGTCAATTTAACAGTTGGAAATTTTCTGAATGTGAAAACAGAATTTAAAATTATGTATTAGTTAATAAGTTATTTGTAAAGAAAATTTTCCCATAGAATAACATTGGCTCGGGCTACCGGCGACGGTAAGTGAAGAGGGCCGTTAACTTATTAAAATTAATTTCCAAATATGGTTATATTCCATTGTTAAATTATAATGATGCAAAATCTAGGAGGGAATAATAATTAATTTCCAGGGGGCATATTATCTTAAAATTTTTCAAAATATTCCAGAACTTGAATTTATTTTTTTATTTGTTTTTGAATTCAAATATTTATCTAGAATATTCAAAATACTTGATCTTTTGTTATACCATATTTCAATGCATCTATGTAAAATTTTATTATACTAAGACAATTATATATGAAAAAAAATATAATAAAAAGATAAAAGAAAAACTACACAAAAAGAAAAAAAGAAAAGAAAAGATAAAAAAGAAAGGAAAAAAAAAAGAAAAGAAAAAATAAGTAAATAACAGACACTATAAAATTCAAGAACTCGAAGCAATTGTTCCGGGTCGAGAAAAGACACAACCCTTCATCAACCGAACAAAGTAGGCACGAGTGCTGCAAAAAATCTGCAACGTAGCTCTTGTATTTGCAGCACTCGTGCCTAGTATGTTCGTCTGACGAAGGTTCGTGTCTTCTTTCGACCCGAAACAATTGTTGCGAGTTCTTCCATTTTATTATACATAAAATACATTTTTAGCACGTTCAAAGAACGTTCAAAAATTGTTTACATAACGTTGTGAGAACGTGTGTATAGAACGTTTTCAGAACGTTTCTACACTATTTTAGAACGTTTACAGTACGTTTTCTAGAACGTTCTGAAAATGTGTATAACGTTTTGAAAACGTTCTAAAAACGTTTAGAACGTTCTGAGACCGTATACATAGAACGTTCTCTGGACGCTTCTATAACACCGATGGTGATAGCTACACGTTCATTGAACGTTCCCTGAACCGTACTATTGTACGTCTTCAAGATGGACAAATAGACGTCTATAACACGTTCAAAGGGAACGTTCTTAGAACGTGTCTGCAGAACTATTTTTGAACGTTCAGAGAACGTTTCGGTGCTGCTTGGGTAGTTGGTAATAACATTTGTTTCATTTAAAAAAAAAAAAAAATAAATAAAAAAAAAAAATTAGACTCTACCAAATTTGTCGTATGTATGTTAAATGTAATTTTTTATATTATATGCAAATTTTTATTTACACTGGAGATCTAAAAAAAATAAAATAAAATAAAGATTAATAAATAAACTGGTAAAATGTGCATTTGGAAATAATAGTGGTATGTAACCAAATAGCCTAACTTTACCTGATAGACAGAGCTTATATAATATAACAAATGTTTAGTAAGGTTAAATCGGTCCATACTGCTTAATTAATTATTAAGATTTAAGCAACATGATCTTAGCTATTAACATTTTGATTTATTGCGGAGTATTTTTTTGCCACGCTTTTATATTTAACACATTATTTTTAGAAAAATGTTCTCCAATATATAATTTCGATAAAATAAGAAGAAAATACGTTTAAAAAAATAAGTGGTATGAAATAAAGGCGGAGCAATATTTCGGGATTAAAATTTAAATTAAAATATTGGCAGCTATGCGTTATTCTATTATCACGTGGCGTTATAGTTTACGCACGATATATGGGAACACAACAACTCCGAGTTTGTTAAGTAATTAAAATTTTCATATACGACCATCTCACGAGTGTAATGTCTAATTTCATGACTACTGTAGTCGGTAAAACATCGAATTCCCGAAAATGCTAAGGCATAAACATTATCAGGAAACAACGAGACAATGGATGAATGACGAGAACAATTATACGAGATAGACATTGAACGCTTCCTCAAACTGCTGCAGATTTCAATACTGGTATATCAACAAAAATCATCATACGAGATGTTTAAAGGGATATCATTATGATGAGGGATTTTAGGTCGAATATTCAGCCGAGTACCTCTGTCGACAGCGCGACGCAAAGATTAGGCCACGGATAATGGAAACACAAAAACTGTCATTGATCTGTAGATAACAGGAAACACGTTCATGGTCTAACGAGTATGATTTCCAAATGTATCTTCCGTATGAGCGGGTACGAGAGGGCTCGTTTCCTATTGTATATGGCGTGTATTGATGTTACGATAACCCCGTGAATCCATCTAAACAATGTGTGAACAGAGATTTCAGCTAGTAGAACCTCTATAATTGTATAGGGAGTGTATAGTCTGCGTGATATGAGACTCTGCCCAAGTAGCACATGAACGTTCTCTGAACGTCTAATAACGGTTACACTGGTTCAAACACCGTGTTTCGTGTCAAAAGAACGTTCTACTCGACGTTCAAAAGCAGTATTATTCAGAACGTTCTAAAAAGGTGTGTTTTGTACCATTCATAAAACGTACAATTTCAGTTTTATAAAAAACGTTAAGGGAAACACCGTCGTAACACGTTCTGTTTCAGTACAATTATAACGAATATGACAAAGTGCTCTATTTTCCGTTATAATGCATAAAATTTTTGACAACAAGACAGAACTTGATTTTGTTGATACAATTTATAATAATATTCATTGGGAAATAAAAATGAAGAGGTGTTTTTTTTTTTTTTTTAACATAATTTTAAATTATAATTATCTGATATTTGCAATTGAATTTCTCTTCGCGAAAACTCTAATTAAAATGAACGCATAATCATGTAATTTTGTTGATATACTCTATATAAAATTATTATTTGATTGTTATATTAGTTTGCTGTATTAGAAAATAATTTGGAATAAAATGGAAATATTTAATTCGATCAAGTATTTCGATATTACACTTTTGCTTAATTTATATGTTTTTAGAGTACAAAGAAATGGTTTTTGCAATTCGTCAGTGTATATGTGTATACACGCGATTTAAATGCCCTTTCGTATGTATTAGTTGGTTAGTTAAAAAATATATATATGTATATATATATATATAAGCCTTTTATATGAATATGGAAATTTTAAACCTCGCAAGTGCGCACAAATGGTTCTACGGATTTTCTTCAAACTCGCCACTTTACCTTTCATCTAGATGTACATTCGTATGTAATTTAAGGTTTACGGTGAAAAGGTTATTTTGTAGAAAATCGTAAGTGAGAATATATATAATTCTATCAAAAAGGGCTCGAACGATTTTCTTCAAATTTGCTACATAAACCCTTTTTAGATGTCTTTCCAAGTATATTACTTAATTACTACAAGAAAATTGACAGGCATCCTGATTAAATAGCTCGGAAATTGGTGTTTCAAAAGAAGGTTTTATCTTTTTTTTTTTTTTTTTTTTTTTTTTTTTTTTAACTTGCTACGTAAAATCCTTTTTATGTGTTTTTCACGACGCATGCATTAGGTTTTTTTACAGGAAAATTGTTATATGTCTAATATGTTAAATCCAATTTATGTATTCTGATCGCACTATATGTAAAAGAGCATATAATAAGAGTAGTAGTGAATTATGGAAGTCATATTGTTACAAATAAAATAAAATAAATATTTTAAAAATTTTACACTATTCATGATTTTTTTTTCAAATTTCACTTCATTATTTTGTTAAAAAAAATCGTCAAAAATATTTTAATATAATTATATACACATATTATACATTTGATGATGAAAAATTCTTTGATTTAGAAGTTATTCAAATATTGAACTAATTACATACTAAATGTTATAATATTACTTGAATCTACCAATTCATTATTTTTATAACAATCTATCTTTTACAAAATATTTTAAAAATTAATATAATTTGAAATAATAAAATAAATTTGAATTATATATATATATATATATATATATATATATGAAATATATTAAAGGATTAATTTTTGAATGTAAAATTCTAGCTATTAGAAACGTTGGCTGAAACAGGAAACTCATAATTATTTACATTATCGCAAACCGCAAAAACATCTGCTGGTAGAGAAATGGTTGTAATTTAGGAGCGTATTTCGCTTCTTGGCGATTTTCTCACTTGTTATTTTCCCCTTTTGCTTTTAAATAGCAAATGGTCAATGTTAAAAGCTTAAAGTTTACTATTAAAGAACAGTTTTTACTAGAGATAGGGCAGTAAATATAAAACTGTAATCTCTAATAATATTTAAATTATAAACTTTTATTTTTATTAATCTGACATTAGTTTTCACTTATTAATAACAAAAAATATATAAAAATATGCAACGTAATTCTCAGTGCAAAAAGGTATTTTCATTTAGTTATTTCTAATTAATTAAATAATGAAGTTTTTTTTTTTTTTTTTTTTTTTTTTTTTTTTTTTTTATATATAAGTTTCATATATTACATATTTTAGATTTTTTACTTCCATTACCCTACTACCGTAGGTAATGGAAGTATTGTATTCGGTCTGAAAATTCGATATAGGGTTTTCACCTGATTTACACGTTTTAAGGTCCCCTGAGTCCAAAAAAGAGGTTTTTGGCAATTGGTCAGTGTGTATGTATGTGTGTGTGTATGTATGTATGTATGTATGTATGTATGTATGTATGGGGAGAATCTTCTGGCTATTATAGCTCAGAAACTAATAAAGATAGAGCTACGAAACTTGGCGGAAGTGGGAAACATGAAGTGGGACCATAAGTCCGTATCTCAAAAACGGCTCTAACGATTTTCTTCAAATTTGCTATATAAACACTCTATTAGATGTCCTTTCGAATCATACAGTTGGTTAGTTCAGGAAAATTGATAGGCGTCCTGTATAAATAGCTCAATTTCAGGTCTCCCAAGGGCGTTCCTTTAAAAACAGCTGTACGGATTTTTTTCAAACTCGCCATATTAACTCACTTTTAAATATCCTTTTGTATGTAATTATTATTTTACGGTCAAAAATTGATTTTTTTCAAAAGTTGGTATCTCAAAAACGGCTCTAACGATTTTCTCTTTAGTTCACTTTTATGTTTTCTGATCGCATTATCTCTCAAAAATGCATATAATATGTGTAATAGTGGGTAATGGAAGTCGTGTGGTTGTTTCACACCAGATTTTTTTTTTTTTTCTTTATAAAGAAATAAAATTTTATAATTCTTTTTTCTACATCATTCTTAAGAAAAATAATATAGATTATTAGAATGTAGATTAATATCTTTTGAAGAATTATTTAAAATGTATAACTTCAGCAATGAATAAAACTTGATACAACGTATTCCCACTTTCATTACTTTGTATACCTTCACTCGCAATTATTAAGCAAATTTAATGCATTTCTGTAAAAATGTTTGTTTTGCACTTGGAAAAAAAATAAAAAAATAAATAGATTTTCAAAACAATCTGTAGAATTTTAATCTTCTTGCTATTAATTTGATATGAAATCAAACATCAACTTAAAAATAACAACTTCATAAACAGCTAATCGTACACTTTTTACGATTCCATGTGCTGCTATTCATTTTTTTAAACGGTAATGGATTAAAGAAGGATTTTTTTTCTTTTAATAATAACTGGTTATTTAACTGGTCATTTAAAACGCATAAGACTATGAAAATGCGCATCAACAAATTTTCAATCATATCGAATATTTTTAAGGCCCTTTACATCAATTACAGTTAATCAACCTCAGTTTAATTTATTTAATCAGAAATATGTATGTTTTTTTTTTTTTTTTTTTTTTTTTATGATTATTGCAGCGTACTATTTTAGAATTTAACTAGTAAAAATATCTCTTTCAGACCATATTTATTCGAATTATTTTTTATACTTTTACATAAATTACTCGTACCACATGCAAGATAATTAATAAGGAATTTTCTAATAAAACTAAACACCTGATCGACACATATTAATTTCAATGAATTCTAAAACTATTTATGAAAATGAGAACGCAGGCAGATTGATACACCATTCTACAGACAAACAAAAGTTATTAATTCTTTTCAACTTTATTTGAAAATTTTAAAAACGCATAACTGATAACTCAACAGAAATGCACTTCGATCAAATTCCATTCATATTCAGGATATTACAGCGAAATTTTCAGGATGTTTTAGAAAATATTCGTCATAGAACGCAATATATCCTAATTCTTTCGTAAATCCTTGTATAAAATCTAGTCGTATTTTTATACTATTTTCAATAAAGAACATGACATAATCAGCTGAATAATAATATATCAGTATATCAGATTAAACTTATTTTAAAAATAATCAAGGAAAGGAAAGTGTAGACAGACAGATGAACCGAAATCTTAAATACTGTTCAGTTTCCTTGGAAGGTGTTAAAAAAGATAGAGCGTTAATTGTGTTGAATAATACTTGCGCTGTACGATCCCAGATATGTGTTTGTGTGTGTTTATTTAGCAATACACAAGCCATTATTATTTTTATTTTTTAACATTTCCCAGCAAAGTTGACAAGCTTATATGATACCGGTTTTTCTATCTTTTGATCTGCTTCTTCGCGCATTAATTTTATAAACATTTTTAACATGCTCCAAAACCTATATATATATATGTATATATTTCAATTTTACTATGCCTTGCTCTTGACTGAAAATGGTATAAATAGCACTAGTGCTTTAGATGCGGTGATGCCTGAAAAGAACTCTGATATATTATGGTCTACCAGAGATATTTAAGTAAAACTTATTTTATTATATTTTTATACAGCGTAAAACATAAGAAAACATATATTACATACATACATACGTTCACTTATATTACATAATTAATGTAATTCATATGCCTAAATGCATGCTTTGTATAAAATGTGGCATGATTAGCATAATATTCACTTCGCGAAAAAAAAAAAAAAAAAATATATATATATATATTAAGGTGCATTGGGGGATATATGTGAGAATTTCTGAGTTCATATTTAGTTCTTTTACGCTTTTCAACATTCTAACAAAATCAAAAAGCGTTTGTGATTTTGGTTTGTTTGTCTATCTGTATTTTTCTCATTTATTCACTAAATAATTTTAGAATATTATATTTTTGATATGTTGTTCAGGTTTACTTTGGCTCTATCATTATTGAGAATAATAAAAATAGTACTGTTTTATCCACAGAAACTCAGAAAACAATTCCGACACATTAGGGTCTATGGGAGGTCTTTCCTTAAAGCATATTTTAAAAATTGTATATTTTGCACAAAATAACAGAATTATCATACATTATTCTGCTGTAAAATGCAGTGTTTCCTGTGGAATATAATTAGCAAAATTAAAAAGTTTATAGGGCTTTAGAATCGTTTTCAGATACATTATGAGACATAAGTCGAAATTGCGCATGTAAATTTTCTGTGTTGTAAAGGTTTTTTCGCCCTTTCTTTTTTCGTTGATATTGTATGTAGAACGTATGGAAACTTTAAACGATATTCAAGCTTATAAAAAAAAATAATGATCCACTTCATGCTTTCCCTTTCGTAATAATAATAATAATAATAATAATAATAATAATAAAGGTATAGAGCAAGCTTTTATGAGATTTCTTTCTCCGTAATTAAAAACACTATACAGTTTAAGGCATCATCATTGAGGTAAATTTCACTTCAGATTGAACGATATAACGGATAAAGTGTACTTGGAAAGAATTTTCTAATTTATACGAACTGCAAAACTTTTCTCTTTTATTAATTAATAAATTAGTAAAACATGTGTGATTGCTGCAATAATTGAATAATTTTTTTTTTTTTTTTTCAAATTACATAATGCAATAGTTATGTGTCATACCGTTTAAACAGTTTTTTCTATTAACCCATTATTTGCTAAACTAATTTTCAAATTTTTTCTTAATTAGTGAGTTTTATAAGTTTTAGTAAAAACTATTTAAGAATTATAACAAATTTCAAGAAATTAAGCATACTACCGCAGATCGTCTTATTTTTGGGACAGTGGCAGAATGCATTATCTAAAACTATATTTCCATTATCATATTGTCTAAAACTATTTAAAAAAAAAAGTTACGTCCCAAAAAAGGGACAATAAAAAATAATGAGTTAAAGTAATAAAAACAAAACACAACAACAAGAATAAATATAAATTTCTAAATATTCCATATGAATTTAAAATATTCAGTCTGGAACAAATAAAAAAGCTAACAATTTTATTATGTTTCTTTCTTTATGATTATAGTTTTTCTATGCAATTTTTATTGATTTTCATTAATAGTTTTCTTTCATAAAAATAACAGTGCGTGTAATTCATTTAAGCAAACCAATTAAACAGGCCTTTAGTATTTTAACAACGATCAATTTAAAAAAAATTATTAAAATTTTTTGAAAAAAAAAAAAAAAATACATAGACTAAAAATAAATTAATTCCTTTTTAATAATAAAATTAAAATAATAATAGTGTGTTTTGTTAAATCTCGCCAAACGCCAAATCGCTGCCGCCGAACTTCCTGTAGGTTGCCAGACTATGTTGCGAGCCAAAGTGCAAAGTCAATGGCATATGGCAATTGGCAATGAGTGTTTAACATAACATTACCCGACACGTTGAAAAAAGACAGCTACAGAACACAGATAAGTCTCATTTTACATTATATATATACATCAAAATCTAACAATTCTATTAAGTATGTAAAAAATTCTCGAAAACTGTTTAAATTTAAAGCCAAATTAACCTAATATTTTTTTTTTTCAAATTTTTAAAATGTTCCATTTTGTTTTTTTCTTTTTTCCGTTAATTTTATATTATTATAGTTTAACGATAAATATATTTGAGTATTAATTTGTAGTAGAGTGATAAGTTTACTTCTTAAAAATATTTTTGTGTTTGAGAAATGAAATTTAATTTTTAGCATTTGAGCATAAAAATATTTTTAAAACATTAACTTATTAATGAATCCACAAAAAAAAAAAAATAAAAAAAAAAAAAAATAAAATAAATAAATAAAATCAGATATGTTTAGATGTTATTAAATTATAGTAAAATCAAGGGATAATATTAAAAATTAGTTGGCAGGAAGTTCTTAAAAAAAAAAAGAGTACGTTTCTGGAATTTTATATTTTATATTGTTTTATTTCAGCGCATATAGATGGAAAATTTATAATTCCGTAAGTCAATAATTTAAATAAAATTTTCATACATATGCATTAAAATATAATATTGTTAAGTACATTAAAATTTCTCGAAATCTATTTAAATTTACAATAGCAAAAATTTTTTTAATTTTAGTCTTTTGAAAATAATATAGATGTACCTCTTGACAAATGTTTGTTTTAGTTTTTCATCTGTTGCGCATTATAATAATTTTGAAATAGAATCTATACATGTTTAGGTAAATTTATTCATAAGTTAATGTTTTAAAAATATTTTTATATTTAAATGCTGAAACTTGGGAATAAATTTCAGCATTAAAAAAAATATTTTTTAAATTTTATCTATGAATGATTAATTAATAGTCAGAAATGTCTAAACTCTGTAACTAAACGTTAATAATGCACAATCGATGGAAAAATAAAATAAAACTTTGTTAAGAGGAATCTTAAAATGTTAACAGTGTCTTTAAATGTTAACAGTGCGTTTTAACAACGTCTTTGTTAAAATCTACAGTTAAAGTATTAAAAAAACTTTGAAATTAAAAAAAATTATTGTCATTGTCAATTTAAATAGATTTCGAGAAATTGCTTTGTATGTAATAATATTATACTTCAATACATTTATGTAAATTTGCATAATACTATGACAGTTTACAAAAACAAACAAACACACACACATTCACACACACACACACACACACAAAAAAAAAAAAAAAAAAAGAAGAAGAAAGAAAGAAAGTAATGAAAAAGAGAAAAAAAATAAATAAAGTATACACGTCACACAATTTTGAGGGAACATACGACCCTTAGAACTTCAAAAAACATCGATTTAATTATAGTCTTTTTTAAAGTAAATCATTGTTAACTAAGCTTTATTGGGCATGTCTAATTGTTACCTATAAGATTATTATGTATTTTGGAATATAATTTAAATTCTGTGGTGAATTATTTAATAATTTATGTGTTAATAATAAATGTGTTTTTTTTTTCACCTTGCAAGCAGGATACCTCTAAAACTATTTAATATTTTTTCTTGAAATTTTCACAGATTATGTAACATATCAGATCCTTCAAACTGAACCTAAATTTGTTCCAGTTTAGGTTAAAAAAAAAAAAAAAAAAGTTCAAATATAATTTATTTTTTAATAAAATCTAAGTATCACCTGTATAAAAAAATATGGAGGGGGGGGGGGAATACAAATTCAGTTTAAAGGATCTGATATTTTACATAATCTGTGAAAATTTCAAGAAAAAATATTAAATAGTTTCAGAGATATCTTGCGCGTAAGGTGAAAAAAAAAACACATTTATTATTAACACATAAATTATTAAATAATTCACCATAGAATTTAAATTATATTCCAAAATACATAATAAACTTATAGATAACAATTAGACATGTTCAATGAAGCTTAGTTAACAATGATTTACTTTTAAAAAGACTATAATTAAATCGATGTTCTAAGGGTCGTATGTCCCCTTAAAACGTACAAAGAACGTTCGAAGAACGATTCAAAGAACGTTTTAAAACGTTCAAAGAACGATTTTAAAACGTTCAAACAACGTTCAGGACGTTGCAAAAACGTATATGAAGAACGTTCTGAGAACGTGTCTGTAGAAACAATGGTGATGTTTACACGTGTGCAGAACGTGTTTTGTACCGTACTATTCGACGTCTTCAAGATGGACAAATAGACGTCTATAAAACGTTCAAGCTGAACGTTCATAGAACGTGTTAGTAGAACTATTTTTAAACGTTCAGAGAACATTTCCGTGCTGCTTGGGTGACAAGTGACTGCCACTTATGTATCCTCTCCTAATATTTACACCTATTCTTGCGCAATGTGCATTCTGGCGGACAATCCCAGTAGCACAAAGCCCCACATACCTATATTATTACCGAGTTTATTCAGGAACTTTCTTCTGACTTGTAAACGGTTTCTTTGGCCATCTAAATTGCTATAGAGTAAAATTATTTAGCATAACTGAGATTTCTTTCAACGTGCTGTCGAAAAAAAGGTCTCGATTATCTCGCACTCCTATAGATTTATGGACTGTCAATTAGGTGTCATCACAGATTATATTTTATGCTACCTATAATATTTGAGATACTTATAAAAACATTCATTCCACAAGAAATTTTTCATTTTCAGATTTTGTATTTCCAGCTGTAAAAAGTGACAAAGACCAATGAGCATTTATTTTATATTTCTTTTCATTTTCTTTCTTTCTTTCTTTTCTTTTTCTTTCTTTCTTTTTTTTTTTTTTTTTTTTAAGTTGCAATAAGTATTCTTGAACTTTATAGTCATTGAGGGCTGAGATATCGATTTGATCATAAATACATCTCTGATATCATATATATAGCAGCGGCAAATTTATACATGATTCATATTTTTATATACGTACCTTTTCCAGATTTTGGTTTTTAAATTTTCTTAAACATTTATTAAAACGCATAAACGGATTTTGTAAAGTATCGTTTACGTGAATACTTTTCTGTTGTCGTTGCTAAAATTTAGAAATAAATTTTTATCTTTCCTTCTTCTTCTTTTTTTTTTTTTTTTTTTTACACTATCATTAATTGGATGAGATAAAACTCATTTTGTACTAAGTTTAAATATTTAAAAAGTTCATTTTTTTTCTCATTTCACAGTATATATTGTACTTTTGAATGTTGTGTGATTCAATACTCATAACATTAAAAAAAAAAAAATTAAATCGGATGAAACACATTTTATATATCGATATCCATGCATTTGAAAGACTTTTCTGGGAAAATTTTACAAATCTCATTTCCCTATGATATTAATTAACCTAAACATTAATTAAAAAGTTTAGCTGAATGTTAATGAAAATCAATTGATAACACTATCTTTCCAGTCGAAAAGTTATTTCAAGCTCCACGCTCATTTTTATACTAGCACAATAACAGGGAATCATGGAGTTAAGCAAAATTGGAAATTATAATATTTAAATTGGTTACGTTACACAAGAGTTTAATTAAATTTTTAAATATTTTTTAAACTAAAAGTTTGAAATTAAATTTGTATTATTAAATTAGATAGTATCAATTATTGATTATTTTTATTCTTTATAAAATGTATAAAGGTACATTATTTTATCAAGATAGTCACTTTCTCATAAAATCATCATTTAATGTCATTTAATAATATTAGATTTTAGGAACGAACATACCCTCAATTAAACAGGCAACATAAAAATTCATTTTGAAGTAAATTCTTAAATCATATTAATAATGGTTTCATAACAGGTTCTTTCGAGATTTCTTTTTTTTTTTGTGGGGGGGGGGTTGGGGGGGAGGAATTTAATATAACATTTTTACTTTCTCTTAACCGTAAGTTAGAGAAAGTATTGTTTTTGTTTCAAATTTTCGAAAGCGAGTTTTTGTTATATTTACACGTTTAAAGGCTCTTTGAATCCAAAAAACATGTTTTTAGCGGATGGTTTGTCAGCGTGTCTGTCTGTGTGTCTTTTGTCAGCATATCTCAAGAATAAATAGTATCAAAAAGTCCAAACTTGGTATTCTAAATGTGTATTAATATAGAGATGCTACACTTTTCGTTGAGATGAAGCAAGTGGTTCGTGTACAGGGACAACCAAGAGAATTCAAATACATTACGTCTATGGGGGAAATTGCAGGTAAGTGAAGTTTAACATCTATAGACTGCACTAAACCAAATGAAATGGATGTGCATTCTTTATATGCGTGAAAACATGTTTCATGTAGAATATGGTAAGGAAATCATTCACTGTTCATTTACAGGGCTACACAAAAAGGGTTGATTATAGTGCGACAATAGCCAAAAATTGATGGAAATGCATTTCAGGTTGTGCCGTATATTATTACTATAGGATTATATTTAGGTGCACCATGTGGTCTGTACATAATCTTCAAAATATATACAGGATTACAAATATTTAAGCGATAAAATTATTTTATATTGTTAGTGGAAGTGCTTTATATGATATTTTACGATGCTTAGGAAAGCTGCTCAAAAATTGACATAGACATGGGGTATATAATGCATGTTTTTAAGCTAAATATTCATCGCTTGTTCTTTGCATATTCGTTTTGAGGCTTCCTTATTATTAAAGTCAAGTTTTTTAACGTTTGATCTTTGTCTGTGTCTCTTAGAGTAACTTAAAAACGAATAATTTTAGGAGATCCAAATGTTGTATTTTGAAACTAATATAAGTTTGTTGATGGAAAAGTTTGATCAAGATTGATACGTTTCAAGTAATTTTGCATGTGAAAATTGTCTGGATAATATTAACTGAACTTTTAATTTTAATAACAGATTTAAATTCTATATAAATGTAGATGCACTAATGAAACGAGGGATGTAGGGGGACAACAGCCTTCCTGACACAGAACTAATTGTCATATAAAACTCCTCCGAAGCCTAATTTGAAATGTTTTAACATAGGTTTTCATAACAGAACTCGTTATCTTAACCCCTTAATCTTCAACCTGTATTTATAGTATTAAATATTTAAGGTAAGAGAAAGTCATGTGAGTGAAACACCAGATTATTTTCTTTCGTAAATTCTTTTCCTATAATTTAAAAATATCACGATGTGAAACATAATGATTTTCATTCTGTTTTTTATGCATAATTATTTAAAGAAAAAATCATAATTCGGGAAATAGACTGTAATAAAATAAATTGTTGCAGAAAACAGTATAAAAATGTTGATAAACACAATAAAGCTGATATAGAAACACATAATTAGCACAATGTTGTCATTGTTTAATTATTTTTTAAGGAAGTAATGAATTTTGATGAAAATTTAATTACGATTAAAATATAATATAATTATAATTATATTAAAATATAATTATATTATAATTATATTAAAATATAATTATATTATTATTATATTATTATATTGAAAATATAATTATATTATTTCTGTTTTCTATTTTAAATATTATTTCCATATTCTACTAATCAATACATTTATCAATGATAAAATTTTCTACCAGATAAAAAAAAAAAAAAAACGTACTCTGCAGATATAAAAAATAGAGTTTAAAACTGACGAACATTAATTAAAATAAAAACCTGGGATATTTATGAAAGTTATTTTCTGAGTTAGATTGCACAATTTTTTGTAAAATCAACAAAAGTTAAAACTTCCTGTACACATTTACCTAGTTACTAACATCCTAACTAATACTCGGTAGATTTGTTAATACTCAGACTTATCTTTTAGAGTAATTATCTCCAAATGCAAATTCGATGAAATAAGTAGAAAAATATTCTAAACAAAAGACTGGTGTGAATAAAAAGGCAGATTCTAACAATGCTACGAAATATTAATTAGGATGAGGCAGCTATGTATTTAAAAATTTCAATTTCCTTATGCTTACTTTTTCCTTGGCGCTATCGGTGATAAGTTTGCTTTTGACAATGCACTGTAAGTCAATCGATGTTCAGAATTGCTAGATAGCGAGTATACTAAATTCTTCGGGTAACTAACCCTAACATCGTGTAAATATGTTCTAAACTCTTCAAGAGATTACTCTTCGTGTAACGAGCAAGTTTCCGATTTCTAAACCATAATAAACCAGTTTTGATGCTTTAGAGATATGACTTGCATATCCAATAATCTGGTGTGTCACTTTCACATACGACTTTCTCTTACCCTAAAATTTAATACTATAAATACAGGTTGAAGTTAATAGGTAAGATAACGAGTACTGTTATGTAAACCTATGTTAAACAATTCATATTAGACTTCTAAAAAGTTTTATATGATAATTAATTCTGTGTGGGCCCTCAACCCCCCGTTTCATTAATGCACCTACATTGATATAGAATTTAATTCGGTTATTAAAAAATAATTCTCTTTAAAAAAAATAATTTATTAAAATTATTATTTTAAAAAATTATCTTTTATGATAAGGCAGACGATTTCCATATTAGAGAAGTAGTATAACACCAAATATAAAAAAAAAGTCCATTTTATTCTCAATATAAAAAAAAAAAAAAAAAAAAAAAAAAAATGTACGATTTTTTTTCTTTAAAAGTAAAAAAAATCGATAACTTTGTTTTAAATTATCGCAGATCGATAGTTCAACCATTCGTTTTAAAGGTATTGACGAGCTCTTTTGAAAGATACCCATCATGAAAATTTACTCCCCTCGAGGGGGGAAGCGAGGCTCCTACATACACAAAAAAAAATTTCCTAGTTAACTATCTCTATTACAAAAAATATATATTCGTTTCATTTGATTTAGTGCAGTCTATAGACGTTAAACTCTACTTTCCTGCAATTTCCCTCATAGACGTAATGTATTAGAATTCTCTTGATTGTCCCTGTACACGAACCATTTGCTTGATCTTAACGAAAAGCTTACTGTAGCATCCTTATATGATACACATTTAGAATACCAAGTTTGAACTTTCTGCCATAATTTGTTTTTGAGATATGCTGATAACAGACAGACACACAGACACACAGACATACAGACACACAGACACACAGACATACAGACACACAGACACACAGACATACAGACATACACACAGACCATTTGCTAAAAATATGATTTTCGTATTCAGAGGACCTCAAAACGTGTAAATATAACAAAATCTCGCGTTCGAAAATTTGACCCAAAAACAATACTTTCTCTACCTTATGGGTAAGAGAAAGTAAAAAATCATATAATAAACTAAAATAAGCTCATCCATGCACGAACAAAGGAGATATAAGGCTCAGCAGTACTCTCTCTCTCTCTGTATTAATATTACAATGCAGATGTTTTGGATTAAGAACAATTGGATATATGCGGGACCAAGACTATTTTCCTAAGCTCGATTAGGATGTCCCCTGAAAAGATTTTTCTAACGGACTCTAGACCGCTTTCGAAAAAATAAAAATAAACAAATAAAACAAGTCCTCCCGGATCATTCGGAAGGGTAGGTTGGTTTCTTTTTACTTATCATGTTTTTCCGAAATGGCGGCTACAAATTATTAATGGACTTGGTAGAAATACTGATTTAAGCTATGTACATATGGAACTTCAAGCAAATCGGTTCATAAATACATTTCTATGTGAATTTAAAACATTCAAGTGGCCGGCATTTGAAAACAAAATGGCAGGCCAAGTTGACAAACAAATATATCAAATGCGCTTGGGAGATAAGTCTGCTGTACATATTTTGTTCGAATTAATTCAGAATCTCAAAAGTCATCAAGTTGAAAAATTAAGTGACCGCCACTTGGAAGAAAATGGCGGAGCAAGTTGCTCAGTCAACTAATCTAAAGTATTTGTAAGATAAGTCCACAATCCAACTTTGTTTCGAAAAAGTCCAGTATTTCAAACGCTAACGCAATAACAAATTATTAAGTGGCAGCGTTCAAATGGACGAAATTGGAAACAAAATTGCGGAGAAAACTGACCACCGAAATCATAGATATTTGAATGATAAATCCATCTTTCAACTTTGGTTTTGAATTGATTAAGTATTTCAAAATGTATCGTGATAACAAATTTTCAAGTGGTCGTCACTTGGCAGCAGTATAACCAGCAAGTTGTCCAGCAAACCGATCCAAGATATTTGAAGTATAAGTTCACAGATCAACTTTGGTTTGAATCACTGAAGTGGTATTGTTATGAAAAAATTTTAAGGGGCAGTCTTAGTGGCTGCAGCTTCGAAAGAAAATGGTGAAGCAACTTATCCAGCGAAATCATCCAAGATATTTTTATGATAAGTTCAATGTCCAACTTTAGTTCAAACTAATTCATTATTTCAAAAATTATCGTAATAAAAATTTACAAGTAGCACCGTGATTTCAAGTGAAAACCACTTGGAAACAAAAAAGCGAAGTGAGATGCCCAGTGAACTTATCTGAGATATTTGAATGATAAATCCGCTACCCAAATTTGATGCGAATTGGTTCAGTATTACAAAAGTTATCATAAGGACAAATTTCCACGCAGCAGCACTTGGAAATAAAATAGCGGATCAAGTTACCAAGAGAACTTATCTAAGATACATGAACAATAAGTTCACTATCCAACTTTTATTTGAACCCGTTTAGTGTTTTAAAAATTATCCTGATGAACATTTTCAAGTGACAGCGTGATTTCAAGTGGTTGCAACTTGCAAAAAAAACACTGTCGGAACAAATTTCCCAGTAAACTCATCCAAGATATTTATATGATAAGTTCACTGTTAACTTTGGTTCGAATTGAATCAGAATTTAAAACGTTTTCATGTTTATAAATTTTCAAGTGGTAGCGTAATTTCAAGTTGTCTCGCTTAGTTTTAACATCCGCACTTTGTTAAAAAAGACGGATAAAGTTTATTAATAAACTTGGTTGTGACCATTGTATAGTCTATGTATGCATCAAAATTCAACCATATCCAGTCTTAAATATGCTTTCTACAATGTGAATTTGAAATTTGCATGTGACCTTCACTTGAAAACAAATAGGCAGAGCATTTTGGTTAACAAACTCATACAAGTTATTTATAAGATAAATTTACTGCCCAAATTTGGTTCAATTTCGAATATTATTTCGGAAGTTATTGTTATTTTAAATTTTCAAGTGGTAGCTTGATTTCAAGTGGCCCCGCTTAGTTTAAGGTATCCGCGACTTTTTTAAAAATAGCGGATAAATTTCATTAATAAACTTGGTTTAGACCCTTATATGATCTATACTAGCAGGCTTTGCCCGCTTCGCTGGACATTAAACTTAAATGAGTTGTCAAAATACCATATCTTTATTAATAACCTAAGTTCTCGCTGTGATTGGTAGAGGTTTTCTCGGTACAACTATAGTATCTCCCCACAACTGAATTTGGCGATTTTTCTTTAGCGCCGTTTTGAACGATAACGATGTCGTTCTGGACTCTTTGCGATATAATATGGCAGCCTGCATGCTGTTTATTTTGGATTTATGATTTAGCTTATGATTTATGATTTTTAGATTTATGATTTAGTCATAATCGGCAAAAATAAATCGCCAAATTCAATTGTGGGGAGATACTATAGTTGTTCCGTTTTCTCGCTCGCAAAGTGAGGAGTCTGAGTCTCCACTGTCTTCGGCACAACTTACCCAATTCTTACTTCCCCTTCCTCAGCGGGTGAGTTCGAAGTTTTGCAAAATCACACTAATGTACATAATGCGTACACTTAATCAATATCCGCACACCAAAATTCGCCATTTTAAGATAATTCAATGCGAATTCAAACGGAAAAACATGTTTTTACACATGTTTATTAGGAACAACTTCAGTATAACCCCACAACGATATTTGGCGATTTTTTTGTTGGCGATTATGGCTAAATCATAAATCTAAAAACCATATATGATAAATGATAAAATCATAATCTAAATTATAAATCATATATGATAAATGATAAAATCATAATCTAAATCATAAATCATAAAACATAAAATTATAAATCCAAAATAAACAACATATTAGGCTGCCATATTATATCGCAAACAGTCCAGAACAACATCGTTATCCTTCAAAACGGCGCCAAAGAAAAATCGCCAAATTCAGCTGTGGGGTTATACTGAAGTTATACTGTTTATTGCCCTCCGACTCCGAGAAGGGGGGGGGGATTTCGAATTTCGTGAAATCCAGTTACAATAAGTGCCGAATGCAAACAAACAATTTACGCACCAAATTTCGTGACCACAGAAGTCTTTAATAGAAAATATTATAAATAAATAAATACAAAACGCACAGGCTATCTCAATTGTGGCAGTATTGGCTATCTCAATTGTGCAATTAAAGATCTTGGTGAGAAACGTCCAAGCTACTTCGGTTCCGAATTTCAAATTTTGCCAAAGGGATCTAATGCTAAAGCTGTTCCATACACAAAATAAATAAATAAAATAAAATAAAAACTCTTTTATGATATTTACAAAATAAAAATAAAAAATCTTAATAAAATCCAAATTATAATCATTTACAATTAAAGGGAGAAAATAAAAAAACCCTCATAAGGTACATAATAACAACAAAAAATTTTGTTTTACTGCAGAAAGAAAAGTACTGCTTAATTAAATAAAAATATTAAACTAATGCCAAATATCTCTATGAAAATATTTATCCACGTGCAAATTCCTCATTAAAAAAAAAAAATCACCAACTTTTGTAGGTATTTTTCTCTCTAATTTTTATTATTATTCACGTGAAATTAAAAATATTTCATTTTATTTCTGGAAAATAAAAGAATATATAAATGCCTATATATAAATATAAAACCTTTTACCGAATCTGGGTTAAAAACGGATAAAGGGCAAAATAAATTAAAAATATCGGACCTATATTTATAAATTTGATACCAAATGAAAGGGGCGATTTTTCTGAATCCAGGGGTGCAGACAGTTTTTCGATGCGACAATTAGATTTTTTTTAAATAACTAAAGTATGAAATTTAAGTGGCAACGGAAAAACGTAAAAAGGGAAAAATAAATTAGAAGTATCAGACCTATCGTTACAAATTCCGTACCAAATGAAAGGGGTGATTTTTCTGAATCCTGGGGTGCAAACAGTTTTTCGATACGACAATTAGATTTTATAAAATTAACTAAAGTATGAAACTCAGATGGTAACACTTCATTTCAATCTTTTCATAATTTGTAGTGCGAATTACGCGAATACAAAAGTCTTTAACTTAAAAATTTATTTTTATATTTTATTTTTCCATTCAAAGCATTTTAGTGAAAAAATATTTATGGCGCATGCGCAGGCGTTTTTTACACACAATTTAAACACTAATCATAATTTTGAAAATTTCTATAGATATAATTTCAAGTTGGATGAAGACCTAAGTTTCTGCCAAGCGCCGTTGAATTCCGTCCAGCCGTTCTCGAGTGATGCCCGGACAAACGTGTTTTAGTCTTTTACCCCCTAGGGGGGGAACAGGGGGTAATTTCTGAAAAGTTGATAGATATAATTTTAAGTTGGGTGAAGACCTAAATTCCTGCCAAGCGTCGTTGAATTCCGTCCAGCCGTTCTCAAGTGATGCCCGGACAAAAAAAGCGACATTCGGACACGATGACACACACACAGACACACACACACACACACACACACAGGCAAAATTTTCTGAAGTCACTTTCGGCTTTCATGGGGTGTAAAACGTGAAGATATCGCAAAATTTTTCGATTCCGACAAATTTACAGACAAAACTCTGATTTTATTAATATAGATATACATCAAAATTCAAACAAATTCGGAATACGCTTTTTACAATGTAAATTTGAAATTTTCAAGTGGTCTCCATTTGAAAACAACTTGGTTAACAAACTCATCCAAGATATTTATAAGATAATATCACTGTTCAAATTTGGTTCGATTTGAAATATTATTTTGGAAGTTATCGGGATTTTAAATTTTCAAGTGGTAGCCTGATTGCAAGTACCCCCGCTTAGATTAAGATATCGCCACTTTGTTAAAAATGATGGATAATGTTCATTTATTATCTTGGTTGAGACCCTTATATAGTCTATGCATACATGAAATTCAAACAGATTCGGAATATGATTTTTACAATGTGAATTTGAAATTTTCAAGTGGTCGCAACCTGAAAACAAAATGGTGGAGCAACTTGGTTAGCAAACTTATCCAAGATATTTAAGTTCACTGACCAAGTTTGATTCGATTTGGAGTATTATTTCATAAGTTATCGTGATTTTAAATTTTAAAGTGGTAGCCTGATTTCAAGTGCCCCCGCTTAACTTATGATATCCTCCACTTTGTTAAAGATGGCGGATAAAGTTTTCTAGTGCACTTGATTGAGACCCTTATTTGGTCTATATTTACATCAAAATTTAAGCAATTACGGCTTTCAATACGCTTTTTGCAAAGTGGATTTGAAATTTTCAAGTGGCCACCACTTGAAAATAAAATGGCGGAGTAACTTGGTTAGCAAACTCATCCAAGATCCAAGATATTTATGATATAAGTTCACTATCCAAATTTGTTTCGATTTGAAGTATTATTTCAAAAGATATCCTGATTTTAAATTTTTAAGTGGTAGCCTGATTTCAAGTGTCCCCGCTTAATTTAAGATATCCTTAACTTTGTTAAAGATGGCAGATAAAGTTTTCTAGTGCACTTGATTGGGACCCTCATTTGGTCTATATTTACATCAAAACTTATACATCATGGTCTATATTTACATCTCAAGCAATTCCAGCTTTACATACACTTTTTACAATGTAGATTTGAAATTTTCAAGTAGCCGCCACTTGAAAACAAAAAAGCGGAGCAACTTGATTAACGATCTCATCAAAGATATTCATAAGATAAGTTCGCTCTTTAAATTTGATTTAATTTGGAGTATTATTTCGGGAGTTATCGAGAAGACAAAATTTTCATTATATATATATATATATATGGAAACCCTAACAGTCCAAAATGTTCCAGAAACGTAACAATCATATAACATTGAAACATTATAAACATTTCAGAAAAGTTTAAAAACGTTTAGATTGCTTTCCGATTAGTTTCAAAAACGTAGAAATGTCCGCGATCGTAACAAAAATTAGCTACATAACAGAAACGTTACAATCACTGAACAGATAGAAAATCAAAAAGTGCGAAGGTTTCAGAAAGGTATCAGAGAGCATACTTAAATGTGTTACGTTTTTGAAAGATTGTAAGCTTTTTGAAACATAACTGAAACATTCTGTGCTGTATGGGAAGAGAGAGAGAGATAAACGAAGTGATTGCAATAGGTGGATTTCTGAAGAAACCAACCTATTAAAAATAAAACCTCCTAAAGTATAGCTGGCGAGAGCAATCATGTATCGATTAATCCACCTCCCTTATACGAGCTTTGAGAGCAAAATCTTTTGGCCATTTCTGCGTCAAATATTAATTATGCTACATGACGACGTGAGGACTATTACGTCGTATTCAACGATATATATATAACCTGTACTGACACATTTATGAAAATGTCAATATCGTTGATTTACGTTTTTATACGTGCATAGATCAGATAAACACTAATTTGCCTTAAAATATGTCAAAAATGTAGACATGTAAAAGTATGGAGTATATTGTATTTATATTGTTTTCTTTCTTCTTCTTGTATATTTTTAAATATATTTAACATTAACGTTCGTTTTTACCTAAAAAAGTAATTTAAGATATCGTTTGACGCATATTTAAAGAAAATAAATAATTTTTTTCTCTATTAGGAAAAATAAATTCATATAATGCACTTTTACTTAGCTGTATAGCATCAACTATTTTTTAAATTTAGTAAAATTTATTATATGTTTAAGCATTTAGATTTTTTCAAAAATATTTTAAAGGCATTTTAAGTATAAAATCAAACAGCATGCAAATAAAAATGAAAGTGTATATTTATAATATATTAACCAATTAGAATGATCCATTTTCTTTTTATGTGGCTTAATATACATATTTTTATAGTATCCAGTAATGGGAATAAATAAATAAGAATATAACAGAATTGTTCCCCTGCTTTCTTACACGAAATCTAAAATTTATATTTATTCTTAAATGATTTCCAATAATTTTGAGGCTATTACACGTCATGTAATAACTCTTTGTCAACAACATACATTATTAAAATACCTTCTATATATATTTAAAAAAAAAAAATTGTTTATGGTTTTACGGAGATGTCTGAAACATTATTAGTAGCATTTTGGAATATTTAATCGATTTATATTTTTAGAAACATTTTAGTAAATTTTTACCCTCTTGAAATATTTTACCTTTGAAAACAATGTTTTAAGAGGAAAAGTGTTTCAAATTATAAGTTAGCTCTCTTATTTACTTAATTACTTTGGATTAATCTTCATTTGTTATGTTATTTTTGTTTCATTTGCAGGATTTTGCCCTTGATATACATAGTTTTCAGATCTGATAATAAACTGGCAAGCTTTTGGTCACAGTATTTAAATGAATTCTGTAAATTTCGTATTATTATTAATAAAAATAAAATCTTAAAAAAAAAGCATTCAAAGCAGCCTAAACCTCAATTAAAATTCCAGCTGAATTCGGTAGTGGTTTCCCCGCACGCAACATGACGAATCTGGGTCCCCAGATTCAGCCTTTGGCAGCACCTTACCCGGTTCTTACTCCCTCCTTTACGCGGCTACAGTTAGATGTTTCACGAAATTCCATGAAAGTGCACTTAACGAGAATTTAATTTTAATCAGTATTTCATATTTAATATACATTTCATCTTGTGAAGAAATATGTTTTAAGAGTTGCTTTTTAGAATTTGGCGTTGATCATAAATGTATTATTATTTAATAGACACTTTTGTTTTATCTTGGTAAGTGTCATGCTAAATAACGTAACATTTAGGCATCCATACAGATGACAGAATATTTAATAGCGTTATAATAGAACCAAAGCGTCTTACATATTATACTTTCTTACGATTCATAAGCAAAATATCTGTTGTAAATAATAAAATAAATTAACAAAAAAAGTTTTGAATAAAAAATAACATACTTGTAAATTTATTAGTTTTAGAGATGTGGAGTGCAAAGTTAAGTTTTAATACCGATTATGAGAAAAATGTCAGAGCTGGGAATCGAACCTGAGCACTCCGCTTAGCATGCGGATATCCTGCCACTGCGCCACATTGGGTAATTATTCAGTGGGCATTTCTCACAAATTATCCGTTCATAAGGTCACCGTATCTTCATATGCAGATATAACAGGAGAACATAGTAACCTTGGTCTCCAGATACACCATGTAAATTACTTCAATATATATTCTTTTTTTTTTTTTTTTTTTTTTTTTTTTTAACTAACAATACTAACAATGCGAAAAATGCTAGATCTGGGAATTAATTGAAGTGGTTCAGTGGTAGATCATCCGCACAGTAAGCGGTGTGCTAAGGTTCAATTTTCGGCTCTGTCATTTTTCTCATAGTTGGTATAAAAAGTAAACCTCACACTCCAATCCTCTAAGAAATATTTATTCAGTCGGCAGCAAAAGTATCCGAGCACTAGCAATAATCCCTGCCTAAAAAAAGTACACTTAATACTGCTTTATTAAATAAATCCTTGACGAGCCATGTTCTTAGTCAGTCTAAGGACATGATTCGACAAGGATTTATTTAACAAAACACTATTAAGCGTACTTTTTTGATATCGGAATTATTGGCTAGTGCTCGGATACTTTTGTTGCCGACTGTAGATGGAAAGAAATGACATTTCTTAATTTATTTGGTTTGATATTGTTAATATTTATGTAGTTATTTGTATTATTAGTTTGTTTCTTATTTAAATTTATTGCAATCATTATTATCTTAATTGCAATCATTATTGCAATCATTATTATCTTGCCGAATTCGGACAAAATATGGCAATTATGCACAGAATGAAAGAAAACTTTCCAAGTCGACAACTAGCTTTCCCCAACAGGAAAAGTACCATTTTATAAACAATTTGAACATATTTATTTCGAATTCAAATTTGAATTTATACTTTAGTTTGCACTTAATAATATCAGTTTATTTAACGCCCACAATTATATTAGAAACATTAACTAATGTTTAAAAATTTATGTTTACAAAATTCATTTAAAATTAAAAGTACAGGCATTTACATTTTACAAACCTGATAAATTTTAACAAAAGTTAAAAATTTTAAACATAAATTTACTTACATAGACTTCAGTATCCTAATAAGTAAACTTAATGTCTTTTAAGGCTATAATCTACTTGAACAATTAATTACATTTAAACACTGTACTTTAGATAGTTTAATACTCCGTAAGGGAGCGTTTAATAGTGATCTATTATGTCCGTAGAAAACAGTTTTATCCCAAATAAAAGGTTTGTCGTATACTCAGTTTCCTCAAACTTGTAATAAACTAACAAATTTTCTCATTTTGTATAACACACATTAATATACTCTTGATATACTTGCAGAAAATTTATTATTTTATAACATTGTATTTCGAAAAACATTTTGCCGGAAAGGCTTCAAACTCAACACATAGAATTAAATGAATTAAAAGTTTTTATTATAAAAGCAGGGTAAAGAGTACAATAATATTTTTGATTATAATTTTTTCCGGTTATGTAACTCTAATAAATCACAGGGAATATATTTTATTTTACTCGACTACGTAATACCTTTTTACTTCCTTATACAAAGTATAAGGAAGTATAGTAATCCCGATTTGCGAAATGGATTTTGCATTTCACATTGCTCAAAAACGAATGATCGCTGAATGTTGCTAATTTATACGTGTGACTGTCATGATGTCTAGTTGTACAGCTACAAGTGTCGTCTTTACACGAACTCTCGTTTTAGAGATATAAGGGACTTTACACGATTTTTCGTGACGTCTGTATGTATGTGTGTCTGTGTGTGTGTGTGTGTGTGTGTGTGTGTGTGTATGTCGCATAACTCAAAAACGGTTGGACGTAGAAGGTTGCGAATTTGTACATAGGTTTGTTATAACATCTAGTTGTGCACCTCCCTTTTTGGACTTTGTATGATTTTCCGTTTTGGAGATATTTAGGAAAATTAGGTTCATAATGGCCAAAATGTATCAAAAAACGGTAATAACTCAAAAACGGTTTGGACAAATCTTGCAATTTAACTGACTTCCCGACTAGCTAGACATTTGAAACTTTCAGACTAGATCAGAACACGGTGAAAATGCATTTTTGTTATATTTTTAGCCAACAGATTAGGGTCCCTGCTGTCTTCGGCAGCGTTACCAGTACAAATCTTCCAATCTATTTTTAACTAACTTCCCGACTAGCTAGACATTTAAAACTTCTGGAAAAACTCAGAACACGGTGACAATGCATTTTTTAAATATTTTTAGCCAATTGTTTCAGGTGACTGCTGCCTTCGACAGAGTTTATATGGTTCAACAGAAAATTTGTTTAACTAACTTCCCGACTAGCTAGACATTTGAAACTTTCAGAATAGTTCAGAACACGGTGAAAATGCATTTTTTTAATATTTTAGTCATTTTTTTCGGGTCCCTGCTGTCTTCGTCAGCGTTACCAGTACAAATCTTGCATCGGTTTATAACAAACTTTCAGAAAAGCTGAACGGCACACGGTGATAATTTATTTTTTTAAATATTTTTAGCCAACTGTTTCGGGTCCAATGACAATGTTTTTTAACATTATGTATATTTCTAAAAGTGTATAAGGAAGTGATGTGGTGCCCACATCAGATTTTTTTATTTAATCATGACTTAATGATTTTTATTAAAAATCAGCACAATTTTACAATAACAAAGAAACGAGGTATTTCTTATCTTTCTAGTAAGAATACCACTCCAATCCTATTTTTTAATCGTTTATTAAATGGGTAATATTATGAAAAATAGACATTTAGCTTGGCCAAAAAGAGAATAAAGGGAGACAGGGACTATTTGACGTAGATTTTGGCTTGTTGTTTACATTATTATTATTTTAATATTCAGAATAATTCTGATGAATGCAACAGAGAACATAATTTTTTGGCTACATAAACATGGAAGACCCATGAATTAAATACTTCATGGGGTGTTAAATATTTAAATCATGGATCTCATCTAGGCTGTGATAACAGCTGTCACGATTCACTACAGCATTTTATGAGAGCTCGTCTGCAAATATTAAGAGACCTATGCTTCTTTAATAGAAAAAAAATAATAATTATAATTATATTTCTCTTAATTAAAAAAAAAAAAAAAAAAAAAAAAAACTTTAAATTGTATTTCTTATTGCGTAGAGAAAAGTTATATAACTACGATATTTTAAATCTATATAATAACAACAAAAATAATAATAGTAATAATTTTTTTTTTTTTTAACTTGAACCAAATTTTGTAATGGAATTTATAAATGAAAGAGGATAAAAAATCTTCAGAGAGAATCATAATTATTGCTATTTTTTACAGATATATTTTTATGAAACTCAATAATTTACTTCATAGTTTCTTTAAATAGTAATATTTAAAATATTAAAATTAAAGTACGCGGATCTTAAATTTTAAATAGCATACAAACTATTTACGTACAAAGAAAAACTAATACCTTATGAAGAAAAGCGCTGTTTAAAAGAACATTTATAAAAAGCACATATTAAAATAAGGTCTCTTTTTCTCTTGTTGTTGCTATAAAATTGTATATTATACCTATCTATTCTGACATATTGTTTTAGAATGGATTTCTGACTAAAAAATCGTATACATATTAAATATATAACTACATCTAAACAATATTAATTTACTAAGAGTTTACATATTACACGAAAGGTTTTGTTAAACAACAGAATGCAAATACCTATGAATAGTTAGTCTTTTAGAACAACATTTGACATTTCGATTATATGTATAGCGTAAACAATAAGAAATCACTGCTACAAAAAAAAAAAAAAAAAAAAAAAAAAAAAAAAGTTTAGTAGTAGCTACTTTAGAAGTAAACAAGATCATTTCTAGAAAAGATTAGTGTCCCATGAAAGAAAGACATAGGATTTTCTTTCTATAAAAAAAATCTCATTCCGAAAACTTTTCAGAGATAAGAAAAGGTGTACTCGACTAGGAGAAAATAGCTCAAATTCATTGCCGTATCTTCTCTCTCACTCTCATAGCTCTGAACTATTTATCTTTTTCAATATAAATGGCCAAAGTTTAATTAATTTTTATTATTTATTTATATATTAAAATAAAGAAGAAGTGTTAACGTTGTAGAAATAGAAAGAAAAAATGGTTGTTTTTAAATTTTTAATTTAATTACATTCGGCAGCAAAATTATTCGAATGCTAGCAATAATTCCTATGTAAAAAATGTACACTTAATACAGTTTTGTTAAATAAATCCTTGTCGAATCATATTCTTAGTCAGTCTAAGACAAGGATTTATTTAACAAAATAGTATTAAGTGTACTTTTTTTTTTGCATAAGAATTATTGCTAGCGCTCGAATAATTTTGCTGCCAACTGCATTATGTTCACAAATCCTATATAAAGCATGTTTGTTCAATAAGAAATTTAGAATAATTTTATTGTTTCAAAAATAAGCTGTGACTGTAAATTTATTTTAAGAAAAGGGTAACTTTTGTTTTTAATTAGCTGGTTTTATTTATTTATTTATTTATTTATTTATTTTTATTTTTTTGTGTCTCTATATTTTGTGTTTTTAACTCTGTAATAACTAAAAATCTTATTTTATTCTGCAAAAATTTATTAAGTATAATAGTTTAATCTAATAAAATTCAAATTAACCACTGTCCAATATTACTAACAAACCAAAAGTAATTACACAACGTGACATTATTAAATATTGAAATTATATAAAATTTTAATCAACTTTTATTTTCAATTTACATATTTTTAAAATGAAATAAGGAAATATGTTGTATAATTAATGTTTGCCAATGGAAACTATTAAAATTATTGAACACAATGTAGTTAATTAAAATTTGTAAACTTTAGGAGATAATTAGGAAACCAAATATTTAATTAATTTTGAAAATTTAGAAATTTTAATAAAGTAATTTTTTGAAACCTAATAAATATTAATCAAAATCCTTATCATGGCTTATTTACCATTTTTATTTATTTTTTATATTTTTTTACACTATAATATGCTTTTCTTTTCAATTAATTTGGGTTCGTAATTTTTACCTATTGTTTTCTAAAAACTGTTTAACTTCATAAATTGGTCACAAATTTAGTATGGAATGTTTATATATAGTTTTCCTTAGTATTTTACAAATTACTAAACAAATCCTTTTTTTTTTTTTTTTTTTTTTTTTTTTTACTTTAAAATTCTGAAATGTATTTCTGGTATGCAAAGAAAGATACATGAACTTCTCCAAGATAGCGCTATAAACTTTAAATTTGTCATTAGTTTAAGTATAAAAATAAAATTGCATAGGGAAATCAATTACTATTTTTGGCAAAAGAAGATAGGATTGAAGAACTCATATATATATATATATATATACTCTTTATTATTCTTCTGCATATGTATATTATATTCTAACACACACACCATAATAATAATAATAATAATAATAATAAGTGCAAATATTCCGAATTAGATGGGAAATGAAAAATTACTACTCTGTGTTCTACTATACGTATATAATACTCCCAGATTGTAGGAAGCCAAAATATGATTACAATGACCCAGTGTGAAATGACTTTAAGCTTCTAGAGTAATTAAGGCTTTCGTAAATGTTCTTTTTTTTTCTTTTTCTTTTTTTGTCTTCAATTAAGTGTTGATATTGTTTTCAAACTTGAACAACAAAGGCATATTTATCAAAATATTTAATATATAAGGTTTGTCCAAATGAAAAATAGACGCACTATAAATATATATATATATATATATATATATACTGTTTTTAGAAACTGAATTTGCTGAAAACCACAGATTTAATTTTAATTACGATTGGATTCTTTATCACCAATAGTAAGGTGTATAGATATCATCATAACATCCTACTAAATGATCAGCCTCTCATCCTGCATAAACACCCAAAATATTTCGTTTTTTTTTTTTTTTTTTTTTTTTTTTTTTTGATCCTGAGATATTAGGCAATAAGCGTATTTCCCAATAATTTCCCATCTTGTGTTGAAGGGAAGGAGATGACTTAACATTTTAAAGTATATATCGGGGTGTGATTGGGGAGTTGATGCTAGTACTTTTAGAAACACCTACATTTTCCTTGTTCGGCCTATTTTGGAGTATGGATATACGATATATATTATGTCAGAAGCAGGTATAATGTCAAGAGCTGAAATGCCACAAGAGATTCGTAATGCTTGTCGATATGGGAATACTTTGAAACATTGTTATATTCTTTTCTAATATCATCGAAAAAGCAAGCGATATGACGTGCAGACTTAGAGATTCAGTATGATGCAAGAGTGTACTCAATTCAAAACATCTAACAGAAGTATTATTGCCAGCAATTGTCCTGAAGTAATCCATTTTACGAAATATTATATAGTCCATGTTTTTATGAAATATACTTGAAACCATTTGGCACTTATGTAGTCAAATTAGAATTATGGATCAAAGAATGCTTTAAATATCACAATTCATTTATTTAAATCGAATATAGCATATGTGTGGGTGATTTGGAAGGTCCTTTAGACACTACTGTAACCGCTTAAACTTTTCAATAAATAATAATCACGGAATAGTCATACAAAGCTGAGCACATTTTGCATAAACTTGAGTTGAGTATGATGAAACAGTATCAGGAGGACATAACGCATACCTGCAATTATATAGTTTATTCCGTAAAATTGTTAATACACGCCCCCATTTTCTACACCCCTTTATATTTAGAGTAATTTTCTTCAAATATAATTACGATTAAATAATAAGAAAAATACCCTAAAAAAAAAAAAAAAAAAAGCGGCTATTAACAATTTTACGCAATACTATTTAGATTGTTGGCAGATATGCATAAGTAACTAAAGAGAATCTGATAGTCACATTTCTTCTGATAGTCACATTCTTCGATTCATTTGTGCAAACGCAACTTTATTATTAAACCCATTTATTTTTGTGTCCTTTTCATTTTTTTGGAAAGTTTGATTTTTTCATTGCTCAATTTCAAAATGATGTGTCTCAAGTCTGTAATTCCTGTTTCACATCTGATTTTTTCTGCACGGCGTATAGCACGAGAACCACTGTAAATTTTTATTAATTATATTACTGTACTAGCAGGCAACGCCCGCTTCGCTGGTCCCTATTTTTAAATGAATCAGTATAATTACTGAATTCTTAAAATTGCATTAATTTTTATCACGTGAAAAAAAAAGAGAAACAAAATCTGATTAGGAAAAATTTTGCACCGGGTTCTCTTTGCCTTCGGAAAAAATTCCCAAAATGCTCTCTTATTTCTATTATTTTCCGTCTATCCTAATAATTTTACAAATTCGAAAATATCCGCAATCGATTTGTAAGTATCAAAACCCTCTATGTACCAATTTTGAATGATCTCACTCTATTTTTTTTGCCCCTCCATCCCCCCCACCTTCCCGGCCCTCCTAATAACTTTACACTTTCGAAAATATCCCCATTCGACTTGCAGGTTTCTAAAACCTATCTCTACCAATTTTGAACGGTCTAACTGTATTTCTATTTGTTTTTGTCCATAGCTCCCCCTTACCGCCCCATCCCTCCTAATCATTTTACAAATTCGAAAATATCCGCAATCGATTTGTAAGTATCGAAAACTTCTATATACAAATTTTGAACGATCTAACTCTATTTTTTTTTTTGCCTCTCCACCCCCCACCATCTTCCCGGCCCTCCTAATAACTTTACACTTTCGAAAATATCCCCATTCGGCTTGCAGGCCTCTAAAACCTATCCGTACCAATTCTGAACGACCTAACTGTATTTCTATTTGTTTTTGCCTGTATTTCATCTATTTGTTTTTGCCCTTGCTGCCCCACCTGGGGGCTGAATTTCTAAAATTCCAGAAATTAGTTTTTAGATATTTGTATTAGCTATATTTTAGAGCAAAAATTTCACGTATATCTATTTTTTTGTTTGAGATATATAGGATTATGGGAAATCACGTTTTACGCATGTGAAATCACGTTTTGCCCCCCCCCCGTCCTCCCGCCCCCCTTGGGGACCGAATTTTGAAAATTCCAGAAATTGGTTTTTAGACATTTGTATTAGGTATATTTAAAAGCAAGGATTTTACGGATATCTGTGTTTTTGTTTGAGATATGAAGGATTTTGTGAAATCACGTTTTGCCCCCTCTCCCCCCTTGGGGAGGGCGTATTTTGTAAAATCGCTTCTTAGTAGATGCCTATGTCATAGAAAAACATTGTCACAAAATTTCATGCTTCTAGGTCCAGGGGTTTGGTCTGGGCGATGATGAATCTCCCCCTCACTCACTCAGTCAGTCAGTCAGTTAGGAAGAACGATTTTATATATATATAGATTATGTAAAATTACAATAAAAAGTAAACAAAGATAATACAAAAAAAGACATCCATCTTTCTTAACAATATACATATATATATATATATATATATATATATATATATATACCCATGTAAAAAAATCAGCAAAAAATTCTTAAAGATTTCTTCAGGAAACCTACAGGTATATCTGACTTCTTAAATGTTCCATACTGATATTTCGGGTACACCTTGTATGGAAGCTTTAAAAAAACCTGAATATTATCTGAAGGAAACTTACTGTTTTTATTTTTCTTCAAAATGAGTCAGTCCATATAATTTCATGGAAGTGTGTTGTTCAACTATTTTTGATTCTTTTGATATTTGTGTCCCTTGTAGGCATACATGAGAGAAGTTTAAAACTAATTTTATTTTTTCTCTACTACTAACCTTGTATTTTATACATTTAATGAAACGCCGTTCTCATGGTTAAAAATAGGATTGTTAAACCCTTATATTTTCGCACAAATCTGTTTGAGTTAAATTTATGAGAGGTAATTTTAAATTTTACTTTTAAAGTACATAAGGCTAAAGTGTCTCATGCTTAGTTATACTACAGTAACTTAGTAACTATAATAATTACATTAGGTCAAAATCCAAGGTCAAATATAAAATTTTTACTAATTTCTATAGTGACTAACTCTTCTAGGGAACAAAACTACAAAATAAAATATCACACAAATTAATCTCTATAAGCACACTAATTAGAAAATTTAATTGTAATTGTGTGGTTTTTAAACCTTTACAGTTTATACGGGGTGCCGACAGTCGAAATATTTTCCCTGATTCTTTAACCAGTATATTTATATAATAATTTTTCACTTAATTAATCGTGCAAAATTACACTACTAAAAATTCCGAAAGAAAAATACTGGTGGAAGAATGAAAAAATGAGCTGTCGACATCCTGTTATAGGCCCCCGAAATGTCACATAAAGGACAAATTGACATTTTAAGACCGTCAGATATCAAAAGCTGTTATTATATATATATATATATATATATATATATTGTTTCTGTTTTTCAATTGATTAATATATTAAGGTATTATGCATACACTGTGTGTAGTATTCTGTAATTTTGATTTTTAAAAAACTATATAGTTTTCAAACTGTATAGTTCAGATAGTTGACGCGTACTAAAGTAGAAAATTAAATGTTGAATTAAACAATTACAGATTAAATTTGTTTTATTCAAGTGTGTTTTATAATAATGCAAAATTACTTTAATACAATTATGACAAAATTGAAAAAAAATTTACTTTACTTTCCTTTTTTTTTAATTTGTTCAAAACCATGAAACAATACACTCGACATACATAATACATTAATACGTTAATAAATTAGAGGATTTTTTTTCACCCCGTTTTGGTAAATTTTCTCATTAGTATGATTCCAAAGATTAATTTATGTGATATTTTCTTTTTTGGTTTTGTTCCCTAGAGGGGTTATTTCCAATTGAAATTAACAAAAATGTGATGTTTGACCTTAAAATTTGACCTATTGTAATTATTTTAGTTATTAAGTTACAGCAGTATAATTAAGCATGTGACACCTTTACCTTATGTACTTTAATCCTATTATTTAAAATTTGCACTCATAAATGTAACTCAAAGAGATTTGGGACAAAATGTACCGGTATAATAATCCCATTTTTAACTGAGAGTACGACTTTTGATGACCTGTATAAAATATAACAAAAGTAACAAAAACCATCGAGCGGCACATTACCGTAAATTATATAGACAGACCCAAACACTTGCGGAAAACTTTAAAATAACTGCAAAATATTATAGAATGTCCGAACAGTGTTGCCACATCTAAGGACTTTTTTATTTAATATCTAACACTGATTTTTATATGTAACAGTTATCACACCGATTTAACGGTAATCACACCGAAGTGTAATCGTCTATTGTGTATAGAAATATCACTCCTCGAAATTACTGGTGACTATTCAATAAAAAAGTCACTAAATCTGGCAATACAGAGTCTGAAATACATGTAGTTTCTAGGCAGAATTTGTTTTTTTTTTCATCTGGATTAACTGTAAACATTACATTTTTAGACATTCCAAATTGTACAACTTATTCCGGACCATCATCTTTTAATACCCTTTTTCTGCGCATACATTTATTTTATGTTTTTTTTTTTCCTATTTTATCCAATCAGAGAAAATTACTCTAGAAATAAAGTGGTGTGCAATAAAGTCAGGACTAGCAATGCCCTGAAATAAATTAGTTGACAACCGTATATTTTGAACATAATATATAAAAATATAAATATTATTTATATTTTTAGCTTGATAAAGGAAACTATTAGTGATTTATAATATTTTTACTCAATTAGAATCACAATTTATAGTATTTATTGCGAAATAAAATATTAAAAAATCGTATCAAATTTTATGAATATCGATTACTAGCAGTAATACCCGGCGTTTCCCGGGTTGATCTATAGATACTGAATTGTGTATGCATGCTCTCAAGTTATTAAAAAAAAAATCTTCATTACTGTATGGTACCCATAGAGATGTTTAAAAAGAGGAAAGTATTGATAATGATGGTTTCCCCAAAAGGAGAATTGGCTCCGATTTCCGAATCTTAGCTGTACAGGTTTCCAACGACCTTAAACGTTTGTTAAATCTTAGGACTTGAGCCTAAGAATTAAAACAATGTTAGGAGGTACTGTACTCCGCACATTACCTCTTTAAAGGCGGGTGTCCCCCCGAGTACCAAGGTCGTCATTTTTTTAACTGCAAAAATGCTGCAGGCTTGTAAAAAAAAAAAAAAAATACTTTAAATAATAAAAAAAAGCAAAAGAGATTAATCAAATTTGCGTGTAATGAAAATAATGAAAATTCCATGTAATGTTGTAGGATTAAAAAAAAAAAAAAAAAGCAAATATCTGTCATCCGAAGACTTAAATTGTATATGTGGCATATTTTGAACTGAAAAAATGCTACAGGCTCGTTAAAAAAATAGTGCTTAATAATTTAAAACCCCAAATAATATTAATAAAAAAATTATAAATCTCTCAACCATGGTTTTCGGAGGTATATTTCCTTTTTTAAATAATAATAATAATAATAATAATAATAATAAAGTGAATATATAAACAGTTTGTAAACAGACACATAGAGGGATTTGGTTTTTAATTGTCCAATGCCAAAAACCAGATAAAAAGCAAAAAAACACTTCTTGATTTATAAAATACAAATTTTGCGAGTTTAGATTCAGAATACACATTTGAAAGTTCCATGTAAATTTTAATGTAAATACTGTCGTCATGAAGGAAAATGAGTCTAAAGTACTTCTTTATATACAACATTGGTTGTTTTCCCAGAAGGACAATAAACGAAAAGTTTGTTTGCTGCTCCTACTCTTGAACACCCTACATACAATTGACCATGAGCAAAACAATCCTCCTGTAATTGTAGGCAACAACTTGCAATGTCTGTCCCTGCGATTTGTTTATAGACATTGCAAAACTTAATCTCACTGGAAATTGTAAACGCTTAAACTGAAATGGCAGATCTGAAGTTATTAAAGGTATTCTAGGAATAAATATAATTTCCCCTTTGCCACAACCAGTTTGAACTTGGGCTTGCATGACACGAAGATGTAAAGCCGTTATTATTAATCTTGTACCATTACAGAGCTTAGGTTGATCTAAATTTCGTAAAAGTATTATAGGAGCTTCAACTTTTAACCGTAGCGTATGAGGAGGCAGTCCTGGAATATCTAAAGAATTGAGGAACTCCGTAGGTTAGTTGACAACTTCATTTTCATCCATGACTGTATCTACAGAATTGTATATTGTAGGATCACCTGGAATCTTTTGCAAAAGCTGTTCGTTGATGGAATGAACTGTAACATTCTTTGGTGCCAATATCGCTCTTTCACACAACCAGGATACGTCTTTGTAGAGGTGTATAAAATTTGGAAATATCTTTTCTGTTAATTCAGAAACACTTGTAACTACTGTGCTAATAGAAGACATATTAATCTTGTTCTGAGAATCGACAGGTGTTTTTCCTTCTCCAAGTTGCAGTAAATTGTCAGCAAATAATCCAGAATGTTGATCACCATAAATTCTTGCTCGCATGTTAATTGTAAGTTTGAAGACTGTAACATGTTTCCACAAAGAGGATGATTTAAGGCATGCTCTAATTTCATCAGCTTTAGTGCCCTTAAGAATGACTGGGAGAGTCTGACGAAAATCTCCCGATAAGACAACAGTTAAACCACCCATCAAATGATTGTTGTTTCTCAAATCTTGTAGAGTTTTGTTCAATGCTTCTAATGCTCTTATATGGGCCATTGTACATTCATACCAGACTAAAAGTTGAGATCTTTTAAAAATCTCTCCCATGCCAGAATTTTTGGTTATTTTACAAACAGCTTCATCATTTGTAGCTAAATCCAAAAGAAGTTTAAATTTTGAATGAGCTGTTCGACCTCCAGGCAACAATGTAGCAGCTATGCCGGAAGAGGCAACTGCTACAGCAATTTTATTTTATTTTCGCACATTGGCCAATAATAAGTTTGTCACAAAAGTTTTTCCTGTACCACCTGGAGCATCTAAAATGTAAATGGCTCCAATCTGATCTGAGATACTTTTCACTATCGTTGAGTAAGCATTTCTCTGATCTGGGAGTAACTTGGGCTCATTTTCATTTATATATCGAGATAAGGAGCTGATGTCATAGGAAGTTTCTCTTATAATTTCTGTAGGTACACTGGTAACTTGTGTTCTATTTGTCTGTGGTAGACCAAACGAAGTTAACTGTGAGCCATCCATCGATGCTATTGTATCTTCTATTTCAATTAAAGCTCTGTTGTACATTTCATCTGTGTAAACTACTTGAAAAGTAGGGTTTGCAAGTTGCGCTTGGTGCTTAAAATCTTCTGCCAAATCATCTTTGTATTTGTTCCATAGTTCTGAAGGGCTTCCTACATCACAGGTTTTCAGTAGAATAGAAAATAAATGTCTTAAGCGCTTTGGCGATTGACATATGGCTGCTTCTCTTAATGTAGCATCCCACTGGTTATCATTTTCAAGCAATCTACGTCTGTAGCAAGCTTCTCTAAATGTTTGACAAATAATGCCATCAACTGTTCTAAGATCTTCAAAATTTTTAGGGCCTTGAACTTGGTGGAGCAACAGTCTTAAAAAAAACATTCATGCTGGCTTGGATGAACAGTAAAAACTCTACCCAAAGCATTGTCGAATTTAACATCTGGATAACCTTCAACTGGATTTCCTCTTTTTCTTCTACTCCATTTTTTATTGTTCCATGTGTAATAAGATGGCAACTGGTGATAGAGTAAAGTTTGAGCAAACATATCCTCTTGGCATAATTTAAAGAAAGCAGTGAGAGTGGTTTCACTAGGAGCCACAGCTTGTTGCGCAGCTGTTTCATTAGTAAAGTAAACTCTTTGTCCATTTTCTAAATGGACTGCTAATTGCTGGACTACGGGATACCTTTCATGAATAGGGAAAGAAAAAATTCTCCAGAAGGCTTCATTGCTGCTTATGTAACGACCTTGTTGAAAAGTAGTAACTTCATCATGCACAGTGTCTTGCAGAGCGAACACAGCTGCATCAGAACCCTTGTTAACATACTTGCATACATATTTGATGGACTTAACGGAATTACAAAATTCGACATTAATGTGAGCATTAAACATTTTAGTCAAGAGAGGGCAGTATGGAACTATCCAACTGTTATCAATTTCATGGTTTCCAATTTGGGTTGTAAAGCCTCCATCCTCGCCTCGGGTTTCCTTCTACGATATGAGGGATACCCATCTTCTCCAGCTTGAGTATCTTTTAAAAATGGTTTCGGGTAGCGTTTTTTACATACGTTGTCTTTCATGCAGGATGAATTGATATTTAGAGATCCACATGGTCCATGTACCATTTGAGTTTTAACAATTTCAAAGAGATTCTTGTCTACGTTAGGTCTGGAAGTTCAGCTGCGATAACCGAATCTATGTCATTTGCCTGAATTTTTATAGTCAGCTAAAGCAAAATATGAGCATGAGGCAATCCCCTCTTTTGCCATTCAATTGTGTACATGTGGCATCTTACTGGTCCAAAAATTTTTAATTTTATGATGAAATCCATCATTTTCAATAATTTCAATCGAAACACCCTAGCTGTAAGATCAAGTCTGTGAATGTAGGTTTGTCCAGGTAGTAATTCATCCTTGATTTCTTTCCATTTAGCATTGCATGTGAACGTAATGAACAGGTCAGGTCGTCCAAAATTTCGAACGTACGTCATTGCATCCTGAGTCCTTTCATGCATGTAACGTGGGCTTCCTGTGAAACTTGATGGTAGAATGCAAAGTTGGCCAATCTCTGTTCCAGCAAGATCATTATTTATGGCATCTCTTAAATGAACATACCCAAGCAGCACCGAAACGTTCTCTGAACGTTCAAAAATTGTTATGCAAACACGTTCTAAGAACGTTCACTCTGAACGTGTTATAGACGTCTATCTGTCCATCTTGAAGACGTACAATAGTACGGTTCAGAGAACGTTCAATGAATGTGTAACTATCACCATCGGTGTTATAGAAGCGTTCTGAGAACGTTCTATGTATACGGTCTCAGAACGTTCTAAACGTTTTTAGAACGTTTTCAAAACGTTATACACATTTTCAGAACGTTCTAGAAAACGTACTGTAAACGTTCTAAAATAGTGTAGAAACGTTCTGAAAACGTTCTATACACACGTTCTCACAACGTTATGTAAACAATTTTTGAACGTTCTTTGTACGTGCTAAAAATGTCTTTCTTGTATCATAAAATGGAAGAACTCGCAACAATTGTTCCGGGTCGAAAGAAGACACGACCCGTCGTCAGACGAACATAGTAGGCACGAGTGCTGAAAATACAAGAGCTACGTTGCAGTTTTTTTTGCAGCATTCGTGCCTACTTTGTTCGGTTGATGAAGGGTTATGTCTTTTCTCGACCCGGAACAATTGTTGCGAGTTCTTCCATTTTCTTCGAATTCTTGAATTTTATAGTGTCTATTCAAAGTTCTGCACTTGTTATTTTATTTACTTATTTTATTTTTCTTTTTTTCCTTCCTTTCCTTATTTATCTTTTCTTTCCTTTTTTCCTTTTTGTGTAGTGCATTCTAATATGGTATAAGAAACGATCAAGTATTTTGAATATTCTGGATAAATATTTGAATTCAAAAACAAATAAATAAATTCAAGATTTGGAATATTTTGAAAAAATTTAAGATATATGCCCCCTGCTAACTAATTATTATTCCCCCCTAGATTTTGCATCATTATAATTTAACAATAGAATATAACCATATTTTGATATTGATTTTAATAAGTTAAGCAAAAAAACTTAAATATATTTTTATGTCTAAATTTTGAAACTTACTGCAAATTTTAGCATTCAAACACAAAAATTTTTTATTAAATTTTAAATTATCAATGGAATCTCAGATTAATGCCCAGATATGTTACATATTCTATTTTTAAACTATAATAATGCAGAGTCAATGGAAAACAAAAAATAAAAATTAGTTAAAAGAAGTACCCAAGTGTACAAAATTAATACAATGAACTGTTTCCTCGTTTTCTTTTTTTCCACATAATTCTTAAACAAATAAACACAGAAGTATAAAATTTGGATAGCATGTTTTTTAAAATACCATGAATCGAATTTTATATAACTTTAGCATAAGTAATAATTCTTAAACTAAAAATCAGTAAATTTTTGGAAAATAACTTTGGAAAAATGAAAAATTTCAGCAATTTTAGAAAAGAAAACTTAATGAAAAATGGTCATGAAGGTGCATTACAGATAGGTTAAAGATGTACGTGCATCTATATTTTATTTGTAGATTAAAACCGAAAATTTTTTCTTGTAGTCATTTTTTTTTTTTTTTTTTTTTTCTTTTTTCTTTCTTTATTTTTTCGCGTGTGAATATTTTTTTTTTAATTTTACATAGAAACATGAAAATCGGATAAAACGTTCATTATTAAATTATTTATCGACGTTTTTATTATTCTAGTGATGGTCACAGTTTATACAAATTAGTAATTATTATTATTATTATTATTTTTTTTTTTTCAAAAATTCCATTATTAAAGTAAAAGAGAAATGAACACAGAAAGAAAAATCAGGATTTTGTTTTTAACATTTGAGGGCATGTGCGTGTTCACTTGTCTATAATGCATCATTAACACAATTTTTCATTAAGTTTTCTTTACTAAAATTGTTGAAATTTTTCATTCTTTCCAAAGCTTACTTTTGAGAAAAATTAATAATTATTACTTTAAAATTATTGCTTATGCTAAAGTTATGTAAAATTCGAATAATGGTATGATAAAGAACATGCCAGCCAAATTTTATGTCCATGTGTTTATTTGTTTAAAAGTTATGTACAAAAGAAGAAAATTGGAAAGCAGGTTTGTTCCTTTAATTTTGAACAGCGGTGTATTTTAAATACGTTAAATAAATAAATAAATATATATATATATATTTAAATAGATTCCGTGAAATTTCCTTAATATTTTCATATTTCAAATCATGCGTATGCAAAATTTATTTAAATTATTGAGTTTGAGTTTATAAATTTTACATACACAATGCAGTGAAATATAACAGTATAAAATGTGGTAAAACTTTTTGAACAATAAATAAATAATTAATTAAAAGTTGTTTCTGCAAACAAAACAAATAATAAAATAATAATAATAAATAAAATAAAATAATTTAAAACATTTAGAAATATTAAGAATCACCTTCATATTGTTTGTCTATGTTTGTTTTTTTTTTCTTTATTTCTTTTCTTTCTTTCATTTTTCTTCCCTTTGGATTTTGTGATTCATTTGTATGTACGTGTGCCTTTGTGTTATAAAAATTTACGTACATGTCTTCAAATATATTAACATACAGTATTTTCATTTTTTTTTTTTTAACTATAATTAAAGAAAACTGAAAAGTTTTAAGATGCTCCTTACTGACTAATTATTATTTTTCCCTTTGATTTTGCATTAATATATTTTAACAATAGAACCTAACCATATTTGGGTAATTAATTTGCGAATTTCTTGTTAAGTTAAATATATATATATATATATATATATATATATATATAGATATATACAGTCGGTAACAAAAGTGTCCGAACACTAGCGAAAATTCCTATGTAAATTAAGTACACTTCGTAAGGTTGTATTAAATAAATCCTTGTCGAATCCTATTCTTAGTCAGTGTAAGAACATGATTCGATAAAGATTTATTTAACAAAACCGTATGAAGTGTACTTTTTTTACATAGGAATTTTTGCTAGTGTTCGGACACTTTTGTTACCGACTGTATATGTTTAAATACTGAAACTTATTGCAAACTTTTGGCATTCAAACATAGAACTATTTTTAAAACTTTAACTTATCAATGAATTCACAAATTAATACCTAGATATGTTATATATTCAATTGATAAAGAGTAATAATGTACAAATGATGGGAGAAAATAAAAATATTTAAGAGAAGTATTAAAAAAAAATTAAAATTAGTTAATTAATCTATTTATTATCGATTTTGTGAAGATTTAATTTTAAAGTATTGATTTAGAGTTTATGAATTTTACTTACACATGCATTGAAATATAACAATATAAAATATGATAAAATTTCTTGAAAATCTTTTAAATATAAAATAAATAAATTTTAAAATTTAAAATATTTTTAAAATTTTTAGAGAGCCGGCTGCTAACTATTTTTCCCTTGATTTTACAATACTACAGTCTAACAATAAAATCTAAACAAATATACTTAAATATATCTAACATTAAACTGTAATAATACAAAATCGAATGGGGAAAAATAATAATAATAAATAATTAAAAGGTAGTTAGCATGAAAAATTTAAAAAATTAATGTTTTCAAATTATTATTATTACTCTTTATTTATTTATTTGTTTATTTTTTATGGTTTTTGAAAACTTTAATTTATTTAATTTTGTTAAATTTGAATGCAGATTTGGGCAAAACTATGGAAATCCTAGACTTGACATATGAAAATTGTGTAGAATAAACTTATCTGTGATAGTGTATCCAAATGTCAGGAAGAAATCTTAAACCACACGCAATGAAAATAATGACAGAAAAAGTTACCGTTATCTATCTTGGACCTTGGAGTCCGTGTTCGTGCTTCCGTTGTCATAACTGGCAAACCCAATAAAAATTTCACAGTTTGGCGAATTTTTTCGTTTTTTTTTTTTTTTTTTTTTTTGTAAGATTCAAGATTCAGCAAAATGTATATCACTTTTATATTATTAAATGAACTGGAATTTAATTTAATTATATTTATTATTTTTGTGAGAAATACAAAACTCAAGATTTTTATTCAGTTTTTTTTTTTTTTTTTTTTTTTTATTAATATTACGTGTTATTGCGTATCTATTTAATAATATTTTGCAAAATAATTGACGTTTATTATGAAGTAAAATATAAAAATTTGATCGTTCTAATACAATTCACATAGTTTAGATCAAATCACACATTTTACACAGTAAAATTGAAAAACAAAATAATATATATATATATATATATATATATATATAATATTAACTTTTTTTTTTTTTTTAATATCGATAACTTTGTTTTACATTATCACAGATAATTGATTCAACCGTTCGTTTTAAAAGATATCAACGAGTAATTTTGAAAAAATATTATAAAAATTTACACACCCGAGGAGGGGGGAAGGATTGCTATTCTTCTTGTTAAAAGTCTTGTACACCGTTAATATTTTTTAAAAAATCAGTTTGACAATGTTCAACTAAAGAAATACCTATTGTGTGTATTTATAAGAAATTTTTTCCTTTATTGTAATATTAAAATTTTGAAAAAAATAAATGACAGTGCGACCTGTTGAGCGTTATATGTGTAAAAAAAAGGGGGGGGGGGTAATAATCACTAACTGATATCAAGGGGGAGCAAAATATAAGTTTTCAGGAAATTCTGTTCATTAGTTTTTGACCTAGAGATGACACAAAATTCTTATCACACATATCCAAACACACAGACAAACTGGCATTTTCTAAGAAATATCAATTTTTTATTAGAACATCTTAAAAAGGGAAAAATCTATCGAAACGCGGGAGCCAAAAATATTTACGAATCAAACCTTTCTTCTTTTTATTATAGAAGAAAGTAATAAATAAATAAGGAAAACAAAATTTTTAGCTACTTTATTTATTTATTTTTTTATTGTTTCAGCTTCTAAATTTACAATATCATAGATTATTTACAACGTATGATCACTTCACTGTTTATTATTATTATGTTTGTTACTTACATAAGAAAAAAGCACTAGATTTGTGAAAATGTTTAACTTCCGGTTTTCGATAAATATACACGTTTTGTGACTTCTGAGTATGATTTGGCTTTTTTTTTCACTTGAAAATGACTGCGAGTTCGTTAAAAAATAAAGAAAAAAATAGAAATAAATAAATGTGGACGCGGTTTCTCAAGAAGCAATTGACGCAAAGTAACATAACATTTGAATGGACCAGGAAGTAAATTAGTGCTTATTAGCTTTTAAGATATTATCGTCCATTTTGTGGCGCTGATATAATGTGATCCCATATAAGGAAAGGTTGTATCAGAACTTGTATGATACATAAATGCACTAAAGTTATATATGAGATCAGCATTATGTAAATCTCTGCTGATTCAATTTGGGTGCATATCGGTCGACAGGTGCTTCTGCTATGCTGCAATTTAATCTTGTTAACGGGAAGGCAGTATATCAGTTTCTATGATATTTAAAAGCATCACATTTCGTTTGTGAGATGGCTATTGTAAAGTTAAATAAATTAATTTTCCATATCGGCTATGTTAGGTGGCGCTACTACGTTGAAGTTTTACCCGTTTAGTTAAAATTTTATTTCAACTTTTGTCATTTAAATACCACAAACTTGGTATGTGAAAAATATATTATTAAAATTTATTCTGATTGAATTCGGATACAAATTGGCAAACAAGTTGTGCTGCTATTACTTTTTACGATTTCTAGATGTCTACAGTCTACATTTCAGCATCTATTGCTGAAAATTACACGAAATTACATATATAAAAAGTTTATTATATGATGGTAAGTTGATTAAAATTCTGTAAATGCTAATCGTAGCTAACTTTGTTCATATAGAATGATATAAAAGAAAGTTTTGTGATGGTCCCAGCGTAACTAATTTTGTATTATAGTTGTGTCACTCAAAGAAAAAATAGTTATATTTTTATTGATACGAGTATAATACAGAAATTATTTATTTTTTAGTAATAAATTTCGTAATTAACAAAAGAGAAAAATAATTCGAATCTCATTGTTTATAAAAAAGTTTCCATCTCTTCTTCACTATATTGTTTAATTTAGTGATAAACCCTACAGTTAATGCATTAAAATATGCTTGATTTAAAATGAAGAAGAAGAAATCTCCTGAAATCTATCTTTAGAGCTTTATATGGAAAATAAAAGTTTAAAATAGGTTATTTTTTATATAGCTCTTATATCGTATAAAAATTTCGTGCACATTATTGTTTTCTTGAGTAAATATTTATCGAGTCATGATCTTAGTCTTATGCTGTTCATAGAAAAGTAAGTTTGTGATAAAAAATAACGGTCAAACTATTAAAAAAAAAAAAAAAAAAAGAAAAAAAAGAAATAGTATATGAAAAATGTGGATGTGTTCAGTAATTTTGCTGCCGATTGTATAAAAAGTTTTCTTGTATGATTATCAATATTATATGAACAAAAGAAAATTCATTTCACAATCCTTAGTTTAAAAAAATCTGTGCATTTTTATACAAAATGTTATACCAGAGGTCTGCACGAGCCGAAAGTTTAAGGCCTGAGCCCAGTCCGGACGAAAACCGATAAAGTCAGGCTCGGTGAAGAAAGGGGGAAAATGAATAAAAACAACAAGAAAAAATTGCATGCATTTCTACGCTTTTTTATTTTTATTTTATTTTATTTTTATTTTATTTTTATTGTATTTATTTATTTATTTATTATTATTGTTATTATTATAATAAGTATTAGTATTATTATTTTGTATCTAATTTTCAGAGGCTTTATTAGATTAGAATTTTTTTATTCAGTGGCTAAGCAATTTATTAATGGAAAATGATGCCATTCTCACGTAATATCCTGACAAAAATAGCGTTATAAACATACACACAATGACACACACATGCACTCACATATAGAAAGAGAAAGTTTTCTGAAATCATTTTTGGCTCTCATGATGTGTGGAACTTCAAGATATCGCAAAATTTTTTAATTACGAAAAATGTACAGACAAAAGTCAGATTTATTAATATAGATTTATCATAAAACATATTTTTTTTTTCATTTATCAGACCCTTTCCAAACCCAAATAAATAAATAAATAGATAATGAAATAAAAATTACTTTTAGTTCCCCATCATACTATAGGTATGGGGAACTTAGGTATCGTGAAAATTTTCGACCTCGGTTTTTCGACTTTTTTACACGTTTTCAGGTGTGAGGAATCCGAAAATGACAAAATTTGTATGGTGTCTGTCTGTAGGGTGTCTGTTAGTGGGTTAGTGTGTTAGTGTGTTAGTCTGTGTACACAATATCTCAAGAACAAATTGTCGCAGAGAGGTCAAATCAGTTTTAAAGTATTACTTTCGACACTGGCAAGAACCCTATTCATTTACAACATTCGAATTTAAAAACTTTGTAAGTTATTAGAAATTTACGATTTTCTTAACATGGGAGAATAGGACAAAAATTCACTTAAACGTGCATTAAATGGAAACTTTTTACTGTAAAAATGTCAGACCAGTTTTAAAATAGTTTTGATGCCGGAATGAACATCAGTAACTATAAATAAGCTACTTTGAAAATTTCGCAAGTCATTGGATACTTACGAATTTCTTAACATGGCAGAATAGGACAAAATTTGACATAAATGTCAATTTTGAGAGATATTTTCATCGTAAAGATGTCAGACTACTTTTGAAATATTATTTAGGATACTGGCATGAGTATTATTGACTATGAGTATTCCAATATAAAAATTTCGTAAGTTATTGGAAGTTTACGAATTTCTTAACATGGCAGGATAGAGCAAAATTTCGCATAAACGTCAATCTTGAGGGATGTTTTCATCGTAAAGATGTCAAACCACTTACGAAATATTATTTAGGATACTGGCATGAATATCATAGACTATGATTTTTCCAATTTAAAAAATTTGTAAGTTATTTGGAATTTACGATTTACTTAAAATGACAGAATGGGGTAAAATTGAGCATAAACTTCCATTTTGAGTATCATAAATACATTAGACAACTTCAAAATTACATTTATGATATTTTTTTTTTAACATGATTGAATACAAATATTCTAATAGGAAAATTTCGTAAATTATTCGTAATTTACGATTTTACCAACATAGCGAAATTGTAAATTTTTCATACAAATATGAATTTTGCGGATTATTGCATTGGAAATAGTAGCATGAAAACTAAACAGCGGAATTGACCCTGATAAAATAAATTAATAGATTAGAATAAGATAAATATATCGAAGTGAACGAAGGATAGCCTATTAGGCGGGGATTTCATTCTGTCACTCTATCAAGCTTTGGCGAAATTCATTTCTTTTAACATGATTATAATATGTCTCGCACTAGAAATATATGAGAACATAAATAAGATGGGGAACTGAGCAGAGTCCACCTATACCAACTAACTAGTTAATTATATATTATCAATATTAAAAAAAAAAAGACTGTTTTTTATTTAAATTTTAATAATAATCTGGTGGCACTCATCCGACTTTTTCTTACTCTTACCTAGCATTTGAATGCTATAAACACAAATTGCGGATTAAGGTGTAAGGTAACAAGTACTATATATAAATCTACGTTTCAAATATTTCAAACTACTTTTAGGAACAAATAAATTTTGATGAATAACTCTCTTAGTGAGGGGGTTAAATATAGTACTTACTATAAATAATTCTTGGTTGATATTAAATTTAAAAGTTCATTTGAAATTATTCAATCAACTTCGATCTGACCACTTTTGAAGCTTATTAATCTTAGTCAAATATTTTAAGTAGCAACCTCATAATCAACTTCAAAATACAAAATTTAAATTGTCTGCAAATATATGTTCTAAAGTTAGCTGATAACAGACATACACAAAGATTAACATTTTAAAATTTCATTTTAGTATTTAGGGACCCTCAAAACGTGTAATTATGCGCGAAACAAGTCTTAAAATTTTCACTTTAAAATTTTTTTATTTTGTTCTCTGCATAGGTATAAAGAAATTTTTATTCCTGGGTAGACCTGTAAAGGAAAGGAGAACGATTCTCATACCATATTTTCCACAAAACATGCTTTTATGCATATAAAAAATATATGTTCATTTAATTTTGTTTAGTACAGGCTATAGATGTTAAACTGTAAATAGCAAAAAATTTTACCCACATACTTAATGTATTTGAATTATTATGGATATCCCTGTACACGAACCATTTCCATGATCTCAACGAAAAGCTAAGTGCAGCATCCTTATATGACATTGATTTAGAATGTTAAGTTTTCATATTCTGGAATTATTTGTTTTTTAGCTATGCTGATAACAGGCACACACGCATAGACATACACAAAGACACACATACACACTCAGAGATCAAACGTAAAAACTTGATATTTGGAGTCAGGGGACCTCAAAACGCGTAAGTATTAAAAAAACGCAGTTTTCAAAATTTAACCCAAAAAGCAATACTTTCTCTATCTTATCTAAGGATAAGAAAATGTATAAAAGAAAAGAAATAATTAAGAAGAGGAGAAAAAATAGCCAAAGTAGCGAGAAAGTTGCCAAACCGTTTGGTTTGACTTCCCGCAACAGCTGCAAATTGAAGCGCGAAAATCTTTGTGACTGCAATTCTGCTGATCATGCATTATATTACTCATTCAATAACATCCGGGATTTTCTTTTTTTATTCACGATTTCCATTAGACTCAAATCTTAAACATTTTTTAAAACTTGTACATTGAGGCCATCACAAAACATTCGTCCATATTTTCTCATTCAAACTCTTGCAATACAGAACATGTTATTTATTAAATTTATTATTTATCAAATACTTTCCTCTGGCGAATGCATACGATTTTCATAAATCAGAAGACAATCAGTTTTATGCTATATAGAAGATCTAGAAAATATAATCTTACAAAACATAATTTTCTAAAGGTTTTCATTTTTGTTATTATTATGAAAAATGATAAAAAAAAATAGATAAATTTGTTTTTAAATCATCAGAAATTGATGGTTCAACCATTCGTTTTAAAGGTAATGTTAAATTCTTTTCAAAGATAAACATATTGAAAAATCTTCCATACACCCCTTCTCCTCCCTCGGGGATGATGGAGATGATGGATACTTATTCCTTGCGGAGAAATTGATGTCCTATGAATACCCCCCCCACCAAAAAAAAAAAAAATCTTGTTGACTATTACTGGTTATACAACCAAATTGTATTAGTAATATATCAAATGTATATCACAAACAAGGTATGTTGAGTATATATATTATAGAAGCTGAGGTAGGTATAGGCTTTCCGTAAATGGAAAATATAGGCTTTTTATAAATTGGAACGTGGCAGCGCCACCTGTCGTCCGATAAGCACCCAAAGTCAATCAGTAGAGTTTTACATAATACCAATTTTACGTACAACGTTTAAAACATTTATAAATCACAGAAGTTGAAATATTTGGTTCCCGTTATGGGATTAAATTGCAACATAGCCACGCCACATGTTGGCCGATGTGCATCAGCAACGTTTTACATAAAATCGATTTCACATATAACTTCAGTATATCACAAAATTTAGAAGTTTTAGTTTAGTTTTAAATCACATAAGTTGAAATATTGCCTTTCAGATAACGGAATTAAATTGCAGATTAGTAACGCCACCTGTTGGCCAATGTATACTTCCAAATTGTATATACACCTCCTTATACATACACCCCGTATATCAAGTTTAACGAATTTGTACACTATAGAAGCTGAGATATAACCATCACATAAATGGTGGGATTCACTACGTAGCAGCGCCACCTATCAGGCGAAATATCCCATATGCAATTTAAAAAAAAACACCAATTGAGGGCAAGTTTCAATTATGTAACAAATTTCGTTAAATTCTGTCCATTGATTTTTGAAATAAAATATCCACAATTTTTTTTTTCACCAATTTAAAATTTTGTAATTTTTTTTCACTTCACCGCTACTACTTCTAGCTGAGCATTCTTCATTGACGTGCTAACAAAACGTTAAACTGAAAATATAAAAAATGCCCTATCCGCTATCCGCTATCATGTTAAAAAGTTATAAATTTCGAATAACTGGCGAAGATTTTAAATTAGAATGTTGCAAATCTCTGAATACGATTCTTATTGATATCATACGTGATATTTTAAAACTAGTCCGATTTCTCTGCAATCATTTGTAGTTGAGATATCGTTTACCCGGACTAACAGATTAACACACTAATAGGCACCGATACCCATTAACAGGCACCATACCAACCTTTTGATTTTCGGATTCTTCACACCACAAAACGTGTAAAAAATTCGAAAACCGAAGTCTAAAATTTTCATGATTAAACAAGTTTGCCTACCAATTGTATACTTAAAAATCATTTTGTCATGTTCGTTATAATTACACTGTTACAGAACGTGTTATGACGGTCATATACTTGAACGTTCTATATAGAACTAGAATTGTACGTGTTATAGATGGTACAGAGCAAACATTTTCAGAACGTTTTAAATAATACTATTTTTGAACGTACAATAGAACGTTATATTGACACGAAACACGGTGTTTGAACTACTGTAACCGTTATTAGACGTTCAAAGAACGTTCTTGTGCTACTTGGGTATTGATCGCATCTTAATTCTTTCTGATGAGTTCTAATATAACGTAATCTTTCAGATTCTGTTTTAGCATACATATCAACAGCAAATTGGTGGAAAAGATTTCTCGTCAACATTAAATAATTTGAAGAATTGCTACGAACCATAAATCTGTAGGCATAGAAATCCATGCAAGAAACCTTTTTGTTGGAATGTACACCGGCTTGGGTATATCAAAGTGATAACCATCTTCTTCATGTACAAACAGTAAAGGGTACTCCAAGGCATCATAAGATCGATGAGTTTCATCTATAAATTGCAAAGTATTGTCTCGAGATTTAAGTACAATGTCTCTTTTCCCATGTTCTTCACCAGCAATAATTACAGCCACTTCATTACATTCTGGCAGATTATATCGTCTAGCATGTTCTGCAGGTGGTCTCTTGTCAGCATCAATGATAATTTTGTGTTCAGCTGTAGGAATGTTTTCCAGAGCATATTTAAAACTTTGAATATAATGATTCGAAGCATGGAGCATCTCCTAAAGTTGCAGAATGAGTTCAAATTTTGTTGCTGGGTTTGTGGTACACCTGTTTTGTGCTTGTTGTTGCAAATCGGAAATGAAGTACAATTGAAGATATTTTGCATGTTCATTTAATGTGGGTTGCAGTGAACCTAATCTATGATAAATCTGACCTTGAACTTTAAAAGTAGGCATGAAACCTCGTTCACTAATTATGTTTGCTCCGAAAGAGGTCATTGCAAAAGCAGAATTGTAAGCTTGTATATTTTGTAGGAAATGTTTTGAATCAGATGTACTACCTGTGAGTAATGTTATCAAAGGCTCGGGAGGTTCTTGAATTGAAGGCAATACAACTTTTCCATTACTACAACACATTCCTGGTGATTCTCTAGGCCACTTTTTAGCACCACAACTGTCACAAATTTTTGACATTGATCCAATGCTTACCTGATACTGAGATGCACATTCAAAATCTGGATTGTAGTTAAAAGCACATAAACTCCACTGGTTAGTAGTCATGGCACGTGATCTTCCAGCAGCGTGTCTTACAGCATCTTCTTGACGCCTTCGATTGCTTTCTTCTTCTGTTTCCAATGATCTGCGTGCGGCTTCTCTTTCAGCAATTTCTTGAAGCCTTCGATTGCGTTCTTCTTCTGTTTCGCGTGTTCTTTGTGCTTGCTTTCTTTTCGCATCCGAAGATTTTCCAAACGAAGTACGCTTCTTCGGTGGCATTATGACTTATTTCATGTGTATTTTGTATTAACCGCACAACACAACGAAATTATGTACTCTACGAAATCGATAAAACGATACCCATTTCATATAACAAAAGACAATAGAAGTAATATTGAAAAAGGGTACCAAAATTCCAAATTAAACCGTATTTTTTAAGTACTATGTTTAGGAATACATTTCATATATATATATATAAAGATAAAGATAAAATTTTATATACAATAGAATTAAAATTAAAAAGAGAGTAATAATCTATATATATAAAACAGCTATTATATATAAAAAGATAAAGATAAAAAAGCAGTTTGTAAAAAAGAACGTAACCAAATTTCAGTAGAAAGAGTATTTTTTGATCGATGTTTATTTCATGTGTATTTTGTATTCACCGCACAACACAACGAAATTATGTACTCTACGAAATCGATAAAACGATACCCATTACTTATATTTACTATACAGATGTAAGTACATTTGTGAAAGATACGGATATAAATAAGAACGTAACCAAATTTTAGTAGAAACCGTATTGGATATAAATAAGAACGTAACCAAATTTCAGTAGAAACCGTATTGGATATAAATAAGAACGTAACCAAATTTCAGTCGAAACATTATTTTTTGATCGATGTTAAGAACATAGTTCGTATACTTTCACAAAAACGAAAGTTTTATATACAAAAGACAATAGAAGTAATATTGAAAAAAGGGTGAATCTATATATATAAAAAGGAAAAGATAAAAAAAAAAAGCAGTTTGTAAAAAAACAATTAATAGATTGAAATAACTTAGCTTCAAAGTTCTCTAGAAGTCATGTACGATGCAACTTCCAAGCGAAAAACACGCCAAGTATGTTGCCAATTTGTAAATATCAAGTTTGTGAAAACATATGAACGAATCACAAAACATATGAACGAATCATAAGACATTTACTCCGTAGAAAAAAATACTGATACGTCATTTTTCCCCCTAGACTTCGTGACGTTCGTCTTTTTCTCCCTAGATGGCGTGAGTTGTCCGTGGACACGATGTCAGAATTTATTTAATGTTGAAATGAAAAATGAATTTTTAACCGTATCTTACGAAGTGTATAAAATATTTTTCCAAAGTTAATATTTTTATAATCGTCATAGCCTGAGGATTAAAATGGTATATATTTTAAAAAAAATTATCAATATTCGACGGAGTTATTTTATGTTGAAATGAAAAATGAATTTTTAACCGTATCTTACGAAGTTTTTAAAATATTTTTTCAAAGTTAATATATTTAGAATTGTCATAGCCCGAGGATTAAAATGGTATATTCATTTTTTAATTTGGTCAATATGCGACTTTTTAGCGCATTTTTTTGTGCAAATTTGTGTGTCTTACAAACTATGGAATTTTAATTACTAAATCTGAAAATAATGGTTTGAAACTTACATTTTTAGGATTAGTATACCCAATCCTAATATCATCAATGTTGAACGGCCTAACTGTATTTCTATTTGTTTTTGCCCATAGCCCCCCCCCTTCCCGCCCCACCCCCTTCCCGCCCCTCCTAATAATTTTTACAAATTCAAAAATATCCGCAATCGATTTGTAAGTATCGAAAACCTCTACGTACCAATTTTGAACGATCTGACACTATTTTTATTCCCCCCCCCCTCCCCTCCCCCCTTCTTGCCCCTTCTAATAACTTTACACAATTGAAAATATCCCCATTCGACTTGCAGGCCTCTTAAACGTATCTGTACCAATTTTGAACGGCCTAACTGTATTTCTATTTGTTTTTGCCCCATAGCCCTCCCCCCCATTACCACTCCACCTGGGGGCTGAATTTCTAAAATTACAGAAATTGGTTTTTAGATAGTTGCATTAGTTATATTTTAGAGTAAAAATTTCACGTATATCTATTTTTTTGTTTGAGATATATAGGATTATACGAAATCACGTTTTACGCATGTGAAATCACGTTTCACCCCCCCCCCCCACCACCCGCCTTGGGGACCGAATTTCAAAAATTCCAGAAATCAATTTTTAAACATTTGTATTAGCTATATTTAAAAGCAAAAATTTAACGGATATCTGTTTTTTTGTTTGAGATATGAAGGATTTTGTGAAATTACGTTTTGCCACCCCCCCTTGGGGGGCGAATTTTGTAAAATCGCTTGCGGCGTTGTCTTTCTCAGGTCGTAAACATTAACCGTGCCAAATTTAGTCCCGCTCGGTGAAACGGCCTAGGATTCTATAGCGGACACACAGACACACAGACGCACAGACTCTGCTCTTTTATATATATAGATTTATTTCTAATTAAAACTAATAAAAAAAAATCTGGAGTGACTCCACTCGACTTTCCGAACATTGAGTAATTAGCAGTTTTGTAGATAAAGTAAAGAAAGAGGAGTTGTTAAACAAACAAAAGAGAGAAAACCATAATTAAATACGTACCAATTTTGAACGATCTGACACTATTTTTATTTTTTTGCCCTCCCCCTCCCCTCCCCCCTTCTTGCCCCTTCTAATAACTTTACACAATTGAAAATATCCCCATTCGACTTGCAGGCCTCTTAAACCTATCTGTACCAATTTTGAACGGCCTAACTGTATTTCTATTTGTTTTTGCCCCATAGCCCTCCCCCCCATTACCACACTCCACCTGGGGGCTGAATTTCTAAAATTACAGAAATTGGTTTTTAGATAGTTGCATTAGTTATATTTTAGAGTAAAAATTTCACGTATATCTATTTTTTTGTTTGAGATATATAGGATTATGCGAAATCACGTTTTACGCATGTGAAATCACGTTTCCCCCCCCCCCCCCCACCACCACCCGCCTTGGGGACCGAATTTCAAAAATTCCAGAAATCAATTTTTAAACATTTGTATTAGCTATATTTAAAAGCAAAAATTTAACGGATATCTGTTTTTTTGTTTGAGATATGAAGGATTTTGTGAAATTACGTTTTGCCACCCCCCCTTGGGGGGCGAATTTTGTAAAATCGCTTGCGGCGTTGTCTTTCTCAGGTCGTAAACATTAACCGTGCCAAATTTAGTCCCGCTCGGTGAAACGGCCTAGGATTCTATAGCGGACACACAGACACACAGACGCACAGACTCTGCTCTTTTATATATATAGATTTATTTCTAATTAAAACTAATAAAAAAAAATTTGGAGTGACTCCACTCGACTTTCCGAACATTGAGTAATTAGCAGTTTTGTAGATAAAGTAAAGAAAAAGGAGTTGTTAAACAAACAAAAGAGAGAAAACCATAATAGAGTGTTTGAGTATTTTTCTCCGTCTATTACACGATGTTTTATTTAACGCTACTGAACTTTGAGCCCATAGATCATAATGATAAAGAATTTTTCATTGTGTCCCTGTAAAAACCTATAAATGCTAAATTCACCAAAATGCTTATAGTGAGTGCAACAGTGATTTATAATACTCATATAAATTTTCAGCTCAATTCAATAAGGCGTTTAGATGCTATCGTACTTTTAAAAATTTAGTCCCATAGGCCATAATGATAAAGAATTTTTCTTTGTGTCCCTGTAAAAAAAACTGTAAGTGCTAGATTCACCAAAGTCTAAAAAGTTAGTTCAACTGTGATCTATAACATGTGTACAAATTTTTTGCTCAGATTAATAAGGCATTTAGACGCTATCACACTTTTAAAAATTTGGCCCCATAGGCATAATGATAAAGAATTTTTCTTTGTGTCCCTGTAAAAATACTATAAGTGTTAGATTCTCCAAAATCTATACAGATTGAGTATTTGTGACCTATAATAGGTGTATAAATTTTTTGCTCAATTGAATAAGGCGTTTAGATGCTATCGCACTTTTAAGATTTTGCTCCCATAGGCCATAATGATAAAGAATTTTTCTTTGTGTCCCTGTAAAAAAACTATAAGCGCTAGATTCTCCAAAATCTATACAGATTGAGTATTTGTGACCTATAATATGTGTATAAATTTTTTGCTCAATTGAATAAGGCGTTTAGATGCTATCGCACTTTTAAGATTTTGCTCCCATAGGCCATAATGATAAAGAATTTTTCTTTGTGTCCCTGTAAAAAAACTATAAGTGCTAGATTCACCAAAATCTATAGGGTTCGTACTATGGTGACTTACAATATGCGTACTAACTTTCAGGTTAATCGGACAAAGCGTTTAAACGCTAGCGTGTTCACTCACAGACATACACACATACACACATACATACACACATACACACACACATACATACATCATCATAAAAATAGTGAAAACGGACTCAGGGGACCTCAAAACGTATAGAAACATCAAAATCTCGAATTCGGATTTTTGACATGATTACAATACTGTCCTCACTATAGTGTTCGGAAAGTAAAAATGCGCAATTTAAGTGAGCATTACTCAGTAAATTTTTTATTAATTTATTTTCAGTGTGTCTTAACGGGGAAAAAAAGGAAAGGAAAACTGTCATTATCTCTGTTTTGCACAAAAGCATTTAGTAAAAATAATTACTAAATTACATTTTAAGAATATTATAATTCTGAATTCGTACTGATTGAATAAATTTGTACATATTAATTCTATTTAATTATTATACTCATTTTAACACTTTATTTTTTTAACCCATGAAACTCGTTTGAATCTTTGTGAACAGAGTTGTGCCACAGTGGCGATAAGCCAGATTTACTCCTGATTCTTCCACTACTATATTTCTTTCGAAATTTTTAATGGTAACTTTGAATAGTTAATTGATTGAAAAATGATTATATAAATATAATGGTGGGAGAATCAGGGAAAAAGTCGGCTAAGTCACCACCCTGCTTTCATATAAATGTAATAAACCGCTATATGTCATGGGAAAATGAAAGAATAATATATTAAAAATAATACACAATAAAGCAAAAACTATGTTCCTTATTTTTGGCACCAATGAAATTTTATAGCAATTTTCATCGCAATATAAGCTAATAAGTTTAAGTAAAATTTTACTATGTAAATATTCTGGTGAAAAAATTCCTACAAAAGGGTGGGTCCGTACGAGCCCTGTGAACATATTTATAAATTAAACTCGGAAAAAAAAAAAAAAAAAAAAAAAAAAAAACATACAGAGCTGCCAACTTAATCCGGAGGATTGTTAGTACTCACCCCTTTTTCCACACCAGTCTATTTCTTAGAGTACTTTACTTCTTATATCATCGTAAATACATTCGAAGAGAATTACCCAAAATATAAAGTGATGTGGAAAAAGGAGCGGTACTAACAATCCTCCGGATTTGGTTGGCAGCTATGTACATAATTACTTAGATGTACATGTTTGCTAATAACATATGTTACCACATGTACATGATATATTTACCTGTAATACAAATAAATAAACATAGCTGTACATTTCTTAAAAATAGTAAAGTAATGGATTTCCCTTCGATAAAACGCCTTGACATTTGCCATTTCATTTCTCATGCGAAAAGAAAACATAATGCCTAGAGCTATACTCGGAAATATCAGAAGATATTCTGCTGTTAAATAATTTGATAATACAAAATTCAAATGATTATTTATTGATCGACTGGTATTTTTAGCTTTATAGAAATTTAAATTGAAATATTACGATTGCAATTTTACAAGAGTTAAAATTATGAGAGTTTTCTGCATATTAAATATATATATATATAAATGTAAATGTAAATAAAACTTGTAAACATTCATTAAAAAAAAAAAAAATATATATATATATATATATATATATTTATTTAACTTATATTTAAAAATGGTATCGTATTTGCAAAATTGAAAGGCATAATTGTTTTCATAAATTGAAATTTAGAGTGTTGCTCCACTGTCATTTTTTGCACATTAAAACTTCCTAGATATATTTAAACCTGATCCTGGTCCTACGACTTAAAGTTGATTTTTAAAAAAATACGAACATCCATGCCAGATTGGTATTCGAACCCAGCAATTTGCTATAAATTGGTTGACTATATATCTATTTTTAATTATAGCCCCGCCTAAAAGTGTTTTGAAAAACCTTACATTTAACTAGAGGCGTACGAATCCTTCAATATTCAAATACAAATATATGGATAACAATAATTTAAAAAACATTAGTAGGAAATATTTTGGAAAAATTATTTAATAATTTTGAAAAAAGTTAACATATACATATCTTTCACAGTAAAAACAGTCTTTACGCGTTTCTCTATACAAATAATATCGCATGACAGTTGCTGAGAAGAACTCAGAAATGGAAACATATTTTGTGCACTTTGCTCCATTAAATATTTCTTTTAAACTATTCATTAAATGTAACTGTTTAAGGTTATAGTGTGAATAAATTAAACAGAAACTATGTTGACGTGAAAAATTCCGTAACAGCATTTTTTCATGACACTTTCATAGATGAAAAATTTTCACCTTCTTTGCTACCATTATTTATATACAAAAACCTTTACTGTATTTTTATAGTAATGTGCCGGGATTAAATAGAAGAAAAATAATCATATATAAATAGTGGTAGCAAAAAGGCGGAAATTTCTTAGTCTTGAAAGTGTCCTGAAGAAAGGGCGGAGACTTCGATCTCTACATAACAGTTGTAGTCAGAGTTGCCAATTTTTATAATTTTTACGAAGCATTTTAATTCCACCTTTATTAACATATACGTATTCGCCTTTAATAACATATTTTTTTATTTTATAACACTTTATTTCTAGACTAATTTCCTCCAATATATAACTACGATAAAATAAGAAAACAATTACACTTAAAAAAAAAAAAAATAGTATGAAAAAGTTCTGGGATTAACAGTTTAACGAAATATATTATAAAAGTTGACAATTCGGGCTATTGCACTGGGTGGGCAAGTCCGTATAAACTTTAAAAATTCAAAACAAACAGAAAAATAATTAAAATAAAAAACGGTTCGCAGAGTTAGTATCGATAGTGAAAAACTGATGATAATAATAATAATAATAATAATAATAACTCAAAAAATAGCTAATAGATGGCTCTGGTATAAATGACATTCGTGGAAATATACAAATGAGACTGTTTTATGAAAGATTGCGTTCCTTCCCCCTAACGGCACTATCAGTTAACCATGGAAAACAGGGTATGTAAACAAGCATTCTCAGTGTAAAGGATAATGCTTTGTTAGTGAAGGTATTTTAAGTTAACCGGGAATTTGCGACAATTACTTTGCGTAAATAAATTGTAATGCTTGAGAGTCGTCTAAGAACCGGATGACAATGTTTAAAAGAGGAAGCGTTAGCGGCCGATTCAAAAGCAGTCAGGAGCAATGACCTGAAATTTCCAGACGATTGGCTTACGACCTTTCTCGTTATATTAGGGGGACCGGAAAATAATGTCGTTTTGAATTAATAAAATGAAACCGGAAATTTTTGTTTAACAATGTTTACATGGTACTTTACAAATAACCATCTTATAAGTTACCTAAAAATAACTTAAATTTTATCCAGGATAAATTTCCGATGTCAGTATTTTAATTCAAAACGACATTATTTTCCGGTCCCCCTAATATAACATAATTCATGAAACTCTTAATTTGTAGCTATATAGATTATAATAGTGCCATCAACTTTTACCAGGGATATCGTATATAGAGGAACATTTTCGAGGTGGACCTTATACATAATCGAAAAAAATCCTGTTGGGTTTTTAACACATGGCAGAGTTGCTAACATTTTAATTTATTCCGGAACAATCTTAGCCCCGCATTTATTTCATACCACTTTTATTTTAAGAGGTTTTTTTTTTTTTTTTTAAATCTTAGTTATATATTGGAGAAAATTATTCTATAAATTAAGTGGTTCGAAACAAAGGCAAGACTAAAAATGCTCCGGAAAAAAATCAAAACGTTGCAACTATGATATTGTGAACAGTGTTGCTAAAATGAAAAAAAAATTATTCAATGTTCATCAATAATTTTAAGGATGATATTTGGTGTTAATAATAGACGATTGATTTTCGTAGTGATTAAGCAACCATTACATTTCAAATTTAGTAGTAGATATTTTTAAATGCATAGTTTGAAATGAAGCATAATTACAAATTCTAACTAGAATTTTGAACACCATAAGTTTTAGCTTCATTTGGACCTTTGGATAATTAAGAATTTTGACACGTGTAAATGCAAAGAACCTAACACTGGCCTAGACTAGCTCTGGTGCAGTTGGAAGAAGAGAAACAGAACAAAGAAGATAGTCACTTTACAGAGTCGTCGCCGCCTGAACACCACGGAAGACCGGTGCTGAAGATGGAGGGCTCCCCCTTTGAGCAAGTACTTCACCAAAGATTCATATGAAGCTAAAAAGTAAACTGTTCAAAATTCAAATTAAAAATAGTGATAAATATTGAATAAAAAATTCTCTAAATTTGGCATCACTGATTGTGAACAGATGAAGCTCATTTTTCGTTTCATGACGACGTTAAAAACCATAAATGTCGCATCTGCACAATGTCTAATCCATGTGAATGCACATACAAACCATCGCATTCTCCAAAAGTCTTCATATGTTTGTTCAACATCAACATATGTCCCTTCTTCTTTCCATCTCAGAGCCAATAAATAGATCGAAAACGGTTACGGTGGTGTAACGCTTCTGCACGAAATGTCATACAGTGTTTGAGTGAAAGAAATGCGCATTCTACCATCAATTTTATGCAAGACGGAGCAACCAGCCACACGTCAGGGAAGACGAAATAATGAGATCACTTTGAAATTCACTTCGCATACCTTATCTCCTTTTGACACCGGTATATTTATGATTTGGCAATATTTGAAAAATCCGTGTATCGATCCAGTTCATCCAATCTATCAGAGCTAAAAGATGCAAACCTTTAGACATCCGGATCTGCTGCACTCTACCCTTGCTGGATTTATGACTCGTCTGCAATGTGTTATCTCCTGCGATTATAAGGAACATGTGTTGTAAAAAGATTTTCGAAACATTCTGCTTATTATTTGAGTATCTTTCTTTGACTTGTGCACATATAAGGTGTTATATGTATATATATTCTCTTTAAAAAAAAATAATAATAACATATCGATGCTAACCCTGCAAACCTTTTCTTATTCAGACTTTTTTTTTCAGATATTATGAATTTTTAAAAATTATACGGTCTTTTTGCCCAACTGGCATTATAGTTGTCAACTTAGCAACTTTTGGTCACCTGATAAATTTAGTAGATATATATATTTTATTTAATCAGTGGACTGTTTTCAGCTATAAAGTAAAATAATATATATATATTAAAATTTCACAGTAGCCAAAAGGTGCTATGTTGGTAACTATACCTGGTATTACTCTAACATAGCTGCGAAGTTGTGTTCTTTTCTTTATACCAGAAATTTTTTATACGCTTTCTTGAGTTTTTAACGCTTAAATACTGTGAAATATTTACTCAGAAAAAGTGATGTGAGAAAAATGCACAAGTTGGCAGCAATGCTACAATACAAAATGTACATATTACAATGTTTACTTCCCAATAACACTTTATATCTCATTGAACTTGAATCATGCTTAATATAAATTATTATGTGCTGTATTATAATATTTATCGTGCTTTCTTATTATAGAAGAATAATATTTATTTTTATTGTCTTTTGTCTAATCCCTGTATATATATATATATATTTATTTAAAAAACCTATTGAAAAATAATACATATATATATATATATATATATATATATATATATGCATACACACACGCACCCACACATGTATATATGTATACACGCACCCACACATGCGTATATATATATAGTATATAAACAGAAACATAGAATTTATTTTACGAATACCATTAAATTTTAAATTTATGCTTTTTTGGGAGAGAGATTTATAACAAAAGAAAATGTTTTTACTTTCAAATCATTTCTTACCTCCATTACTACACTGCCATAGGTAATCACAATATTGCATTCGGTCCCTAAATTCGATATCGAGCTGAGTCCGTAAAAGAGGTTTTTGCTAATTGGTCAGTACGTGTGTATGTGTGTATGTGGGTGGGAATCTTCTAACTATCATATCTTCAAAACTAATAAGGTAAATCAACGAAACTTCAGAATTGGGTTAGGTGTGGTGTACAGATGATTTTTTGAACATTTGGCGAAAAGTGGAAAACCGGTAGTGGAATATATGAAACCGGCAGTAGGCCGTAAGTACGTATCTGAAAACGACTCAAACGAGTTTCTTCAAAGTTGCTGTATAAATACACTATTAGCTGTCCTTTCGTATGATAGTATAATGTATAAGTAGGCCATTTGAGATCTCGCATGTGTGTTTCTTTAAAAACGGCAATAATGTCTCGTATCGTCGAATTACTGAAGAAAAACTTTTAAAGACACAATCTTATTAAAATAAAAATAAGAAAATAACTACTTTAACAGATGCTGTCAAAATTATTAACCCTTCATCTTAACCTGAGTATAAAAAATCTATTTCTTTGGTTCGTTAGTACCTTTTAAAAATTAATTATGATTGTCATTTCTAATGAGAAGTTAATCATATTAGAATAATGATAATCGAAATCATACATGCCCAGTGTCACTATTTCATATTTTCTTTTGTGAATTAGTAACTAAATAACTCCAGCAGTTGTGTTTATATCCCCTGCTATATTGTGGCACATTTTATTTTTTTTTTTTTTCCTCTTTCAAATTGTTTGTTAAACCAGTTTCTCTCTCCCTCTCTTTATATATATATAAAAAATAATTATATATACAATAAAAAATACAGTAGTAAATTTAAGATTTTTTAAGTTCTTTAAAAATTGTTGAGAATAAACAGAATTAATTTAAATATTTGCGGATAAGCAGCATATTAAATTTTATTGTAAATGTAATTTGATTAATTTATTACCATTGTAACACACCAACATAAAATTAAATTTTAATTGAGATTTATTTCGAATAAAAATTGTCTCGGTAATAATTTAATTTGAGTGACAATGATTAGTAAAATCATGTTAAAGTACTTATACAGAAGAGAAATGACACTGTCATGCAACCAACCACTCCAACCACTCCTAAGTTTATTTTATGCAACCAACCAACCTTGGAAGCCGCCGTGAGCGGGAGAAGATATTTTCGCAGAGAGAGAGACTTTGGCCTTCGGCCTGAAACGTAGGGTGCAATTGGCGCGCCCGAGTCACGGATTTATTCCGTAGGTTTATTCTTATTATTACATGAGTACATGGGTACTCATATGTATATAAATTTACCACTGTATATATTCATCTTCATGTTTGATTTAATATTAATTAATTAAAGAGTAAAATTTAATACAAGAGAAATTTTCTGTTCTCAAGTGTCAACACTTAGTTATATCACAGCACGCTCTGTAAACGTCGAACCAGAGTATAGTGTTCTCAGAAAGGATAATATAAATTCCATGGACGCAATATATAAAGGTGAGAAATTAATGTTATTTTATGGTGATAGGATAGGAATTAACATTTTAAATAGCAATGTTTAAAAGTGTTACGAAGGCCGATCTACTTGCCATTTTGCAAGAGATAGGGGAACAAGCAGACTCTAATTTAAAGGTAGTGGAATTAAAAGATTTATTGTTAAAATCTAAAGAATACATTAAAGATAAAGAATTTGTGAGTGAATTTTTAGCAACCACAGTTGCGCAAAGAAAGGAATCGGAAGAAATAAATCGTTTGAGTTTGTTAAAGCAAACCGAAAGTAACGATGATGTGTTACATAATCCTAGTAACTCAGAAAATATATTATCATTAGATAAGCTTTTGAAAGCTATATTAACTTTATATATTCTTTTTTTCGATTCCATTGAAAGAGCTTTTAAGCATAAAAATGTACCTAAAGAATATAAATCGGAGATTTTACTGAAAGTAATTGGCGATAAAGCCGCGAATATTCTGATTTATGTAAGCGAAGAAGAATTAAAGAACTATGAGAAAATTAAGTCATTAATTCTAAAAGAATATGCACCATCCCCTTTCACTTGTTTAGAAAATTTTAAGAAAGCTACAAGAATATCTGGGGAGACACACCAGCAGTTTGCTTCTCGTTTAAGGTCCAGTTGGCTCCATTATTGTAAAATTCGAAATGTAAATGATTTTGAGTCGTTAGTAGATTTGATTATATCCGATAAAATATTTGAAAATCTAGATAAGGATCTGGCAATGCATGCTGCAGTCACACAGGGTGAAGATTGGTTACGCCCAGAACAATTAGCTAAGACGTGTGATATTTATTTCACTGCCAAAGGTAGATCATTTGATGAAACAAAAAATGAAAAACGCGTCTATCGGGAAACAGTCCCAGAAAATCATAAAAAATACGTCCCACCTCCATTGAGAAAATATTCTTCTAATAATGAGAGTAAATATTCTTTTAAGCGGGAGTGTTATATTTGCTCTGATATTTCTCATGTAGCTAAAGATTGTCCGAATCGTAGAAACAGATTCGATAAAATTAACAAACAAAGTGAGGAAATAAAAAAATCTAAAAGTAACGCACAAGCGACAGAGAAAAAATCTGTAGTGACCCACGTAATGTCGAAACATTTACAGAAATGTGAAAAATCGGAAAAACTTAATTTATATCCCTTACAAAAGGTTAATATTTATATCGCAGGTAAACAGGTTCCGTCAATTATCGACTCAGGTACTGAGATTTGTGTTCTAAATAGCGCCCTAATTCCTAATCTTCATATAGAAAGCAAAGGCAAAATTCTGTTAGAATCTGCATTTCGAGAAATAGTTGAGGCGAGATTAGCTGTAATTCCAGTCTATTATAAAAATCCTAACAGTTGTATATTTACACACGCGGATTCATTATTTGCAATAACTGACAAATTAAATGTTCCATGTTTAATCACTCCACACTTCTATGATACATTAGTAAATCAGAAAGAAATATTAAATGATTTGTTTATACCGGAAAATTCTAATACGCTGTTGGCGCCGCAAAATGTTTATGAGGCAGGAAATGAAAGTAATTTAAATCAGTCATCGCTGTTACATATCGAAAATGAATGTAGTAATCAAAAAATAATTTCGGGAGAGGATAATACATTATTTAAGAGTGATGGTTTTTCGAGGTCAAACGAAATGCAAGATTTGATTAATAAAAAAGAAACTAGTTCACATAATTATCCATCGCAATTCATAAATAAAAAAAAGATCGTTTCTTCAATAAATAATAGCGATTCAGAGGCAGCTGTTTATTTGATTTCGAATAAAGGAAAAGTGATTAACTTAGGAAAAGATAATCAAATTGAAAATAGGCGACAGGAGAGCTCACAAAACAATGTTAGTAATTTATCTGATGCTAGTACATTTAGGGAAAAGCAGCGAGAATGCTTATCGTACAAACTGCTTTTAAAGAAGCGGAGTTAAAGAAAAATAATTATTTTCTTAAAGACGATTTATTATTCCATAAAGATAAAATATGTGGAGAAACAGTAGATCAATTGGTGTTACCGTTGAGTTATCGAGAAAGTGTTTTAAAATTAGCTCATGACTCAATCTTCGGGAATAATTTAGGGATGCGGAAAACAAAAGAGAGAATAAAACTATCATTTTATTGGCCTAACCTAATAAGAGATGTACAAAATTTCTGTAAAACTTGCGAAAAATGTCAGTTGAGGAGTCCGGAAAAAACGTCCGATAAAATACCTATAACGCCTGTGGTACGTCCTCCTTATCCTTTTCATACAGTGAGTGTCGATTTAATTGGAGAGATTGCGCCGCCCTCAGGTAGAAAACATAAATATTGTCTTTGTCTAATTGACCAACATTCGAGATGGCCCGAAGTCATACCTTTAAGAAGCCTATCGGCTAAGGTCACGTGTGATGCACTTTTAGAAATATTTATGCGTACAGGAATCCCAGAAATGATATGTAGTGATCAAGGCACTAATTTTACGTCTCAATTAACACAAGAGTTTGAGAAAAGATTAGGAGTAAGTCCTCGTTTCTCAACTCCAGCTTACCCTGCCTCGAATGGGCTTGTTGAAAAATTTAACCGTGTATTTAAACAAATGCTTCATCATGTGATACGAACTGACCCTGTAAATTGGGATAGACACATTCCGTATTTACTTTTCGCGTATCGCGAAGTTCCTAACTGTACAACAGGAGTTTCTCCATTTAAGCTTATGTATGGGCGTGAAGCTCGAGGTCCATTAGCAGTTTTAAAATCAACGTGGTCAGGAGAAATCCCTTTACCTCTCAATTTAAGTAATACAGCTGTAGATTACTTACAAGAATTAAAAATTAACTTAGAGAAAGCTGCCGATTTAGCATCTTTAACTGCTGCGGAAAAGCAAGAAGCTTATGCTCATTATTTTAATCGTCGCAAAGAAATGAAAGAATTGAAAATTGGAGAATTAGTATACTTACTAATTCCGGATTCTACTAATAAATTGTATGCGAGATGGACAGGTCCTGGTGAGATTTTAGAAAGAATTAAACCTCACTCGTATAAAGTTAAGCTACCTGATGGTAATATACGACACGTACATGTAAATAAGATAAGAAAATTCCATGTTAGAGCACAAACGGTAGGTGTAATTTTTGAAGATGACTGTGAATTCGGAGAAATCCACCCAACCCCTATTAAGGAAAATAAAACTGACTTTGATGTGGACATTAGTCATTTAGGAAAGGAGAAATAAAAAGAATTGCTCGAACTTTTGCATAAGCATGTACCATTATTTTCGGGTAAAGTTCAAGTTGCTAATGTTGGGGAACATAAAATTCGTCTAATGCCAGGTACTGAAAGAAAAAAGCCTTTATGTGTATAGAATACCCGAATCACTTAAACCTGAAGTTGACAGACTAATAGAAGAATTAGAAAGCTTAGGTCTTATTGAGCCGAGTTAAGCCGAAATAGCTTATCCAGTAGTGTGCGTAGCTAAGAAGGATGGAAGTGTGCGATTATGTATCGATTTTCGTTTGCTCAATTCGGTAACCAAACCTTTTGATTACCCTATGGAGAACATTACAGACTTAATTAATGAAGTTGGTCGTGCACATGTTATTACTTGTTTAGATGTGTTAAAAGGATATTGGGAAATTCCCTTAGAAGAGAAAAGTCGTGATTTTACGTGTTTCAAGACACACCGTTCTGAATATCGCTGGAAGGTAATGCCCTTTGGATTACGAAATGCGGCTGCAAGTTTTCAGAAAATAATGAATGAAGCTCTGAATGAACATCGCGAATATTGCAAAGCATATCTCGATGATATCGCGATTTTTTCTAATGATTGGAAATCACATCTTATACATTTAGATGCAATTTTAACTAAGCTAACTGAACTAAAATTTACCGTAAATGTTAAAAAATGTGTATTGTGCAGATCAGAGATTAAATATCTAGGCCATGTAATAGGATCTGGACGACATCAACCTGATCCTGAAAAGTTACTTGCTATTGAAAATATTGAATCGCCGAAAACTAAAACAGCTTTAAAAAGCGCTCTTGGTCTTTTTAACTTTTATAGAAGTTGCATTAAAGACTATGCTGAAATTGCCAAACCGTTGACCGATTTAACTAAAAAGAAGGTTCCGGAAAATTTACCGTGGACACAGACGGAAGAGATAGCATTTCAACAACTTAAAGAAATGTTGTGCGAAGCTCCTAAGCTTTATACTCCAGATACAAATAAACCCTTTACCATTCAATGTGATGCCAGTTCCTATGGTGTCGGTGCGTGTCTTTCGCAAAGAGATAATGAAGGTAATCTACGTCGAATTAGTTTTATTAGTCAGAAGCTCACTAATGTACAGTGTAATTGGTCTACTATAGAACGTGAGGCCTATGCTGTAGTATGGTCTATAAAGAAATTTGAAAATTATGTTTTCGGAACTCGTATTGAGATTATAACGGACCATAATCCTCTTGTTTATTTACAAAAAACTGCACCTCAATCTGCTAGACTGCAAAGATGGGCACTATCTTTACAAAGATATGATATTTACATATCGCATTGCCCTGGTGCAAAACTGAAAAACGCTGATGGATTGTCGAGACTATGCCAATAATAAGTTTTGCTATTTACAAATAACTTTGGTTCTATTTAGTAATTTAGTTTTTTTGTGTGAGTTTAGTATTATAAATATTTGTTTCGGTATTATATCAAGACTTCTTTACGTCTGTTGTGAATTGTCTATTTTATTTTTGCATTTATTTCTTGTGTTGAAATATCTATATTTGTTCCGGTATTGTATCAAGACTTCTGTACATCTGTTGTCAAGTATTTATTTGGCATTGTTTTTATCTTCATGTGTATAAATATTTATGTGTCAGTTGGTTGCTAATAATTATCAGATTTTCATACGCTTGGCGTATCTCAATCTTAGTTGGGGGGTGTCATGCAACCAACCACTCCAACCACTCCTAAGTTTATTTTATGCAACCAACCAACCTTGGAAGCCGCCGTGAGCGGGAGAAGATATTTTCGCAGAGAGAGAGACTTTGGCCTTCGGCCTGAAACGTAGGGTGCAATTGGCGCGCCCGAGTCACGGATTTATTCCGTAGGTTTATTCTTATTATTACATGAGTACATGGGTACTCATATGTATATAAATTTATCACTGTATATATTCATCTTCATGTTTGATTTAATATTAATTAATTAAAGAGTAAAATTTAATACAAGAGAAATTTTCTGTTCTCAAGTGTCAACACTTAGTTATATCACAGACACTAACATAACACATAAGCCTAACAATGAGATAATTTGCAAAAACTATGAATTAATAGTAACAGTCAACATTTTAGAGAAAAGAGAAAGGATAAAATTACCAAAGAGTTCCGTTAAGAGGAAAAAAAAGGGGGGAAATTCATGAATTGAAAATTGAAATTTTAAATGCTGATAAATAGAAATGTTCATTCATCAGGAAACTTGCATTTCTATCAGCATATGCAAGATTTCGGAAAACTGTATAGCTAATTCAAGCAGATATACAGCTCAAGTCTCTATCTTGCAACAAAACAAAATAAAAAAGGAAATTAAGTTAGTCAATAACTCAAACCAAAATTGAAACAAGGAATAAGTAATTTAAGCAATCCACATGTTAAACGATACATACGGAGATAGTAGAAATAAACAGGTTGCCAAATGATATATATATATATATATTTCAGAATAACATTACTTCTTCAAAGCCTGGTTAAAAATAAATAATTGTCACCATAACAGACATATTACTTCTTTAGAAACATGCTTTAAGATATTGTATAAATTACTTCAGTGGCATCTGTCTGACGTTTAGCAGCTTGTAAAAAATGGAAAAAAAAAATATTAAAAATTATAAGAGAAAATGAAATGTCTTCAAAACTTACTTTTAATTCTTTTAATTTCTTTTTTCTTTTAACGTAGAAAAAGAAATATCTATTAAAATTATGATTATTATATCAAATTCGTAATAAGTATTTCTTTTATTTTTCATTAATTCATGTTTACACACTGATTATTGTTACGCATTTATCATTTATTTACTTATTTAGCTTAATGTATTTCTAGCTCTAAGTATTTTTTGAGCAGTAAAAGCCTGTCTCATTTCTCGATTTCTATTTATAAATTTAAAACAAAAAATGTCTTTATCTTAAATGAATTCATGCACAATATTATTTTTTTATGCGAATTATCTATAGATAAACATAACAACAACCAACATTTACAATGCTAATGTTTCTACTTCAATTAAGGTTTATTTCTAGATAGCTACGGATGGATTTTCAGAAATAAATTAGTAATTGTTTTTTAATGTTTCTGAGATACAAGTATTGTATTTCTCAAAATACATACAACGAGAAACAAAAAGTACACATATTTCGTATTTCAAGCCATGTTTTTATATTTTATCTTTTAACATGCCGCGATGTGTTGTAAATTTTGAGTAAAAAGCTAGAAACATAGTTTCAGCGTAATGAATTATTTTTTATTAATTAAAGAATCATGTTCTAATTTATACTTTTATGTTATTTTTAAAAGAATTCTCGAAAGTCACTTTTTTTTATATAAAAAAGAACAACTCCTTATTTGTTACTTGTTTATAATACTAAATAAATATTTCTTCTTAAACTGACATTTTTGGTTTATTTAAAAGAAGAAAACTACAACTAATTTTTATTTTATTCTTTATTCATAAGAAGAAAATATTGGGAAAATATTGGGTTTTTAAAAAACTTTCGACAGTTTTATAAGTTTTAAAAGGAATGCGTGTAGACCAATTTTTGTTTAATGCACTAGATTGGGAACTATTTTTATTCAACTATCACCAATAATTTAGAGAAGTGATACTTTATAAACAAAGATAGACAATTGGTCTTCGAAGTGATTAGGTATTCGTTAGAATTAAAATTTAGTAGTGGATATTGAATAAAAAATTTTCCCGATCTGGCAACCTTCGATTAATGTCAGACTATCAGTTTGTGTGTATGTCTGTAATGTCAGACTATCTGTATGTCTGTCAAAAAATTATGGTAGCTCTAGTGAAAAAAATATTCATAGCTGCCAAAACTTTAATTTATTCCGGAGTATATTTAGCCCCACCTTCATTTCATACCACTTATTTATTTTTTTTTTTTTAAGTATTTTTTTTTCTTATATTATTGAAGTTATATATTGGAGGAATTTTTTCAAATAAATCAAGTGGTTAGAAATAATTAGTTAGAAATAAAACTTTTATCATTTGAATTAACATTTTCCTATTTTGTATATAATTATATCGAGTACTAGATTCTAAAACACGTAAAAAACATTTTACACGGGAAATTATGAAATTTTTAAAGGTTTATTTGAAAGACATTTATTTTTTTAAGCTATTTTTAAGGAATAGAGAATTTTAACATGATTTGGTTACTGAAAAAGACAAATATTTTATAAAAGTTAGAATTGAATAAAGACTACCAGTCCATACATAGTCGATTGATGTATATAGGAAATACTTGCTTAATGCATTTTTTTTTTTTTTACATTAATAAAAGGCAGATTTCGACTTTTGGCATGTATTGATATTCCCTGTTTATTAGAAGTAATTTTGCTTCGAGAAGACGAAATTATACATCTAAAAATCACACTTTAATGTTAACACATGTTATCACACATGTGAGAAGGAGAGAAAGAAGGGGGTGGGGAGGATTTTAACACAGCTTTGACGCCACAATTTGTGAGGTTTGCATTGATGCAAACTCCATCCTAATTAATTAATTAGATAACTAAATAGATAAGGGAAGAGCACGAGACTTGAATATAAATTATAAATAAGACTTTTATTTGAACAGATTAATGGGAGGGCGGTCTGGCAATTGTGATAGATCAATCAGCGTATTTAAATACTTTATCAAAACATATGTATAAGAATTAGATTAAATAATTTGAAATATCTCACCTTAGCAAACAGTCGAAGGTGTAGAGACGGGTGCACACTTTTACTCCACTACTGTGACTTCACGGTGGATCAGCGGATTCCCGTCTGATCCAACTTTACATTTACGAATGCTAGCAGATACGCACACCAACACTCATCAAACTACTTAATCTTAACACAACTAAATCTCCACTAACGAAATATAACTTCATCCGAGCTCTGAGTCTAAACTTTAGCGTAAACAGACCTAAGAGAAAACTCCACTACTCCAGCATTCGCCAGATTAAGAATCTCTACAATCTACACCACTTTTACGAAAACCGTCTTCATATTATACTACTTTCTACCAACTTCCTTTCTCTTCATTTCAATCAAACTTTAAAAATCGCTTCCAATTCATCTACCTCTCACAACTTAATTCGTTCATTGCAGCACCATGTCGACACAAAACTAATCCGACCAAAACTTTCGCCGAGTCACTGGCGTCCCAGTTTTATACTTTGCTGGATCCAGCTTAATTTCAAACCAACTGTGGTGACCTTCTACAGTCTCAACTTCACAAATTTACCAGAACATTATTTTTATATTGTTTAATCAATGACATTTTTTTAAGTTTGCTGTATGAAAATGTAGCTAAATATGTGTACCATTGTATGTATACTATTATTTTTTTTTCTTCGGTAAAGTTGCTTTGCGCAGTCAATGTAGCCAGACTTTGCTACTTTTTTTATTCAATAGTCACTAATAATTTTGAGAAGGGATTTTTGATATATATGTAATAGATGACAATCGTCTATTGCGTATATCAAATATCCCGCCTCAAAATTATTAGTCACTATTGTGTAAATAAGTCGCAAAGTCTGGAAACACTATGAACAGTCTTAAAGAGAGAATTTATAAGAAAGGGAATCAACAAGACTATCACTGTTAAAACTTAGACGAACATAGTTGAATTCACAAGAAATACTAAATGAATACTTTATGAAAATATAGTAAACTAAAAAAAAAAAAAAAAAAAAAAAAAAAAGGCGAATATTCTGTAAACTACAATCTCAGAAATGGATACTCAGATTAAATGAAATTTCCCTTAATTTTGGCGAAACCATTTCTAGGGAAATACTCCGAGCGAATATTTCGTCAAATTGAGTAAATTGCTTTCGTCACTTGTTTGAACACACGAATTTCGTCAAAAGTAAAGAAACATTTTTTTTTCCTCCTAGTTTTCGTTATACAGAAAAAATACAAATTATAGAATTATGAAATTACTTGCAAGTTCGTTGCTTTGGACGATTAAATCCTATTTATCAAATATTGATGAAAATATAAAAAATTGATGAAAATATAAAAAACAGAGCAAACAAATAAAAGTCATTGTAACATAACGTCGAAACAACACAGGAAAAAAACCAATATGGCGGTAAGGAAAGCTAGGTGAGTAAACAGTTTCATCAAATATTTGAGAGTTCACGTTTTGTCAAAAATCACGTGATCGCTTGACGGTCAAAAACAACGAAAATAAGCCCGAGGATGTCTGAATCGTCAAAATTGAGTATATTATTTCTGAGAGCGTAGTGTTGTGTTATTTGCATAAGAATGTACTGAGCAGCCAAGTATCCGGATTTTTAACACCACTATTTTCATAAAGTTATCTTCAAGTTACTTAATGATAGAATTTTCTTTATTCTATAAGACAAATACATAGAATGAAAATTATCGATAGTCAAAATTGTGAAGAGTTCCCAACTCTTTATCTAAATGTAGAAGCGTAAGCTGTGTCAGATTTCCATCCCTAGAGAAAAATTCAGTAACATATCATGGAAATAAACTATCTAAAGCCATAGTTCTCACGGCTCGATTTTTTATAAGCACTCTTCCATCACTATTACCTAAAAATAAATTTCTTCTTAAATATACTTTGTACATTTGAGAATAATTTTTATTAGGATAACAGTGCATAGTTGCCAAAATTTTAATTTATTCCGGAGCTTTTTTAACCCCGCCTTTATTTCGCATCTCTTTATTTTCAGAATAATTTACTCCAATATATAACAGGGTTCCCCCGGCCTGTTTTTTTTCAAGGACTCTTCCACCAGTATTAACTAAAAATAAATTTCTTATTAAATGTACACTGTACATTTAAGAATAAATGTATCTTAAGATTATTCTGGTGGAGGAGTCCTTGAAAAAAGGCGTGGGCGTGGGAACCCTGTATATTTAAGATAGAATGAGGGATATATATATATTTTTTTTTCTGAAATAAAGGCGGGGCTAAAAATGCTCCAGAATAAATTGAAATGTTGGCAATTCTGATAGTGGTGAAAGGCGTGACCGTGGGAACCCTGGAACAGTGTTGCCAGATTGCGCGACTTTTTTATTCAGCAGTGACCAATAATTTTGAGAAGTGATATTTAATGTACATAATCGACGAATAATCATCTATAATATATGCTACTACTTCCAAACCTGCCAACGAATTTTTTTTAATTAGACCCACACGTCCGCATTCTCACTACAAATAAAAATAGAGCCAGAAAAACTTGGCAACGTACGTATAAAATCCAAGGTAAAATTATTCTCAATAGAGCTCAAAAGGATCTGAAAGATTATCTCATCAAAAAACGCAATGGCAGTTGGAGAGAATTCCTCGAATCCCAATCTCCAGAGGATAACTTTATCTGGAAAGCGGCCAGGAGATTTAAGAGCTCTACTGAACTCTTACCCCTATCTTTATTCCAAATTCTTAGAACTATGCGTACACTAATGAAGAAAAGGCCAATGCCGTTGCTATAAACCTCGAGCCACAATTCCAAGGCAACCCTATTGATAGTAATGAAACTGAGAGAAAAGTCAATTCTACTGTTAGAAGATTCTTGAATAACCCCATTCCTCCCTCTGATTTTTTGGTAACCCTCGCTGATGTCATCCGCGAAATCAAAAAACTTAAAAATAAAAAAGCCCCAGGCATCAGCGGAATCACTAATGACGCCCTCAAGAATCTACCATTCAGTTACATTCCAAAAATCACCCATCTGTTTAATAATATTTTTAAATTTAATTATTTCTCTTTCTATTGGGAAACTGCAGTTATTGCTCCGATACTAAAACCTGCCAACCCCTGATAGGGCTTTGAGTTATCGCCTAAACTCCCTTCTGAACGTTTTAAGTAAATTATTAGAAGCCTTCATTGCTCAACAGATTGATATTGAAATAAAATTATGATCCCAGAACAATTTGGGATCAGCAATGGCCTTTCAGCCCCTCACCAGGTCTACAGATTAGTTGAGCACATTACCACTGGCAAAATTCGGAAGCAATATACTGCGACAGTTTTTCTTGACATTGAAAAGACATTTGACAAAGTTTGGACCTCTGGTTTAATTTTTAAACTTATAACTTCCCCCCTACCCATATTAAATTAATTCATAGTTACCTACTTGACAGAAACTTCCACGTGAAGGTGAAAGACACTCTTTCACGGAACTTTTTTGCCTATTTCGACGTTCCGCAAGGCTCCAAAATTAGTCTTAAATTATGTAACCTTTATATTAACGATATACCTCGTTACCCTCATACCTCACTGGCTATTTTTGAAAACGATACATGTATTTTCGCTTCAAGCGTCAACAGGCGTTATGCTATTTCGGCAATTTTTAGTCACCCCAAAATTTTAGTTAGCTGGTTCTATAAATGGAGAATAGCATTTAATACTACCAAAGCTGATGCTATTCTTTTTTCACATGGAAGAAATGCTATGACATCTGATAAACGAGATAAATTCCAAATTAGCCTCGGCGCCACCGTACTACCATGGTCAAATCACTGTAAATACCTTGGTGTTATTCTATACCAATCTCTCACTTTTCAACAACACATTCTCACCATGCGTAATAAACTCCGTGCAGCTAAAAGTAAATTACTTCCCCTCTTAGCTCGGAATAGTACATTAAATTTTAAAAATAAATTGCTCTTGTACACTTCCTACTTAAGACCCATTTTAACTTACGCTTCTATGGTATGGTCATATGCTGCCAAATCGCATATCAAGTTACTCATTAGGGCTCAAAATTCTACTGTTCGGCAAATTCTTGATATGCCTTGGTATGTTAGAAATTTTCATATTTATAAAGAAATTAATACTCCTCAACTTAATGATTTCATCCAACACTTAAATGTTCAATTCCATTTGGCACTTGAAAACTTATATAACCCTGCTTTAAACATTCTCGCAACATATGGCCATAATGATCCTCTGAATAGACGCAGACCCAAAGCGGTCCTCAGTCTAAACTCCCACCTTTAACCTTTTTTGTGTTAGCTTTTTTATCTTTTCACTTTTCTATCGCCTTCGGGCTTTGACTTCTCTTTGGAGATTATACCCTGTCCGTGTCTTTGTGTTTTCTAATATTGTGTTTTATTTGTCCTTGAGTTTAAAAAAATATATATATTAAAAAAAAAATGTGTTTTAAAATACCAAAAAAAATTAAAAAATTTGCTCCTTGAAAAATAAAAAAAATTCTTACTAACCCTAAACTTTCTCCTAGTTGTGTAATGCTGTACTTAACCTTTCAACTCATTTAATTTCGTGTGTCATCTTTCCATAAGCTTTAAAATTCCTTTGTTATTTTATTTTATTTTTTTTTTTTGCCTTTTATGCCCCCCCCCCTCTCGCCATTGAAGTGAAATTGTTGTTCGGGACACTCACTCCGTTAGCTTCCACTTTTAGGTAAAGGAAGGATGCGTGACGATGTCACAGGTGCCTCCCAACCGTTCCATCCTAACTTCCTTCGTCTGTAATGTATATCAAGCATCACTTCTCAAAATTATTGGTGACTATTAACCCTTTGCGGCGCCAGGTAATTTGGATCATTCAAATTACACTGCCACCGGAATAGTCGAACAAAATTAAAATAAAGAAATTGACGAGTTTTTCTGCTATGTTATAAAAGTAAAATTTTGCTAAAAAAAATTCCGGGATGAGTTTTGTAGTTGAAAAATAATATTAGGTGACGCTGTAGTGGTACCACCGCCCCTGAAAGGGTTAAATAAAAAAGTCGTGCAATCTGGCAACACTGCCCTGGAAGCAAACAGGTAGGTGTCATACATACTCTCCGCCCTTTTTTTAAAGACACTCTCGGCGATAAAAAAAAAAAAAAAAAAAAAAAAAAAAAAAAATCCGCCTTTTTTGCTACCACTGATTTTATGCAGAAATACTTATGGCATACTTATAGTAATGCGCCATGATTATACAGCGTAGAGATTTTATAAGAAATAGTGGTAGAAATAAATTTTAAAATTTCTAATTGATGAAAGTATTCTAAAAAAAGGACAGAGAGTGCAACCCTTACAGGGATGGAACACTGGCGCAGAACTCATACCGGTATTTATTTAAGAAATTTCTCAATATATAGCATCGTTGATTTAAAAAGTGGAAAATTTTGATTCACTTATAGTGATATGAGTTCTGAGACAGTGTTCCGTCCCTGCCACTAAAACAGGACATTCCTAATCAGGTTTTGCTAGTGTTAAATATTTACAATTCGGAAGATTGGTAGGACGTATTAAACACTTTGCTTGCAAGTCACGTAAAATTTCTTTTTTTTTTTTTTTTTTTTTTTTGTATGAAAAATGAGCCCCACTTTCTGGCGTTTCTTTAAAAAATTACTTTACTTAGAAAGAAAAAATTATTTTACGTGTTCGTGTTTTTACACTTTATGTGCTGCTGGTGTATATATAAGCCAGTGACAGTTATACGATCAATTATTTAGAACAAAACTTGAATACTTTAATCATGAATACGTAAAAACTTTTTAATAAATGATATAATGGTTTAGATAAACGCCAAAATGCGATTGCTAGGAGATATATTTTTTCCAGGATTCTTCCACCAGAATTTTTATAGTAACCTACAATAGTATGTTTCCTCGATAAATTAAGATGAAAATTATTATATGAATCTGCTGATGCAAGAGTCATGTAAAAAAGACGTGTCTGTGGCGATAGAAACACTAGAACGAATAAGTAGTTTACCACGCCTTTCTCACTTAACACTTTCGCGACCGCATGTTTTTTGTGTTTTCGACAGTTGGTTCGCCTGTGGGCGTTATTCTCTCCAGTTACAATATTTCAGAACACCTTACTATATTCAGATTCTTATTACAAATGGATATACTTTATAATTACACTCTTTCTAATCAAAGTATTTGTATTCATAGCATATTGCATACTTGCCAACTATCTCATTAATAACCGTACAATTGTTAACGCCCCTTTTTCCACACCACTTTATTTTTAGAGCAATTCTCTCCAAATATTGTTACGATAAAATAAGAATAAAATATCTCTAAAAACTGACTGGTATGAAAAAAAAGCCTGGTACTAAAAATTGTACGGTTCATGATGAGATGGTTGGCAAGTATGCATATTGGTTGTGAAGATATGAATATTGTGTATATTCTTAAGAAATACATGACATGCAAATTGCAAAAGAAAGCCCACTGGCGGAGTTACAGATTTTCAAATAACGTGAATCTACATCAGCGGTCGCGAAAGTGTTAAATTTAATGAATTGTGCGGTTAGTATACTAATAGATGCCAACATGTTAATTTATTCTTGAGTACTTTTAGCCCCACCTTTTTTCATACCACTTATTTTATAAGGATAAATTTATCTTATTTTATCGAAGTTATGTATTAGGGAAATATTTCTATAAATAAAGTGGTACGAAATAAAGGCAAGGTTAAAAATACTCCGGAATAAATTAAATTATTGGCATCTTAATGGTATACTTCTCATAGCCGTATGAAGGATTAAAAATCAAATTAATTTTACCTAATATCCTGAATGGATTTCTTTTCATAAGTCAATCTCAATCCCAAAATTATTTAAATATACCATTACTAGAAATAAATAATTTGAAAATGTGTTAATTAATTGTCAGAATTCCTATAAATAAAAATTCTTTAAAAATTTGTGGTATTTAAAAATAGGGAGCTATTATCCATATATTGTGAGTTTCTATATAATATAAGGATTTTTCTTTTGTTTTTTTGTTTGAAAATATTATTAGAATAAAACTAAACTAAATAATAATAATAATAACAATAATTAATTAATTAATTAGCAATTCATATGAACTCTTTTGTTTGAAACTGTACTGGAAAGAAACGTCCTAATTTGTCGTGATTCTTTTAGAAGTTACATTTTATTATTATTATTACTAGCTGGAACCCGTCGAATTCGACGATCATTTTATTGACCGTAATGTTTCAAAAAACGTCGCATCATTGTTTAAATGTATTTCAAGTTAAAACATCTAATATAATTTACGACATTTCACTTTAAAAAAAGAAAGTCAGAAAAATGCTTATAAATAGAAATAGTATATATATGACATCACTTTCTACAAAGTACAGTCAATGTGACGTCAAACTGACTCCAACTAAACAGTTTCTATCTTTCATTTTCTATTTCGTTTAATACTAGGACTACATGTTAGCTGACCCGTCCGGCGTCTCCCGGGCCCATGGTAATAACCTTAAATGAACCTTAAATTTGTACGGTTTTACATCTTTAACTCTATTTTGTTTGAATTTCTATTTTTAAATAAAAGCATCGTGAAAAAATAATCAGCTGTAAAAAAAAAAAAAAAAATAAATAAATAAAAAATTACCTCGAACCGAACGAAACTCTGCCTTATGACACTGGTGCCTTCGGCAGCGCATACGCCGGCCGCTAATAACATAAAAATATTCCCAAAAATTAACTTGGAACCGGACGAACCCGCTCGGTGTTGCCCGGGCCCATGATACCTTAAACGAACCTTAAATTTTTATGATTTTATACCTTTAACTCGATTTAGTTTGAATTTCTGTTTTTAAATGAGAGCATCACGAAAAAAATAATCAGCTGTAATAAAAAATATTACCTCGAACCGAACGAAACTCTGCCTTGTGACCAGGGCCGGATTAAGCTTTGAAGCTAGGGGAAGCTCAGTATCATTTCGGGGACCTCTTTCATTTCAGAAAATTTTGTTTTCTTGTTACATATTGTAATATAAAAATGCTATAGACCAAAAATTAGTGTGTGTTTATAGTTTTTTTTTTTTTTTTCATTCATATATCTCTGGGTGGTTTCTACACACAACATTAAAATCGTATAACTTATTAATTAAGAACATTCAGATTTTTGAGGTTAAATAATAGATTTTTCCCGAAATAGTGAATATTTTATCTTGCTTTAGGCGAACTTTCTCAGAAAAATTCAATCTCAGTATGAAAATATAAAACAGAAAATTCAAGACCCTGTTTTTACTCATTTTGGGGGCTCCTCTTAAATTTTAGAGGGAAGCTTGTGCTTCCCGAGCCTTTTGGGTAATCAGGCCCTACTTGTGACCCCGGTGAATGCGGCAGCGCATACGTCGGCCGCTAATAACATAAAAATATTCCCAAAAATTAACCTGGAAACGAACGAACCCGCCAGATGTTGCCCGGGCACATGATACCTTAAATGAACATTAAATTTGTATGATTTTATACCTTTAACTCGATTTAGTTTGAATTTCTGTTTTTAAATGAAAGCATCATGAAAAAATAATCAGCTGTACTAAAAAAAATTACATCGAACCAAACAAAACTCTGCCTTGTGATCCCGGTGCCTGTGGCAGCGCATACGCGGGCCGCTAATAACCTAAAAAAAATTCCAAAAAATTAACCTGGAACCAAACGAACCCGCCCGGCAATGCCCGGGCCCATGATAATAACCTTAAATGAACCTTAAATTTGTACGGTTTTATATCTTTAACTCGATTTTGTTTGAATTTATATTTGAAGAGCTTGTTTCCAAATGGCGTTAAGTCTTTTTTTTTCAGTTCTTGAGAAAACGCGGTTTTGTTATGTAAGATTTATTATTGAATTTAAGGAATAGATAATTTTCCCCAGTAATCTATGGATGATAATAACACTAAATTGCATGTTTAAAAAAATCCTGACAATATAGTTATTTAGATATAAAAAAAGAAAGAAATGACTTAACTCCTTTTGGAACAAAACAAAGACTTACGTCCTTTTGGCACAAACAAATAACGAAATGAAATGACTTACTTTCATTTGAAAGTAATACAAGTATTTTTTTTTTCATGTAAATACAGCATAAATTTTAGCTATACAATTTTGGAAGGTAGTTAGTTACTACAAATCTTTATTTACAAATTCTATTTCGACATCTTTATCATTATTTTCCCTTGTGTTAGCGTTAGCAGTATCATTGAGAGATTATGCATTAAAATAAAGACATTCGTGCAATTTTTTTAATTTCCAAAGCGTTAAGTAGTTTAAAAGCATCTGTTTTTCTTTACTTGTTTCATATTGTTTTTTGTTTTTATTTCATAAGGGGCGCACCTCAGACTTTTTGTCCTTCGTTTCAGGATGTTTTCGCGGCGAAACAAACCACAGTACGTTGTCTTGATTCCCACATCTCGCTTCGTATTTTCCAGGACTTTTGCCTCTGAAATCAAGAAACCTTGTTTGCTTTTCAGACAACTATGTGCAAACTTTTTCCAGTCTAAAATATTCCATTGCTTCTTATACTCGAAAAGATTTCCAACCTTAGAGAAATGTTCAAAATATTCATTAGAAAGTAAAATTGTATCCACTTTCTTTAAACTAGTCTCCACTCGTTCGAATCTTCTATCTGCTGGTAAGTAGAAGTGACCACGCACTGGTAAATAGTATGTGAAGGTGAGGTCCTTTTGAGCAGCCACTGTTGAAAACATTCCTAACATGGTGTAATTTTTATTTGTGTGGTAATTCCTGATTTTGCATCAGGTCAAAACATATTGTAATTTCATCTTCTCCTATAAGCTTTACACCTAAAAGAAAATAATATTTTTTGCTCCGGTGTTTATGAATCAAAAGTTCGGTTAACAGGGTCTTTTCTTTTTTCTGAATTCATTTGTGTTTTTTTTCTAATACAGAAGGAGCAAATGTCTTTTTTTTGGGGTTCCAAAACGAAGATTAAAATATTTACAAACACATTATAATAAAGGTTATAAATACATTCATCTTTATATTTTTCTATGGGAAAAAAAAAAAAAAAAAAAAGCTGTCTCAATGTGACTATCTACAACAAAATTTTTCCCTTACTTTTGATTTTTCACCCAAGGCCAGATAAACCAAGTGATCTCAAGGCACATTACAATTGGCTAAGATTGACTTAATCCTTTTTGGCACAAAATTTACTTGTGACTTAATTCTTTTTGGAAAAAAACACGGATTTCAATTTCTGTTTTTATTATGACTAAACTTCGTTTGGAACTTCTACTTATTGAAAATATATTCTTAGACATGTTCTGCGACCTTTTGCATTGAAAAGTCAATTTTTTTAATTTTTGACTTAACGCCTTTTGGAAACAAGCTCTTCATTTTTAAATGAAAGCATCAAAAAAAAAAAAAAAAAAAAAAAAAAAAAAAAAATCATCTGTAACCAAAAAAAAAAAAACTCAATCGGAACGGAACTTGGGCTCGTGACCCGGTGCCTGCGGCAGCGTATGTACAGGCCGCTAATAACATGAAAAAATTCTCAAAAATGAACCTTGAACCGAGCGAACCTCTGACTCGTCTTACCTCTGCCTGTGGCTGTTGCACTGTATAGCAGGCATGCATGCTACGCACGCGTTGCAAAATCCACTTTCCTCCACCAGGGGTTGCAATATGTTGTATACGAACATCACCAATCGCCTTGAATTTCCAAGACTTTTCAAATAAAGTATCACTGGTGGTGTCAACTGCAAAATCCTTTAGTTGCACTTTCCACCGCCAGGGGCACAGCGTGTTCTATACGAACAACACCAACGGTAAGGAAATACCAAGACCTTTAAAATAAGGTGTAACATGATAGGGTCGACTGCAAAATCATCTAGTTCCATTTTTAACCACCAGGAGGTGCAGTATATTGTATACGAACATCCCCCATCAACATGAAGTTTCAAGACCTCTATCACCAATCGCCTTGGATTTCCAAGACCTTTCAAATAAGGTATCACTGTTGGTGTCAACTGCAAAATCTTTTAGTTACACTTTCCACCGCCAGGGGCGCAGTGTGTTCTGTACGAACATCTCCAATGGTCAGGAAATACCAAGACCTTTAAAATAAGATGTAACATGATAGGGTCTACAGGAAAATCACCTAGTTCCATTTTTCACCACCAGGGGTCGCACTATATTGTATACAAACATCCCCAATCGACATGAAATTTCAAGACCTTTAAAATGAGGTGCTACATGTGTGGCTCTAGAACAGATTTCCCTCTCAAACTAATTTCCCCCCTCCAAATCTACTTTCCCCCTTTAAAATCGAAAATTCCAAATTCGCAGAAAGTGATTTTTTAGTATTCGACTCTAGTCCCATATGTACAATTTCTTCACCTTGCAGTAATTTGGAGCTTAGTTAAGCTCGTAAATGTGTTTTTAACCCGTTTCCCCCCCGGGTCGGAAACCGTTCGACTTTTTTTATTTTTGTCTTTTCATAGCACATCTACAGACCAAGACCTTTTTTTAAACACCTCAATCAAATTTTTACACCAAGTAGTTCTCCCAATATAGTGGAGACAGACAAAAACATGTTTCAAATTAATATATAGATTACTTTTTTTTTTTTAAGTTGAAAACGTATTAAAATATGCTGGGAAATATGTTTGTTATTATTGTATATTGTTATTTTTATTGATATTAATTAACATATATTTGTTATTATTGTATTGGAAAGTATTTAAAAAATACTTTTTTTTTTTTTTTTTTTAAGTTTAAACACTTTGCAATACCTTAAAAAGGAAAGAAATGATAAAATGCGAAATTGTTTTTGTTTTTTTAGTGGTTATTTTTAACAGTGTAAAAGTATAAAATACCTCAGTAAAAATTTTTTCCTCTTCTTTGTTTATTTATTTATTTTAACATAAAAGCTTTTTATAAATAAATAAGTAAGTAAAACAGCACGCATAAGACTCTTCAGAATTATTCAATCTATTTGTATTTTATTTTCCTTTACAAATTTCCAACCAATAAGAGCCTGTTGTTATTAGTATTCAGATACAATTTGAACATTAAATTTGCTATCAAAGATGAGCGTGTTATGCTGGAACTGTACAACAAATCGTTTATGTTCGTTAACCAATTTAACGAATTAAAATAAATGCGATGCAATTTTCAATAACAGTAAATGTACTTGCAACAATCATTGCCTAATAAAACAAGTTAGACATTTTAATTACGTGCATGTCGTAAAACGAAATATCTTATCTTGAATGTTAATTCACCGCTGAACTAGTACATTCAAATAAATCACTATTGCTTAATTTAAAACAGTTGTATACTAGAAATGAAAATCTTACGTTCTGAATATTGTTTAACAATTTAAATATTTTTAAGCAAAGTTTAGGCTTTAAAAATTTATGAATTAATACTTATTTATTTATTTATTTATTTATTTTTTTCTACAAAAATCTTACTTTTATATTTGTACATTTTTGTTTATTTATACCTGTGCACTTTTATTTCTATTACATTTCTATTTTGAATTTATTGAAAACTTACTGTTAAAATGTATATGTGAAATAAGTTATAAGCACAAATTTTTAGACACATATAATTATTGAAAATACTATTGCTTTAAAACGAAATATATATTTTATGAATATGGTGGGTACAAGCTTTAATGACAAATGTAATACAACATTTAAAAAAAATCTTTTGAAAAGGATATTTTAGAAGAAAAAAAAATATGAATGGAAAAGTATAGGTTTTTGAAGAACAATTGAACTTTTTGAAGTACAGTTTTTATTAAAAACTAATGCTAAGACTCATCCAGGAATTTTTATATAAAATTTTGTTGTTAAAGCTTGGCGGGAAAATAAAAATAAAAACTTTGATTGTATTTCTGATGGTTCTCGATATTGAATTACGTAATTACCTTGTGCAAACGAGTTTAAAATCATTACAAAAAATTAATTGACCCGTTTTCAGCCAAACATTTATTTTTTCAAACAACTCTATAACAAAATATGTTCTTCATTTGGCTGTAGTAAATCATCAAATAAAGTTTTTTTTTTTTTTTTTTTTTTTTTTTTTTTATGATTCATTCAGATAGATCTTGGATCGCTGCTAACTTGGTTTTTATTCAAAGTAACAAAGCGAAAGTTTATAAAACAGTCTATACATTTAATGCTTATAGTGCAGCCACATATCCTAAAACTAGCAGTGAGAACGCGTCCAAAATGCTGGAGGGATGCCAGCTTGACGGACAGTTTGAAATTTGGAAAACATCCAGTAATTCCGCGTTCTGTGTTATTGCTCATTTTCTCTTTTGGCATTGGACTCGTTCAGTTAGCACTTCCGCAGATGTTTCCATGGTTTCATGAAATGTGGTCGAAGAATATTACGTCTTGTGTAGAGGACTGTGGCTAAAAATGGGTTACTAAGACACAATTATAAGCCTCAAATTTCGGTTTGCAACTCTTTCATGCATAGCTGAAGGGGAAACATACCACATACTGAAGCTTTACCTGGGTCATTCATTACATGCTTGTTTATTTTTGCTGCCCTCTGTTATTTACGTTGAAATAATTTTAAAAATACACTAAATATTACATACCTGCCAACATCGTAATTAATTTTCCATAGTGTTGTCAAACCTGCCCTTCTTTTACACAAGTAAATTTGTAGAGTAATAGTCTACAATGCAATTGCGATTCAATAAGAAGAAAAATACTTTAAAGAAATACGGAATATTAACCGTTTGCACTGGAACGTCGCCTCTCAGGTGACATCCGATTCATTACTTCAATTCGAACGGCGCTCGAGAGACACCATAACCAATTAAGTTACTATATATCTTATATCCACCAATAATGCTCTACAACTAAATGTGCTATAACAGGTTCACACTTCGTTAAGAGAGACTCCACCCACACATTTTATTTTTGCCTTTGGGCAGTGCTTGCCTTGGTCATTAGTAAATTGCCAAAATATCACGCAATGGAAAATTATAAATCACAATATTCATATATAATGCTTGTAATATGTAAATATATATCAAATGTAGGAATAAAATATTTACATTTAAAACTCTTACGTTTCATATTTTGCATTTTTTATTAAAACTATTGTCGGGTAGCTCATACGCTTACTAAAAGAAGTTTCGAATGCAAAAGATTATTTTTCCATCTCACTTCAGACCCGCACATTTGGAAAATACAATGGGGTCGACATAAAAGAGACCACTGACAAAAAAGAAAGCGCAGCCTTTGTAAATGGTGCATTATGCTAGCCTTTTATTACGCGGCCAGAATAACATAACAACAGCCAGATCTTACATTAAGCTGGATTAGATTTAGCTAGACTAGCTAAAAAGCGGAAACTACGAACCCTGCTGTACGTCTATATTTTTTAATAGATCTCTTACACATTCTAATTCTGCTCTCAAACCACGCCCTTTTAAGAAGCAATTTCTAGTACGACAAATTATTCCATGAGTACCGGAAAAATTATGCGGATCACCAAATATCTGGAAAATAGCTTCGAGTTGCTGGTATACCCTTCAGGGGTGTTTGCTTTCCGGATTTTTTTTATTTTATTTCCCACCAGTAATTACAAATTGTACTTTTGGCTATATTGAATTGCTAAACATTACCAGAATACTACTAATAATATCACTATTAAAAAATTACTGGTGGGAAACAAAATAAAAAATCCGGAATTCAAACACCATTGCCCCTTGCAAAAAAGGCTTCGAGCGCAAACTGTTAATTACAGTGCTCGTAGTCTCCGCCCTTTTTTCAGAACACTTTCAGAAGTGAAAAAAATTTTGGCTTCTTTACCACCACTACATTTATGCAGAAATATTTACTGTGTTTTTATATTAAAGTGTCGTGATTAAAAAGGGTAGAGATTATTGCATGAAAATAGTGGTAGCAAAAATGTCAGAAATCTCTCATCAAGAAAAGTGTCCTGAAAAAAGGGCGGAGAGTTCAAGCTGTTAATTAGGGTGTTGGCAAGTATGAATATTATAGTCAATGTTGCTAAACTGTATTGTTTTCAGTTTTAATAACATTCTTTTCTCTTTAACCCGTTAGTAGTCGCTAGTTGGTCGATTTGCCGCCCATCCGTAAGTGTTGTCAGATTTTTTTATTCGATAGCCACCAAAAAGTTTTAGAAGTGGCATTGGATATACATAAAACGGGAATAAACTCGAAGAAACGTCGATCACATCACTTTTTAAAATTACTGGTGACAGTTAAATAAAAAGTACGCTATCTGTAATAGGTGGCGCTGTCTATAGCGACTACTAACGTGTTAAATAAAAATAACTGATTTTGTGAGTAAAACAATATTATGTGCAGGAAAAAGTTAAAATAAAGTCTTTATTTTATTATGATACGTAACACTTTAATTTAAATAATTTTTAAAATGTTGCAAATGGATTTTAATAGAATAAAAAAAAAAAAAAAAAAAAACTTACAAATAATAGTAATAATGAATCCATATAGGAAAAAGAGAGTATCCATATGAATATTTACAGTATTTATATGAATATGAGTTTATGTTATTATTTACTATTAGTAATCATATGAAAAAAAAAAAAAAAAAAAAAGCATTATATTTATCGAAATTTTTTTTTTCCGACTGAGTGAAAATAATGCCTGGACCGAGACTTGAACCCCCTTTTTTATTAAAAATTGTAAAAGCATTATATTGCTTTTTATTGTTATGAGATACATCATCAACATATGTATAGCTAGAAATTAAACTACTTCTTAATGCATCAGTGTTTTGCAAAATGTGTTATACTGAATGCAATTATTTTCGCTAGCACAATAATATAAGCATTATAATTTTCTTACAAGGAATTTCAATATTTTTAACTTATAATACTTATTTTATGTTCATTTCCGGTATTGAAAGCAATACATAAACTTTTACAGATTTAAGTAAAAATGTTTGATATACATACTTTCATACTTTAGAAAACACTATATACGAGAACTATAAAGAAAATTTTACATTCTTAATTATATGAATAAACTTAAAGTTCGTTAAAAAAAAAAAAAAAAAAAAAAAAAAAAAAAAAAAAAAACTTTTTGAGATATTTACTCAAGATTAATATTCAACGGACATTATCGTACAGCACAATGTATAAACGTTTTTACTAAGAATTGAGGAAACATAAAGTTTAGAGAAATTATTAAAAACTAAACGATATTTCAGAAAATTATAACGACTGCTCTCATTTATATGTGTATAAAAATAATCGAAATATATCTCTTTCACACTAGTGCATGTATATGTTTATATGTGTTTGAGAGAGAGACCTTGGTTATCTTGATGTTCGAACCCTTTTGAAACGGAAATTATTTTCGATACATAATCATAATAGCATTGCAGTAAGAATCTTTCCAGATTTTATGTATATTACAGCATTTTAAAGTCAAAGCGAAAATTTGCAGATATTGTATTACGTCTAGAAAATTTTTAATAATCATAGATGATAACAGATTTAATTTTTTAAATAAAATAATAAGAAAAAAAATTAAACTGACATGAGTTCAAAATGTACATTTCACTAAAAATTAGATTTAAATTGAAGTTAAAGTCTTAAAGTGTTTGTGATTATTTGACCTTAATTTTTTATGTTAAGTCAAAAAAGAAAAAAAAAATCGAGTTACCTACTTGAACTGTAAAAATAAATATTTATGTATAAAAATTCAGGTATGTTGATAATTCTTTTTTTTTTTTTTCGACGTTACAGACTAAATTTACTAAAATTTAACAGCTCAGTTACTCAAAACTGGGCATGTCAGCATTTAAATTTATTTGGAGGACAATTAGAACCTGCCCTTCTTTCGCTCCATTTTTTTTTTATTTCTGTGAAGTTTTTCCAGTGTGTAATTACGATTAAATAGAGTGAAAAATACCCTTCAAACTAGTTGGCATAGGTGGACTCTGCTCAGTTCCCCATCATATTTATGTTCTCAGAAATTTCTAGTGCGAGACATATTATAATCATGTTAAAAGAAATGAATTTGACCAAAGCTTGATACAGTGACAGAATGAAATCCCCGCCTAATAGGCTATCCACCGTTCACTTGGATATAATTATCTTATTCTAATTTATTAATTTATTTTATCAGAGTCAATTCTGTTGTTTAGTTTTCATGCTACTATTTCCAATGCAATAATCCTCAAAATTCATATTTATTTGAAAAATTTACAATTTCGCTATGTTGATAAAATCGTAAATTACGAATAATTTACGAAAGTTTCCTAGTAGAATATTTGTATTCAATCATGTTCAACCAAATATCATAAACTTAATTTTGAAGTTGTCTAATGTATTTAGGATCCTCAAAATGGAAGTTTATGATCAATTTTGCCTTATTCTGACATGTTAAGTAAATCGTAAATTCCAAATAACTTACGAATTTTTTTAAATTGGAAAAATCATAGTCTATGATATTCATGCCAGCATTCTAAATAATATTTCGAAAGTGGTTTGACATCTTTACGATGAAAATATCCCTCAACATTGACGTTTATGTGAAATTTTTCTCTATTCTGACATGTTAAGAAATTCGTAAATTTCCAATAACTTACGAAATCTTTATATTGGAAAATTCATAGTCATTAATATTCATGCTAGTGTCCTAAATAATATTTCAACAGTAGTCTGACATCTTTACGATGAAAATATCTCTCAAAATTGACGTTTATGTGAAAATTTCCCCTATACTGCTATGTTAAGAAATTCGTAAATTTCCAGTAACTTGCGATATTTTCAAAGTAGCATATTTATAGTTACTGATGTTCATTCCGGCATCAAAACTGATATTTTAAAACTGGTCTGACATTTTACAGTAAAAAGTTTTCATTTAATGCACGCTTAAATGAATTTTTGTCCTATTCTCCCATGTTAAGAAAATCGCAAATTTCTAATAACTTACGAAGTTTTTAAATTCAAATGTTGCAAATGAATAGAGTTCTTGCCAGTGTCGAAAGTAATATTTTAAAACTGATCTGACCTCTCTGCGACAATTTGTTCTTGAGATATCGTGTACACAGACTAACAAACTAACGGAGTGACCCATTAACAGACTAACACACTAACAGACTAACAGACTAACAGACACCCTACAGACAGACACCATAGAAATTTTGTCATTTTCGGATTCCTCACACCTGAAAACGTGTAGAAAAGTCAAAAAACCGAGGTCGAAAATTTTCACGATTACCTAAGTTCCCCATACCTATAGTATGATGGGGAACTAAAAGTAGTGTGAAAAAAAGTCTGGTACTAACAATATTCTGGAATAAATTAAAAAGATCGCTTTAGGGGTGAAATTGTTCCCTCTTTAGATGGAACTCTTCAAATATTAATTTTTAACAATAGTCTCGATCCACTTTTAACCGAAGAAAATAAATGTAAAAAGTACAATTAATCTTTCTAAATAAAAATAGTGGTGCCAATAAGGTGGAACACTTTTATCCCTGCTCAGCTTGTCTAGAAGACGCATCCAACAAAGCAATTTCCAAAAATTTTTAGACTTAAAAAGAAAAAGTAGAATATGCATAAAAAATTATTTGTACTAAAAGTATATAGTTACTTATAAAAATATAAATCTCTGAAATATAAAACAATATATGAATACACAACAAAAATTCGTAAAATAAAATTTACGTACAATTGCAATTTTTTCTCTATCTATACATAGCTGACAAGTTTGATTTCGTAAACTTCTTAATATCCGCCTCCTTTACATCATATTTTTAAAGCGTAATTTTCCTCTTATTTAATCGCGATTATCTGTTGGAGAGAATCAGTTTACAAAGAAACGTGCTCCGAAATATGACATTTCAAATACCATGTGTCAGAATTTTGTTTCATTTTTGATACTTCTGAATTTTCTTAATTACAGTAGAACTTGGATAATTCGAAGTTGAAGGGACCAGAAAAAAATTCGAAATATCCAAAAATTCGAATTACTTATACTATTTTGTCAGAAAGAAGACATAAATAAAAAACAAATAAATAAAACTCTAGATCAAAGATTTGACACATAAACTTTATATCTAAGAATACTGCTACTTTTACGAGCTTAATTATTCAACACTTTTAAAAAAATAGTCAAACATTTTTCATAGTTTCTTTAAGTACAATCTTTGTGTCAGGCCACATGACTTCAATCTATCAATTGATACAAAAATAGAATCTTCTACATAAAACATGACTTTTAATTAAAAACCATCGAAATTCATGTACATGGACCGTATCTTCAGATGCACCAGTTAGGAAATACTCTTGTATTTCCTTATTCTTCTTTTAAAAGACTGTTAAAAAAAAAAAAAAAAATGCACTTTAGCTGAGAAAGATCTCGGGAACAAATTTTACTGTAATATTTTAAAGGTAATCGTATGAAAAATTCGAATTATCCAAAATAAAATTCGAATTATCCATGATTTTTTAACATTGTTTTAATACAAAATTCAAGGGGCCGAGTAAAAAATTCGAATTATCCAGAATTTCGAATTAAACAAGTTCGAATTATTCAAGTTTCACTGTATAAGTTTATCTTTTCAGTTATAAGGAATCAAAAACGCAGTTTTTGGATTAAATCATCAGTGTATTCAGAATGATTAAAAAATATTTTAATCTATGATGTCCTCTGTACATTATTTTGGAAATTCTTAGGTGTCAAGTTATTAACCGGGAAAATTGTAAATTCATGAAAAATTATTTTATTTGTTAACAAATTAAATATATAAAATGTAGTTAGATAATTTTTCTATGTTATGCTGAAATAATAATGCAACTCAATAATTGTAAGATGTTTATTGATATTTTAGTATTATGAAACCTTTGATAATATAATATGTTTAATCGTTATAGTATAAAAGTAGAACAGTAAAATTCATCAATAATATAACAGAGGCTATGAATAACTATATTTATAATGATGAAAATTCTATATATTTTCTTCTTTTCTTATCTTATGTTATACCATTGATTCAAAATCAACGAATGTAAGAGTATCGGTGATGAACTTTATACCAGTAATGAAAACTATTAACGTTAAATGCTTTTAAAAAATTTTTTAAATGCGTATAAGTTTGTTTTGAACTGCTTATTAGCGTTACAACACTTAACCAATAATATCTTGAACTAAGAATATTTCAAATGATGTATTCTATAATAACATTAAATAATCTAAAATATTGTAAATATGTTTTGCCGACCAAGCGTTTGCATCGTTTTCTTTCTTTCTTTTTCTTTCTTTTCTTTTCTTTTTTTTTTTTTTTTTAATCAGATCACAAATTTTGTTTACACATACTTTCCCATATCCTTATTAATGTTACTATTGGTCCACCAGTATTTTTTTAGAGCATTTTACTTCTTACTGAATTGTAATTGCATTTGAGTACTATTACTCTACAAATTTACTGGTGTGAAAAAAAGCGGGCGAGACTGACAATACTACGGAATATTAATTAAGATGATGGCAGGTATATTTACTTTACATCTGTCTATTTTAAGCCGATTTCTTGCCTTCTAAAAAATACAGAGAATTTATTTAATTTGTTATGCATTTAATTTGTAACTGCATTCCGCATATATAATTTTTTTTATCTATTTCTTGTACCACAAAATATAACTATTACCTGTAGTCCATGCAGTGTTGCGACATTGGGTACATTTTTTATTCAATGGCCACCACTAAACATTAATTGTGACGGCTGCCTAATGCCTTCGAAAATTGATCATCTGTTATGTGTATCCAATATCACATTTGAAATTTATTGGTGACTACTGAAAAAAAAAAAAAATGTTCCCAATCTGGCAACAATGAGCCCATGGTCATATTCCCTAGTATGTCATTTGATTATTAAGGATTGGACCAGCTGTGAAACAATTCTGTATTCATCCAAATTCCGAATATGAAACGAAATGTGAATTTATTTTACTTAAAATAAAAACGGATTATATTGACACATTCTTTGAGATTTCCCCCTCCCAAAAATTTCAAAAGGAAATTTGTCTAGTGAAGTATCACATACATAGGTGCCAAGTCTCCCGTTTTTCAAGGGAGACTTCAAACCGGAATTTTTTTACAGCTGTATTCCATAATAATAATCGTCGAAAATATATATAACATATTCCATTTAAAAATACTGGTGTCAATTCTGATTTAAAAGTTAAAAATGTTGGCAGCTCTGCACATATGATAATGATAAAAATGATCTTTACAAACTGATACTCAATTTAAATATCGAAATTTGAATTGAAGCATGGCAAGTTAAATTTGTCTTTAAAACCCTTAAATATCACAGAAATATATATATATATATATATATATATATATATATATATATTGTTTCAAATTATAATACAATTTTAAATATTTTTCCTTTCTGCAAATGTAAAAGAAAATGCCTTATTTTAATACTTTCGCGACCGCTGACGTAGATTCACTTCGTTTGCAAATCTGTATCTCCGCCAGTGGTCTGTCCTTTCGCAATTTATATGTTAATTATTTCTTAAGAATATACCCAATATTCATTTTTGTACAATCAATATACTACGGATGCAGATACTTTGATTAGAAAGAGTATAATTATAATGTATATTCATTTGTAATATAAATGTGAATACAGAAAATTTTGTCCTGAAACATTGTAACTTGGGAGAATAACGCCTACAGGCAAGCCTCACTGTCATAAAGGCGAAAGTATGCAGTCGCAAAAGTGTAATAAAATCCAATTTTGATTATGTGTGTCTAATGATTTAATCATTAATGAGAAAATGTGAAGTAAGTTTTAATTATTTTAAAAATTAATAACATAATTAATCGCATATTGTATTGTGTTCTTACTTATGAATATTTAAATATTTACACATTCTTCATTTCTTCAGGCATCGTACTCTTCGCGCATTTTTTTTTCTTTTTATAGGGAACTTCCTGCATTTTGTACTAACAGTAATTTTACACCATAGCCTCCTAAACTAGATGGCTGTCGCGTGGCTCGGAATCTTGGCAACAATTCAAGCGGTACGTAGCACCACCTGGTACAGACTGCGCGACTTTTTTATTCGACGGCCACCAAACATTTTTAATATGAGGATTTGATATACATGCAAGGTCAATGTAATCCAAGAAACGTCAATTATAGATATCATATATCACTTCTTAAAATTATTGGTAACATAAAAAAGTCGTGCAATCTGTACCGCTGTCTATCGCTTGAACTGTTGCCAATTTTCCGAGCCACGCGACAGGCATCTAGTTTAGGAGGCTATGTTTATTCAAAGATCTCTATCCTTTTTAAGCACGACACACTAGTATGAAAATACCATAAAAAATTCTGAAAAAAATATTGGTAGCAAAAATGTCGGAATTTTCTCATCCCTGAGAGCAGAGTTCCCAACTTTTATAATTTATTCACGAGCATTTTTAGCCCCGCCTCTTTTTCATACTGGAAATTTTGAAAAATGATTTTCTTCTTATTTAATCGTTGTCACATGTGAATGAGAAATAATTTACAAAATTTCTGGCGCGAAAAAAAGGCGGGGCTAAAAATGCTCGTGAGTAAATTATTAAAGTTGGGAACTTTGCTTGCTCTAAAAAGAGCACTGAAGGTTTTGATATATATATAAGATATCAAATTTTTTTTTTCTTTTAATCATACATTATTAAATGAAATTTTAGTACATATATAATATTAATGTCTTCAGGAAATTAATATCACACATTTATATAAAATAGAAATCAAATAAATATTAGTATGTTTCAAAGAATGTTTGAAAAATATCGGAATTTTTGAAAGAATGATCTATAAATGTACAGAAATTCATTGCAGTTTCGGTAAAAACTTAAAATTATATGTTCGTAGCAAGTTAAGCATAATACATACTTTTAATTTGTTTCTTAAAATATTCAAAAGCAATTACCATTTTAAAATTCTCTGCAATAAAAATGATTTTTTTTTTTTTTTTTTTTTTTTTTTTTTGTTCCTAAGTAATTTAACTAAAAATGTAAAACTTTTTTCAAATAATTATTTTACATTAGGAGAAGAAAATTGAATCCATTGTTACTTTAAAAAGTACTTTTATTTCCAAACGTAAAGTTATAAGATGAGGTTTTTTCTGGAAGAATCTTTCTTTTTCGCATTTAAAAGTTTTAATTAAAGAAATGTTTTTTATGGGAACCTTTTTTCTTTTCTTTAAAGATCTTTATTTTGAGCTAAATAAATCTTTTATTTTATTTTATTTTTTAAGTTTAGCATAGTCATAAAAGTGTTGTGAAATCATAATTATGAGGACAAACGTGACTTTCACATTTATTGTTAATGGAAAAATATTAGCTTAGCATTTATTTGCAAATCAACAAGTTTTGTCAGCGTAAGATTTATTTTTCTCAAGAGTGAAAATAGGAACATAAAACTTATAATTTAAAATTTAGTTTCTTAAAATTTATTTTAATATAAATTAATATTTTCTTTTTATTATTTGATATTCATTTATTTTTTATGAATCTATATTGTGACTTTATTAAGTTTTCATATACTATACTTTATGGCAAGTAAATGAGATACGGATTATTTTCTTTTTCTTTTAATGTAATTTAAAAGAAATAATAATAATTTTATCTACAGCACTAAAAACAAATAATAATATTGATATAAATTACTATATCTGCTTGTTTAGAAAAGCTTCAATATTTATTTCGCATAATATTTTTTTTTATATTAAGTGAATAATGTTCATTCAGTTTTGCATTTAGTTTTGTATGTACGTTCTAGTAATTTCGAATACTTATAATTTATAGTAAAAAAAAAGAAAGAAAGGTAAAACTAATTTTATATCTCAAGTTACATTTTCACTTACTTAATAACAGTCACATTAAAATTAAAATACGCGTAGAACTTTATGCACGAGTATACTTGTATTGTAACTTATTAATAAATTATTATACATTTTATTAAATATAATATAATGTTACAGACTTTTTTTTTTTTTTTTTTTTTTTTGGGGGGGGGGGGGATATTTTATACATACAGAATATTTACCTAAATTTACTTGTTAATGAATAGTTATTTTATTTATCTTTGTTAGAAGAATGAATTAAATGTACAAACTTGGCATAAACTTGTTCAGAAAAATTAAGTTGAAAAAAAAAATTAAGTTCAAATATGTCTATTCAATTTAAAAATTAAAAGAAGATTTACGTGTATATTATACACACTACTCATTCTTAAGCGTTAATAATTGTATGCATGTTAAAAAAGGCTTTCGTTTAGTACATAAATTAAAAATTGCTCATAAAATTGGTTAAAATTCAGTTAATGAAGAAAGGAAAGTAAAATTGGTTATGCGTAGAGAATAAATTCAAAACACCTCTCTATTTTTATCTAAAAGGACTATATTTATGCGTTAATAATAATAATAGTAACATGTTATCAGGAAAAGATAATACATTGTTTTATATGTATGTGAGATTTTAATTTAGTGCTTACAGGTTAAAATTTTCTCAGTATGATAGAAATTTGATTTATATGCTAACACGCTTAGCCCGCATCGTTCTTCACTATATTAAAAAGAATAAAAGAAAAAAAAAAGAATCCTTATATTTCATATCAATTTATATTTATCCACTACAAAGAAAATATATTGAAATTGTTCAACATTTAATCTTGTCACAGCTGCCTGCAGCAGTGTCTTCCTCGCCCGCACTGTAAAAAAAAAAATCCCGTAAGATTACGGGGAAAGCCTGGCAGCAGAGATTCCAGAAAAAGCCCTTAAAAATAAAAGCTTAGACCGTAAATTAAGTATATAATAACCTTAAATTACGTTACATACCTGTAAAAAAAACATTTTGCCCGTAAAACCAAAGTTTTTTTTTTTTTTTTTTTTTTTACGGGCTTTGTCTGGAATCTCTACTGCCAGGCTTTCCCCGTAATCTTACGGTATTTTTTTTTTTTTTTTTTTTTTTTTTTTTACGGGCTTTGTCTGGAATCTCTACTGCCGAGCTTTCCCCGTAATCTTACGGTATTTTTTTTTTTTTTTTTTTTTTACAGTGCGCTAAATTATGGGTTCGTGTATTTACTGACTGTGACAACGCTGCACACGTATATTTCAATTAAGGTGCTTATCGGATGACAGTTTTGAAACGGACACTATCGAAAAAATTGAAGTAGCACTTTCATATTTAAAACACAATTACATATGAGCAACACTACACGTTCTATACATCGTTTATATTGTCACGTTATTTGCTATTTTTTATATCATTTGTCCTAATGACCATAAAATAACAGCAGTTTTGCTTTAAATATAGTATTATAAGATACTATGAGCGTCATTTCAACTGTATGAAAAAAGTGATGTTTTTGTGATTACATATATTTCCAGTTCTTCGCACAGATTTAGTATGAGACCCTTTTGGCAAAATTTTAAATTTGGCACCGAAGTAGCACCGGCCTTTTCTCGTCAACTTCTTTATTTATACAATTGCGATAGCCATTTTCATTCCACCCTCAAAATGGCAAAATGTGTTTAAAGTTACAAAGGGAATCCAATACTAATGATTTGTCCCCATTTTAAATATTTTACTTTGATTTATTTATTTAAATATTAATTTTCTTTATTCAAATATTCGTGTTCACCAGCATGCAAGTACACATATAACTTGGCGTTACATATAGCAACCCATTTATCTGTATGTTACAATAACATAGTGGTTGGTATATTAGAATAAATAAATAAGCAATCCCGATCATGGTACAGCCTTATTATAGCTCTTCCTTGGCGGCGAATTTTGAACTTTCGTCACCATTTTAGTAACTTTTTTTTTTTTTTTTTTTTGTAATATTGCTTGTATGAAAAACGTGGAATTTTTTCAGTGCCTGTTTTGCTAATACTTTTATCTGCTGCACCTCTTTATTAATTTATTAGAATAATTCTTTGTATATTTTTAATGCATGACTATGTTTAAAATAGTGCTTGTAGAAATAAATTTTCTGCATTTAAAAATGCATTTTTCTATAAAGTGACTATACTTAGACAAAAGTTCATAATTTATATGACTATTGTTCTGTTTTATTATTGCAGCATTTCATAATTTATTTATATTTTTGATGTGCTACTTGGCTTAAAAGTATACTGTTTCGAAATTAAAGTTTTTGACAAGAAATATCTGATCTATTTTAGCACCAAAATTTAAAAAATCACCCCTGAGGATCTGCAAATAAATCTGTTGCTACATACTGTTTGTGCTAAAAACTTATTTAAAAATTCTAAAATTAATGTACGTAACATACCTCAAAAATAATAAGAAAAGAAAGAAAAGGAAGAAAGAAAGAAAATGAAATGCTTACGAAACTAATTTCAAAAGAACCATACTGAGGATTTATTATTATTATTATTAATCGTACTTTACTGTTGAGGGAGGGATTCTGTCATTTAAAATTTCTATTTTATTTAGTAGCTTTCTATTACTCAACCAATATTGTCCAGCTTAGTACACACTTAAAATTTTCTGGCAGGTGCAGTTGTCACATTAAATAATAAAATCATTTGTTCCATTGAGACAAATCATAATATTAATACTCTGTATACAAACACTGTTATGGTGAATAAAACTAAATATTTTATTAGACTTTAGCTTTTATCATTCTTTGAATTTTAATGATTATTTGTTTCGTACTTTAATAATTACAATATTTTCCCTTTTTTTTTTTTTCCCCGCATTTATCAGGAACGAAACTCCCTCCATCATCAAATATACGAAAAAGAATTTCTGGACAAGAAAAAGGATCAAAAGTTTTATATATGTTACCGTTAAAGCGCGAAACCCGTTAATCTGAAGATTACCTAGCTAATCTGCAGATTAACTAAAATGACCCGTTAAAGTGCGGAATAAAGAGTTTTCCGCATTTTAACTAGGTAATCTGCAGATTAACGGCTTCTGTGTCGTTAAAGTCCAAATGTTTGTTTCGAGCCTTAGTTTTTTTACATCCACTATGACGTCAAACAGTCATGTGATACAGATACGCGAATCCCAGATTAGTCTGTGACGCGATTGACCTTCAAACACAAACCGAAACTTTTATCCCTTCCTCTCCGCTGTGATAAACAGTAAGCGCAAAACGTGGATCATCGAAGCTATGACATTAGATTTCTTATTATGACCAACTTAAATTTGAAAGTACAAGTAAGTTATAATTGTTTTGAGTTTATTTCTTCTCTTTTTTAATTCTGTCAATATAAGTTTAATAAGGGTCTGCATTTTATTAATGAAATATAATCTTAATTGAAAGCTCTCTCTCGTGAAACTTCATTTTAAATTATGAATCTTAAATTTACAGCACAGTAATTATTTTCACCCGAAATAAAACTATTAAACCACAACTTTTTAAAACTACTTTAGTTTAAAATTGATTTAAATTACTATTACTTACTGAAAAAAAGAACACATGTATTATTTTTTAACTCTGGAAAATATGGCATTCAATATTATGGCATTATTCAATAAATACTTAAAATGAAATTTTTATGCATTTTTTAGCATTTCATTACAATTTTTCTCTTTTGTTTCTTTCAATTTCAAGTTTCCTTTACATATTTTATATATCATGATTATATTTTTATTTTTAATTTTGTTCGCTTTTTCAAATAATTTCGTTGTAGTTTATCACATAAAATGTGTTAAAAAAGTTTTTTTTTTTTTTAATTGTAAAATTAATATATTTCCTAAACTTGTACAGATATATGTATGCTGCAAAATATAGTTTAATAAAGCATTGGAAAACTGTCATTTTAATTTTCATGCGTTCTAAAAATTATTAAAGCAGTTTTAATTGTTTGAAGTACTTCTTAAAATGCTTCTGATTTGTCTAATTTAATATTTCTTTAGCTAATTAAAAATTGGTGCATATTTTTTTTTTTTTTTTAAATATAGTAATAGCAATATAAGTTGTTAATAAAACTTTTTTTTTTTTATTATTGTTAAATATTTTTATTTGAAAAGAAATCGTTACTGTATTACAATTCTAACATTCATTTATAAAATAGACTTTATTGTAAGCTATTAAAGATATTATATTTCATATTAAAAATGCATAACATCTTCAAACTTATATTGACAGAATAAAAAAGATGAAATAAATAAAACAAATATAACTTTAAAACACATAAAAATTAAAATATATACAGATTAAATATGTAAAGAAAGAAAGAAAAGAAAAGAAAACTAATCTTTTTTTTTTCTTTTCCCGAATGATAAAAACAAATACAACACAGCGTGCAGTAAAATTATACCACCAGAGATCTTATTTTCACTTTAACGAGTGCCTAGTAGGTAATGTGCAGATTATCTAGGTAATTCGCAGATTACCTTGGGAATTTGAGAAATAAAACAATTTTCCTCACTTTAACGGATCACCCTAGTTAATGTGCAGATTGCCTAGCTAATCTGCAGATTAACTGATTTCTGCACTTTAGCGGTAACATATACACTAATAATAAAACATACAAAGTAAGGCATGGATGAAGCAAAACACTGAAAATTTAACGTGCGTGGCAACCTGGAACGGATTGTAAATGCAGGATACCAGCTACAGGTCAATATGAGCCCATTAATATACGTTTTGCTGGGTATATACAAAAAATTTACCTATAATCATCTACTTTTTATTGCATTTGCTGTTAATATATATATTTACCCTTTTTATTGTCTTGCTGCATTGCTACTTTTTTTTTTTTTTTTTTTTTACTTATTAGGAGAGTAAAGTAAGTAATTATATAGTTATAAAGATATTAACATATGCATGATGTAGTAATAACTTTTTGAATATGACAGAGGCATTATATCACTTAATATAAAAGCATTCATCCCTACGAACGTCTTGAAATATGGTATTATTTATCACATAAATATAAAACATTGTATTCAGATTTTAAAATATAAAAGAGAAATTTACTTATTCAGTCCTTATTACCTTAACTATAAACTTATTTTATTCAAGATGATAACTCCTTGATGCAATCAATTATGAACTAGATAACTAAAGTCTATTAATGCTTAGTGAAAAGCGTACTTATCTGTGATTTATTATGTATATATAATTTATTGTGTGAAAATATACATAGTAAACTTAATTCTTTAAAATTTACTATCAAGTAAAGACATTTTACATTAACATATATATTGAATTCTATTTATTGAATTCTAGTTTATTTGGAATAGCATTTTGAACATTATAAATCTAAAGATTAAATATTTATTCATATAAAAAAATAATAATTGTTAGAAAAGCACTCAATGATATAACACGATAGGGCTATTTTTTAATAATAAATATTTATTTTTCATGTCATCAAGTATTCGCAGCAATTATTTATTTTGAATGGTGTTTTGAGTCAGGATTATTTTAACTACATTTACAATACTTTTTTTTCTTTACGCTGTCTACCAATAAATATTTGGATACTTTCAAATTTAAACGTTTTGATAAGTATATAGAAAATTCTTTAGAAATTATCTTGAAACTTTGGTAGTGTAAAGAACATGGTATACCTCATGCATTTCAGTAAAAGCTGTGTCCTGAAGAAGAAAAGGAGACCAATAAAAAAATTAAAGAAAAATCAACATATTTTGGATCTTCCTGTAAAAAGTAACGCTTCAAATACATTTTGGAAACAGCATGTGATTAAGACGGTTTTTCTCATTATCTGCATAGATTGTTATGAGGCTAACACATAAATTCATGGACATATAATGGATTTAAAAAAAATCCACTTTTTTAATTATAACAAGTAGGTTATTAGACCCACTGTGCAAAGATACTTTTAGAAAATTTAGTATACTACATTAGACAGAGCATACTGAATCAGAATGGAAAAAAAAATAACTATCTTATGAAATGGGAGCATTTTTACAAAATAAATTTCAACTACGCATGCACTAGCTTTTAAAAAGTTAATTTGCATAATTTAATAGCCAAAAGTAATGAGCTACTTATATGGAAACCCCAAACGACAATCGTGTAAATTCAAAAAGTTATGAGAGATAGAATGAACAGAATTTCAGTTTTCTCAAAATAAAAGATTAACTACAAGGGGTTTTACTAACATTTTTATTTTGATTTAACCAATGTCCAATGGTAATACAGTGTTCGCTGATTGTAAATAACTATTGTTAAACGCCCTATCAGCTTTTTGTTTTCTTGTGAAGAACTACAAGTTGCTTAATACCTTTGGTTATTAAATTATGTAAATGATTTTTTTTATCTAGCTCATGCGTAGTTAAAAATTATTTAGGAAAAACCTCATATTTCGCAAGATATTTAAAATTTTTGCATTATAATTGCAATATACTGTATTTAATGTAGTATGCCAAATTTCTTAAAAATGGTTTTGCACTGCGCGTATTCAATGCCAAATACCCTATGTATTATAATTTAAAAAGGGTGAACTTTTTTTTTTTTTTTTTTTTTTTTTTTTTTTATTAAAAAATAAATAAATAAATAAAACTATTATATCTCCATAGCTTATATGTGGTAGCCTCATAAAAATTTATACAGATAATGAGAAAAATCCACATAATCACATGTTTCAGCCAAAACACTTTGAGAACATTACTTTTCACAGGGTGATTTGTTTTTGATTTTTGTTTAATTTTTTCTAGTCCCCATTTCCTCTTCCGGGCACAACTTTTGCCAAAATGTATAAAGTGAAACATATTCTTTACGCTACCAAATTTTAAGATGATTCATTGTGAGTTTTTGTAGGTACTTCACAAAACGTCTAATTTCGAAAGTGTCCAAATACTTATTGGTAGATAGCGCATTTGCACCTTAAAGTTTATCAAAAGTCTTGTTTTGTACATTAAAATTAGTTTAAATTCTTTATAAATGTGCATAATACATGTTTTTAAGTATAAAAATAATGAAATGTAACTTCGTTATATTGAAAATTATAAACTTCTTCACCCACCATAAAATTAATATAAGCACTGACAGTCTCGAAAGAAATTGGCTTTTCTTCTTCAAGTGCAAAAAAAAAAAAAAAAAAAAAAAAAAAAAACATGTGCTATTAACTAGTTTACTTTCGAAAATGTGTACTACAAACAACTAATGAAGATTACTATTTAAAAAAAGTTGTATTCAATATAGTAACTGCTGAGATTTATGCGTATCGTTTAAAAGTTTTTTTGAAAAGTATAAGTATGTTTTACGCACACTGACAGATGTCGTCATTTGACATCCACCAATGACGAATAGTGAATATAGTAAATAAAATTACATTTGCAGGTTTAAGACAAAAAAGCTACCTTTTAAAATCATATTTCTTTATGAACATAAATAATGATATATTTGAACTATTTAGATTAATCGATGTAATTTTTTTAATCGGTTTTTAAGCAATAATATTTATCTGTACAAAAAAAAATATTCTTCGTTTTCAGACTGAAGTATTAAAACCAGTTTAACACTTATATAATAGTAAAATATTCATGCTTACCAACCAATAATCTTTTACAATAACGCTTTACAACTATGGAAAAAATAAGTTATTGTGAGCATAATACGTATTAATTTGTTTCCTAAAATTTTTAAAAGCGTTTACATTCCAATATGCTCTGTGATGAAAATGTATTTTTGTGACTATATATAAATGAATTATCTTTCTAAGATAATTATTTTATATCGCGAGAAGAATGTTGAATCCATTGTCTTTTAAAAAAGTATTTTATTTTGAGAAGAAAACTTAAAAGTTGAAGTTTTTCGTAAAGAAATTTCTTCTTTTTGAATTTAAAACTTTTAATTAAAGTAGGGGATTTTGCTATTATTATTATTACTTTTTTTTTTTTTTTTTTTTTAAGTTTCCATCGTTTTAAAAGACTAATGAAATATTAATTATGGGGCTATTCATTAATTTTACGTTTGTTCTAAAAATAAAATTATTGGCTTATATAGTATTTATCCGTGAATCAGCAAGTTTATAAAACTGATGATGATGCACTTTTTTTTTGCTGGCTGAAAGTAAAAACATGGAAAATTTGAATTTAATTTTAGTCATTTTGTTATAAAAAAAAAAAAAAAAAAAATGTATATCATTAAGTAAATGTTTTTTTTTTTCTTTCTTTCTTTAATTGACTATTGTGCAAAATCAGGTATAGACGCGTTATTTCTTTTTAGGCACTTTTTTAATACTTTCTAATAAAGTTAAACGTTTTTATGACGTCGGTTTATCTGTCTGTCAGTACACATTCTAATTTCATGGGGTTCCTTGAACTTTACATATTATATTCAAGTTTGTTATGAGATGTCCATTATAGAAAATTGAGTAAATACTAAACTTTTATTTTACACAAATCATAATGAAGTTGATATTTATTATTCATGTACACAAAAAATGATTTTTATAGAATAAAGTATGATTTGCATTAAAATTTTCAAGGCAACGCAAAAATATTAAAATATATTTATTACTATAATTAAAAAATTTCGTTTTTGCATTTCCTTTGTCTTTAAGAATTTTTAAAATTTTCTAATATTTAAGTGTGATTATGTCGCTCTATATTCGAATAGGTTTATCTATCTTTATGTCCGTCTAATTGTCTGTCTGTCTATCTATCAACCTGGCCGCTTCTAGCATCAATAAACCTTTTCAAAGTATCTTCAAAATGATATAGTACATTACTCAAATTCAATATGGACTGTTTCATTTTTTAAGTGGTATAGTAGCACAACTAGTTTACATACAAGGACAGACACAAAATGCTAGTGTATTACGTATTATGAGAAATAGTTTTTATAAATCATATTTAAATAACCTTCTACTGCACAAATCATAATTAAGTCGACATTTATTGTTCGTATGCTAAATAAAAATATTTTCTATAGAATATGTTATGTTCAATGTTAAGATTTACTCAGCTACACTAAAATATTCAGATGATTTAAGGTCTATGATTAGAAATTGCTGGAATTGCATTACCGTTTGTGATAACCGTTTTTAGCATATTCCAACAAAGTTTAAGGGTGATTATGAATACAATTAATCTATCTGTATGTCTTATCGCACATTCTGCCTGTTCATTGTGTAATCACGTAGGCAATATATGTTGAAAGATAAATTGGTGTAAGAAGTACGTACTGCTGGAAAGCATTAATAGTCTATGTACTAATAGTCTGCCACATGATTTTTCATTCGCATTTAATTATGGTATCACAATTAAAAAAATAAAAATGGTTACATCGATTCCAATGTTGTAACAATCATTTTAAAATGAGTGCTGCAGAACTTCAGTGGAGACCTATCATTGAGACTCATTTTTTTTTTTCCTTTTGTTGTTGTTTCTTTACTTGTGCACGTGTGTAATTTTCGCTGTGTCTATCCCAATAGCGGCTGCAAAAAAAAAAAAAAAAAAAAAAAAACGATTGACTTGCAAATTCGTACAACTATTTATGAGCCATATAGATTTAGCTATATATTATCTAGTGTACGCACTATTTTTGTTTTCTGTACAGTGACACATCAAAATATTTCTTATTTACGGCCCATGGACAGAATTTGCTTGTACAGAGATAACGGCCACGAAAATTTCTCTCCCCCCCCCCCCGATCCACTTGTCAGTTAGTGCAAATATTCATGAGCTGTACAAACTTAGTTGTACACTTTGAAGTGCATATTGTTTATTGTTTGCGTGCATGGATACACCAAAGTATTTCTCATTATTTCTGTCTATGTAAAGAATTTCGTTTGAAAGCATATTAATTTGGTAACCCTGCATAATAACATAATAAAATTAACATACATTATAAGGATGCTTAAAAGTATGTTTTCTCTAAAAACAAAGTGTGCAATTAAGCTGCAGTACCATTCAAAATATTTCCGACAAAATTATGCAGGATTTAAAAATTAGGAATGCAAGGGAAGGGGTAGTGGATTCGCTAAATGGGAAAATAAAGGAAAGTATATTTAAAATACAGTGTGGGCAAAAAGTCCGTAAATACTATAGAAATGCAAACAATAATAATAATAATAATAATAAACAGTTTGCAGGCAAACGGTTTTTTATTTCGGTTACTTACCACAAACACACAGAAAAGGAACCCATGTAAATATCCACGAAGGACACTCTAGAGGATGCAAATCAGAGCATAAGGTGTAAATTAATCATTACGGAAAACTCTTGACGAGAAGATACTGAAACAACATCTACATGCGCTGGAAACAAGAGTATCCGTCTTCGGCGACCGTTGTCAGAGAACGCAATCTGATACCTTTCGACAGAAAGACATACGGTGAGCTAGTGATGGCTTTTACTTTCTCCGCTGCATGAAGCAACTGCACAAGGTCTCAACTGCAGACGCAGCTTTGTAGAGAACGAGACTATAAGTGAGTTATTTATCGCACTTGACATCCTTTTCGAGAGTGGAGAACCTTCTATAAATGTGTGGTATTATCCAGGAAATAAAACATATTTTACGGAGCCTCTGGCTTAAGATCTCCTGTTAAAACGTTTTAAATTTATTAAACACTAGCCTCTTTTATACTGTCCTACCGGATTGTAAGGGCGTAAGGGCATCCTTAACCGTCCTTTTGTAATCATGCAATCATGGCAGCACTCTTCATTAAGAAAAACTTAGCCCATTTTTACACTGAATCATTATTGTAGTACTACAGAGATTTCACGCTTAGTAGAAGCCACGTCAAATATTTATAATATGACATCGTGCAGTTTATTTAGCAAGTCATCCCAGAAAAAAGGCACTTCATCGTGGGATGTATGCATTATTATATTAGGGAAATCGAAAAGAGAGTACAGGATTTTCCCCCTACTTGACGATATGTCACGTGATTAAAAAAGAGTAGCGATATGCTTTTTAATTATTTAATTGGTCTTTCACTCTGAGACTGGGCAGGACCTTAGTCTGTAGGGAATATTTATACATGAAGGAAGAAGGAGCAATTTGAAAGAGATACGTTAAAACAATAATAACAAGTAATATATATAAAAAAAAAAGTCAATTCCTACTTGCTCCACTGAATGCCGAAATATATCAATTTTTTGGAAATCAGCAGAAATACTTTTTCTAAGTTTTTTTCGTTAAAAAATTAAAAAAATGATAGCTTTATTTTAAATTATCTATATTTCAACCTTTCGTTTAAAAGGTATTGACAAGATCTTTCCAAAACTATCCATATTGAAAATTTACTCCCCCTGGGGGGGGGGGACCGATCCTCCCACATGCACAAAACCGTATTAACACCAAGTGTCATCCACTACAAATTAAAAAAAATTGTATTTGAGTGGATGAATAAAAAGTATTTTATTAACGACTGAAAAATTGAACAAGATATATAAATGTATATAGGGAGAGTGTGAACTAATAGTAGGAATTGAAAAATAAGATTAATTTTGCTAACAGTTTAGTTTTTCAGAATGCGGAAATGGTAGTTTCGATTTAACCCTTTCAGTCGCAGTGTTCCCGCTGATGGAACACCTAATTTTAATTCTCAAGTGCAAAAACTCACCCCGGAAATTTTTTTAAAAAAAATTACATTTATAACATAGCAGAAAAGGTCCTTTTTTTAACATGAAAATTTGAAATGTCTTCTATTTTAATTATGTTCGTAAATTCCAGTGGCAGTGTAATTTAAATGATCTGAATTACCTTGTGCCGCAAAGGGTTAAAATACTCCGGAATAAAGTGAAATGTTGGGATCTATGCAACTTTTGTTGTCGATAATGTTTACTTATAAAGAGATTTATTTATTAAATTAAATATTGTTTGAATTTAATAAGGTTTACTTACAGGTGTTTCAAACCGAAAATTTCTCGAAAAGGAACAATGCTATTTTTTTATTTTTTATATATTTATGATCAGCTATGTGTCTAAAAGCCATTTTTAAAATTAGTTTAGTAATTTTTAAAATAAATTAAGTAGTGAACGTTAAAGGGTTAAAAAAACACATTGGGATTATTATAAAAAAATATATTAATTAAATTATAACTTAGTATAAAAAGACCTAATTAGAGGGTTTTATAATACACACACACACACACACACACACACACATATATATATATATATATATATATACAGTAGGTGCCGCTTAATATAATCACTTTCCGACAGGCACTATTTGATAACAATAACCGATTGATAACAATAAACGACAATACAAAACTTTAATTTTGCTACGTACGTAACATTTATTTTTGGATCTACAAATAAAAGACAATGATCTATTTAAACGCTATATTGAACAAATCGTTAAAATAGGTCAATTAAAAAAAGTCTTCCAAAGTTGTCTGCCTTGTTTTTTGTGTCAGCAAATTACTGATAAAAGTTTCATACCTGTAATGTTCGCGAAAGTCTTCAGCAGTGTCTCTGTGTTGCACTCCGTGTCCCAAGACATCGAGAGCCTGTCTCATTTTAGTAGAAGTTGGGGGATTCTCAAGAATGTTTTCAACATCGTCGCCATCTTCATCTGATGCTTTTTCATCGTTTTTTCCGATAGAACAGGACACAGCTTGGCATACGTCTTCATAAGTCGTTGTTGTAGTCACTTGGGCGTTCTCATCTATAGACATCCATTTTTCAAAGTCATTTTCAGTCATGTCTAACGCTACGAGTACTGTTTCGTCGTATTCCGGTATGTTCATACCTTCGTCAGCTTTAACGAATCCACCGTGCGAGAAACAGTTCTTAATTGTTTCCTCGGATGCTCTATCCCTCAACACTGAACACGAACAGGCACATGTGTTCTGGCAAGGCACGAAAAGAAAGTGTGGTTTCATCAGCATTGCAGATGCTGCTGGGTGAATAATAAGCGATTACTTTCGATCACTCCTCGGAAATCCATTTTTCTGCAGCTGAAAAATCAACATCTTTTTCTTCTCCATGGGTACGTTTGAACACAATATTCTCTCTTTTTCGTCAGCAATTAAACTACCCATCTGTTACGACGAAATTTCCTTTGACCATTTTAGAAGCAAGATCTTCAGCTTTCTGCCGCATTAAACGACCGTTTATGCGCGCATCATTTTGCCTAACATTGGCAAACCACAGTTTCCAAGCAGGTTTGACTTCTCCATCTTTTCCAGTACGTCTTCTCTTACAGTTCAAATTTGCGTTCATCTTCGCTTTATTGTCAATCTCGTCGCGATTGTTTATCATTTCACAGAGTAATGACTGAGAGAATTTTAGTGCAGCAGCAGCGTTTCTCTGACTCATCTTGGGTAAATTATTAAAGCGTTTCAAAATGTCAGTTTTGTCCTTAAGAGTTAAATCATTGCGTTTTCTTTCTATAGCTAAAATTGACCTATAGCTAAAATTGTACCTATTTGATTATAAGTGCAAATAAGCAGAGGAAGAAAATTCAGAGAGGCCTTCTGCTCTTTTCTTCCCTTTGATTTTATAGTTTGCAATTTTTGTTGACTAAATGGAAAAAAAAATCAAAAAGGTACTTGAAAGTGATAACAATAAGCGAAGGCGCTGATTACAAAAACAGATTTTTTTAACATGTGTTAATATACAAGCGTTCGAGACTTCGTGATTCTGATAACATTAAACGAATGATAACATTACCCGCGATCACATTAAGCGGCACTTACTGTATATATATATATATATATATATATATATAATTATTTTAAATAATATGGAGTAAATAATAATAATATGCTAAGTAATGAGATGTTTAACGTTGAGGCTCTGATCTGCATATCCACTAGTTTAATTACATTCTAACTCCTTTTTTTTTTTTTTTTTTTTTTTTTTTTTTTTGCATTAAAATTAATAAAATTAACATTCATGATTAAAATATTTAAAATTATTTATTTAAATTATCTATTGTTTCTGAGGAAAGCTTTAATCTTTTCCTTTATCCACCATTTGTAGGCTCTCATCCACATAGGGTTAAATACACCGAATAATTTAAATTATTTCTTATATCAATTACATCTTAAACCAAGAGTTATAGAAAAAATTTTCCAAATACGAAATTTATCAAAGTTTAAAGCAGATTTAATATATGTTACTTCTTCTACTATATACATATTGAAATATAAAATTTAGTTTTTATAGTTTTTAGTTTTTAGTTTTTTCGCCAGCAATTAAACTACCCGTCTGTTACGACCAAATCTCCTTTGACCATTTTAGAAGCAAGATCTTCAGCTTTCTGCCGCATTAAACGACCGTTTATGCGCGCATCATTTTGCCTAACATTGGCAAACCACAGTTTCCAAGCAGATTTGACTTCTCCATCTTTTCCAGTACGTCTTCTCTTACAGTTCAAATTTGCGTTCATCTTCGCTTTATTGTTAATCTCGTCGCGATTGTTTATCATTTCACAGAGTAATGACTGAGAGATTTTTAGTGCAGCAGCAGCGTTTCTCTGACTCATCTTGGGTAAATTATTAAAGCGTTTCAAAATGTCAGTTTTGTCCTTAAGAGTTAAATCATTGCGTTTTCTTTCTAAAGCTAAAATGTTTTGATCATAAGTGCAAATAAGCAGAGGAAAAAAATTGAGAGAGGCCTTCTGTTCTTTTCTTCCCTTTGATTTTATAGTTTGCAATTTTTGTTGACTAAATGGAAAAAAAAAATCAAAAAGGTACTTGAAAGTGATAACAATAAGCGAAGGCGCTGATTACAAAAATAGATTTTTTTTAACATGCGTTAATATACAAGCGTTCGGGACTTCGTGATTCTGATAACATTAAACGAATGATAACATTATCCGCGATCACATTAAGCGGCACTTACTGTATATATATATATATATATATAATTATTTTAAATAATATGGAGTAAATAATAATAATATGCTAAGTAATGAGATATTTAACGTTGAGGCTCTGATCTGCATATCCACTAGTTTAATTACATTCTAAGTCCTTTTTTTTTTTTTTTTTTTTTTTCATTAAAATTAATAAAATTAACATTTATGATTAAAATATTTAAAATTATTTATTTAAATTATCTATTGTTTCTGAGGAACGCTTTAATCTTTTCCTTTATCCACCATTTGTAGGCTCTCATCCACATAGGGTTAAATACACCGAATAATTTAAATTATTTCTTACATCAATTATATCTTAAACCAAGAGTTATAGAAACATTTTTCCAAATACGAAATTTATCAAAGTTTAAAGCAGATTTAAGATCTGTTACTTCTTCTACTATATACATATTGAAATATAAAATTTAGTTTTTATACGGTCCCTCCTTTCTTATCGCACATATTTAAAAATATTGTCCTCGGTCTAAAAAAGAAAGTTTAAAAAATCCATTTTGTAAATTTGTTTTTATTTTTATTTTTATTTTTATTTTTATTTTATTTATTTATTTATTTTTGAAATTTTTCATTCTGTAACTAAGTAACTCTGAAAAGTTTTACAAAGGGGAGAATTGAAAGATAATTGTATGATTATTTTAAAACAAATGATGACGTAAAAAAAAAAATATATATATATATATATATATATAACTGGTATTTTAAAGTATTAAGTACAAAACTTTGAATGAAACTATGCGACTTTCTTACATTTGCATTTTATGGTGTTTATTCAAAGTTTTGAACTTATTAAATGATGACGTACACTAAATTTTTAATAATATTAAAGTATAAAATATTAAATTTACATAAATTTGACATAATTAAGGCTGAAAATAACTTTAAACATTAAATTTATAATTCAAAAGAAAAAATATTCAGCTAATTTTCGACGTACAGTCGGTAACAAAAGTGTCCGAATACTAGCAAAAATTCCTATGTAAAAAAAGTACACTTCATATGGTTTTGTTAAACAAATCCATGTCGAATCCTGTTCTTAGTCAGTGTAAGAACACGATTCGATAAGGATTTATTTAACAAAACCGTATCAAGTGTACTTTTTTTACATAGGAATTTTTGCTAGTGTTCGGACACTTTTGTTACCGACTGTAGAAAACCAAAATAAATTATTTAATATTTTACGCATTTATTGAATTTTTTTAACTGCAAATTTGCTATATGTAAGACATGTAACATTTACATTTTTTTTTAACTATTTATAAGTACGGATTAAATTGTTAATATATTACGTCTACTGGAAAATTCTGTCCTTTTAAATTAATAAAGAGACACCGGGAATTTTTGCTTAATAATATTTTTTGGTGCTTTACCAATTACTCGTATCTTCTTAAAAGTTACCCAAGAATATCTTACATATTATCCAGGATAAATTTCCGATGTCAGTATTTTAATTTAAAAAGAAAAAAACTTGCCGACAGACTTAACACTAAAAACTTAAAATTATGCATTGGATATTCAATTAAACATAAGAATTTCATTAAAAGTTTGTATTTCTGAACATTGTCATCTCTGTCAAATGCTACAAATACAGCATATGAAATCATTATGCATGTATTTCGACTGCTAAAGCATAAATTAATCAGCAATTATTTTCCATTTTAAATAACACAATGCATTTCAGATACTCAAATAATCATATGCATTGTTTTTAAATCTTAAATAAGCACATTTTTAAGAAATTATACAGAAACTCTCACTTATTTTATCTTTCCAAATAAAACTTAATATATTTTATTATATAACTTTATGTGTCATATTTCCTGTATTCTTATGTTTGAACAACTATAAACTTTCCTTCAAAATAAATAATAATAAATAAATAAATAATTATACTTGTGTTTGTTTTCTTCATTTAAGGAAAAAAAAAAAAAAAAAAAAAAAAAAGCACACTTGGTTGGTAAAGAAGAAATATTTTCTCACAAATTCAAAAGAAGAAAAATGTTAATGAGATATAGTGATAAATATTTAAAAAGGAAGAACAGAAAAATTCGTCGATTTTTATATTTATTTTAAGCTAGTTTCAATAAAAGAATATTTTAATTATTTTTTAAATGTTTGAAACATGTCGGCCATTGTGTATGTCCTCTTTCTTTTTTTTTTTAATATATAACATATTTCAACTTTCACTTTATGGCTCTTTATATTTTATTCTTTACAAGATTTGCCGTGTTATTGCCCTGAAAAAGAAAACAAATACACTTTAAAAAAAAGTTATGCACTTTTATTTCAGTGAACTAATTTTCATTAACTAAAGTGCCATGTTCTAATCTAATTTTATAAACAGTTTTAAAAGAAATGACGCCCATGTTCTTTTTTTTTTTTTTTTTTTTGGAGCGCCTATGTAAAAAATAACAACTGTTTCATCTGCTGTTTTTTAAAGTAAAAAGTAAAATAAAAAATAATCTCAAAAATTCTTTTAGGGTTTTACTGTTAACTTTAAATAAACTTTCATTGGTATATATATATATATATGTATATATTTTATTTATTTTTTCAAATAGAATGAACAATATAACTAAGTAAAGAATATTTTAAATAATTCACTAACCTAAATCCTTCAATAAATTATGAAAATTTGAAGAAGATGTAGTTCCTTTATCTTATATTTTTACATAAAATGTTTTCCTTCTTCTTCAACTTTTTTTTTTTTTTTAAGTTATAATAATTTTCTTTTATGTATGTATATAATCAAAACTTAAGGAAATAAATAAGGCCGAAGTCAATGTTTTTCCATCTTCATTTACGCTTATAGACATCTTATTATATCATAAAAAAATATTCTTAACTTTTATTAACTCAACTTTCATGAAGTGGAAGTTATTTTTGAGGGGGGGGGGGGGGAATTGGAACTTTTAACAAATGTATACGACGAACAAGATATGATATAAATTTTAAAGTAGAAAAAAATGTGCTTAATTTAAAAAAAAAAAATTAGCGAAGAAGATAATATCATATATGTTATTTACTTATAAATTATATGCAAATTTTGTTGTTTTAGAAAATAATCAGACCTGAAATATTTTTTAAATAGATTTTATATAATTTCATTAGTTTAATTTCATGATTTAGCTGTGTAACCAAAAAATTTATTTTTCTTTAAGTGGTTCAAATATAATTTTGATTTTGATTTTCTTTTCTTTTCTTCTTCTTCTTTTTTTTTTTCCCCCTAGGGATTAAACTGTGTACCAGTAAAATTAGCTTTTTAACGCAAAGTATTTAATTTTAGTGTACCGTCAAAGAAAGAATGAAAGAAAAACGCACCATCCATTTTTATATCGCTATTCACGCAGGAAAATCTAATAGATATAATTTAACGGCAAATAAAGTGTACTGTTCGAGAATGAGTCAAAATTTTAAATTATGGAGTCATCTACGTATTAAAACAAGAGCATACTTTGATTTTTATTTTTTTCAATAGGAACACCTTATTTTGACTTCCTATTTTAATTTCTGCAAGCCTGGCAGTGCGGAAAAGTATTATGCTTGTATACCTTTTCTTTAGTATTCATCGTCAGGAACATTTTATTATTAACAATAATAATTAGTGAAAAAAATAATTGCTATAATTAAAGCGTAATTATAATTGCTAACTTTAGCAATGTTTGATACCATAAAAATTTATTTTTATTATTTTTTTAATCCGTACAAAAATGTCGCAGAAATACATAAAAAATTTCAATGAAAACTTTCCGGTAACTAAAAGGTGCCTCAGTTGACAACTAGAGCATTAACCTCTATAGCACCTTTCCCTTGCCTGGTTTGGTGTTATTAGATATATTTAAATCGATAATAAGGTAAGGATAACAAATATAATTAATATTTTAATATAATACATACTAGATGTATTTAAATATATTGCACACAAGATTAGTCAGACAATGCTATTTAGATATCATGTTTAAGAAAATTATTGATACTGGTGTATTAATAATGATGAATGAAAACTTTGAAAACAAAACAATTAAACACAAAAACAGTACATAATTTATATACTTTCAGATATATTATTGTAAGGTACAGTTTTATCACTTCTGACTTCATAAAAAGTACCTTAAACATTTTTTATCTTATATAGTTGAACTTGTAAAGGCTGGTTCTCAACCGTATTTGCTTCTCTCATTTTAAGTACCAAAAAAAGTATAGATGAACAAACAAAGATAAGACAGGTAAAAACTTAATTTCTTTAATTAGAACTTAAAATTGGAGGAAGGTGTGATTTTCACAACAAAAATTAATTTTCACTTAACTCAATTTAAAAAATATCTGAAAAGTAAAAAAATCGATAATTTAAATCCCACCAAGGCATGTTGTATAAGCTGGGAAATTTACATAAGAAGCGTCAGTGTACCTTCACATTTAACAATGACTAAATATCAAAAGTTTTATATAGCATAGTTGAACTCAATTAAACAACAATTTAAAAGAACAATCAAATAATACGGTCCTAGGCACATTTTCTTAATTCGGAAGTTTCATTTTAAAGAAATAAACTGGAAAACAATAACTTCATTTTCCCTAAAACATACAACCTAAAAATACCGCTATGCAACTGAATACAAACCTCTTTGCAACTTCCTTTTAACTCCTTCTATATTTCCAAGGGAACAAAAGGCAAAGTTAAATTCAAATAACCGGCAACCTTCTTTTCATCAACCCAACTCTTCTGTGCTCAACCTTACACCTTCCCCAAGACTATCACCAGCTAACGCTAGATCCAACTGAAGACTTCCGATTTAACACTGCATCGACACATAGATGCCCTTTTGAGTGCTTGAAACCGAAAGTGCGTGAGGCCTCAAACCTAACACCTCTCCCCAACAAAACGAAATATACTATTCTCGGGGGTTCTAAATCGGTTAAAAAAAAAAAAAAAAAAAAAAAAAAAAAAAAAAAACTTTTATACTAAAATAAATCTTGCCCAGAAAGGAAACTAATTATAAACTATTCTGTTCATCCAACAAGCAACTTGCTTTATAACCAATCGACTGAAAATCCAACACCTATTCTATTGAACACTATTAACTCCCAAGACCTTAATTCTCACAAAACTTTAATTCTCCTTAAATTGTCACCTCTAAAAAGTACATTTTAGCTGTCATCCATAGAAATTAAATGAATCGGTTTTTTATTCTAAAATGCCGTTTAAAATAATTTAAATATTTCTATTTCCATGCAGTCAAATAAAAATAAATTTACTGATTTAATCTTTTTGTTTTAGTAAAGTAAAAAGTAAGATTATTAAAAAAAAAAAAATAAATAAATAAAATAAAATAAATAAATAAAACCTGCCGTATGAAAAGATAATTTTTAGAAAAAAAAAAAATACGTTTAACAGACTAGGACGTTTTATATTAAGAAATGTCTGACTAACTTAACATTAAATTCAAAAGAATAAGATTTTTAATTTTTATGTTTTATTGTGTGAAAGTCCTTATTATTATTATTACTATTACACTTATAACAAAGAAAACAGGTTAAACTGACAAACCAAAAAAATTGTCGTTAGTTATTGTGCGAGAAACAAATTTTTACCTAAGACAAATTTAGAGAAATTTTTATTCAATATCTACAACTTCAATATCTACTACTTGTAAATACAACTTTAATTGCAACCGCCACCTAAGCACTTCAAATGTTAATCATTTAGTATGTATATAACATATCACTCCTCAAAATTATTGGTGATTATTGAATAAAAAAGTTCCTAAATTAGGTAACACTGGCGGCCTTTATACATACTATTTAGAAGAAAATTCCTTCGGTGTATAAAAAAATTTCCCCAACTGGTTTAGGTATATTGATGACAATTCCGTTCTTGTTCCAGTCAATTTTTTCAGCTTAATTTCTTTGATCAATTCGATTGACCGCTGTATTAAATTCACATTTGAGATTAAAAAGTTTTTTTTTCTCCTATCATTGACGTTTTGGTGTCTAAAGATAATGGTCGAATCTCAATTACTGTCTTTTGAAAACGTTTTTCTGTAACACTTCCGTCGCATGCTCTCTCTATATCGATACCCCTCAAAAGAAAATTTATGTTTCTTAAACTTATGTTTTTCGTGCTTCACACATTTGTTATGATTTTGGTCTTCCGAAATAAATTAATTATTTTAAAACTTTTGCTCTTTCTCGGGTCTCCATTATTGATAATATAAATTAAAGAAATATAAATAAATTTTATATAAATTAAACAAAAAAGAACATTCTGATTCCAAATTGCATAAGCTTGTAACTCTAACATATTTTTGTTTATTTACCTAACGTGGTTGAAATAGTTGGGTCGTCAAATTAATTAATTACGTGGCATGGGAACAACTCCTTATGAAATTTCAACTCTGGAAAATACCTAAAATCTAGCTCATTCTTTTGTCGACTATTTGCTTAATTTTTGCTCTGTTCAAATGACCTTTGAAGAAATGTTACCTAATATATCTAGCTTTCAACTTATGTAATAAAAAAATTTCTATCTTTTGTGCATGCGCAATAAAATAAAATGTTTACTATGAATACTCATAGCACAGCAAACGTTATATGTGTGAAATTTATGTTTTAAAATAATGTTTCTTTAATAGTTTGTAAATTTTTCTGCAAGTTGTGTAATTTTTTATTGAAATCCGTTCTAGTTACAAAGAAAAAAATTAATAATTAATACATGTATATATATATATATATGGATATATATATATATATATATATATATCCATAAATAATTGTGTAGTTCTTGAAACAAAACAAGGAAATATTGCATATATTATGTGCAACAATGTGTTAAAGTTACAAGTCATTTGTAGCTTTTTATGATACGGGGTGATCCAAAGTATTTGCGCTTTTCTTCAATAGGTGGGCGATCCCTCAATTACACTATGGACTAAATCGATAATGGAAAATGTGAGTTTTTAAATGTTCTTTGTATATCTGAAGTTTCAGATCGTTTAGTCCAGCACTTTTTTACAAAATCGAAAAAATATCAAAATAAAAAAAAGACTATTAATTTAATCTCCCACTGTAGTTCTATTCTTTTCGTACTTCTGATAACATCGGCATTGTTAAACATACACTTTTATTTATTTAAGCTCACCAGTTTATTTAGCTTTGTTTTTTGAATACTGCAATTGGTTTTCGTTAAAGAAAAGCGGAACTAAAAAAAAAAAAATGCTTTTTTAAAAATGTAGCTAATTTTACCCATATGTGCGAAAATATATAGGACAAGCAAAGGTTTAAAATGCATGGTTATTACACATGGAAATTAGTCATTTCTAAAAAGTTTAAATATGCACAATATAATATTTTAAAAGTACTGCATCGAATTCCTTAATTTTAAAAGTTTCAAAGGATTTAATGATTACCTAAATATTTTACTTACTTATTTATTTATTTTTATTTGAATTTTTATTTATTTATTTACATTTGTAATTTTGATTTGATTTTTATTAAACAATTCTGTGCGCGAGGCAGTGTTAAAGTAAAAATTGTCAAAGTTAAATATGTATATCACAATTTTTATAATATTCATGGTTACCAGAACGATAATACTAGAATTTATTTTGGCACACTTATTTCTTTATAGTAAAACGATCGGTCTATAATAAGACGAAATGTAATAAATTTGATAGAAAGTTTTACAAAATTGGAGGTGCAAATTAATAAAATTGTGTTATCCTCCTGGAAAACCTGATAGTTAACGTAAAACGTACTTGCCAACATCCTAATTAATATTCCGCAGTGTTGTTAGTCCTGCACTTTTTCTTACACCAGTAAACCTTTAGAGTAATCTTCTCCAAATGAATTTACGGTTAAATAAGAAGAAAAGTGCTCTAAAAAGATACTGGCTGTGAAAAAGAAGGCGGGGCTTATACCACTACGGAATATTAATTAGCATGTTGGCAAGTATGGTAAAATACAACAACGTTTAAATTCATCTGTTTTAATTTGTATAGAGAGCATTTTATAAAATGTATTTTGTTACATCAAAACAGTGTCTTCAGATTAGGAACTTCTTTTCATTCAATATTCACCACTAAATATTAATTGTGACGGTTGCCTAATCACTTGGAAGACTGATCATCTATTATTGTACATCAAATATCACTTCTGGAATTTATTCATGACAACTGAATAAAAAAAGTCCCCAATCTTTGCCAGATTGGGGACTGCATCAAAGATATTTGTTTTATTAAAATTCCCCTCTAAATCCCTTAGAGAACTTCTATAAACAATACGGCTTCGTTCTTTATAATTAATAAAATTTACCAATTTATATAGAACTAGCTGACCCGTCCGGCTTCGCACTGATGAACAAATTTTAGTTAAAGATGGATTGATATGTAAAAAATCAAGAAATATATCAGTTTATATGTTATAGTCAGGCAATATTATTAACTGGAAAGTCAAAATATAATTTTACAATTATTTTTTTTAATTAGTTGTTAAATGTTGGCAATTTTTACTTAATGCTATTTATTTATTTATTTATTTATTTCATAAAAAGAAACATTTCTTTACTCATGAATAAAAAATATTGAAAAATAAACCTATGACATGAAAATGTTTTTGATAAAATTGACGTCATAATAGCTTTAATTATTATTTATTTGTTCATTTCGCAAATATATTTAATTATTTCCATAATTGATTATTATTTTAATAATGTATATTAAAGGAGAAATCAATAATATGAAACAATATTCGTACAATATATACTATTACAGAATCTGGTGTGAAACAACCACACGACTTCCATTACCCACTATTACACGCAATATATACAATTTTTTGGAGATGTTACTTGCATTTTTTGAGATTTTCGAGTAAGAGAAACTTGATACACGTATAAAGACACATACAACAGAGTTTGCATAGCGAGTTAAAAAATACGGGTAAAAAAAAATAGATAGTTATTTTTTTAAACACGAATTTCCGAGATCTAAAACTGAACTACCTAATCAGGATGACCGTTAATATTCCTGTAATAAGCACGTAATACTTGAGAAAGGTTATCTAAATTGGATTAAAGAAAAAAATTTCAAGAATACGTTAGAGCCGTTTTTGAGATACCAACTTTTACCAAAACTTAGCATACTCAATTATTGACCTAAAAACAATAATTACATACAAAAGGATATTTAATAGGAAGTTAACATGGCGAGTTTGAAAAAAATCCGTACAGGCGTTTTTAAAGGAACGCACTTGCGAAGTCTGAAATTGAGCTGTTTATAGAGGACGCCTATCAATTTTACTGAACTAAGCAACTTTTCAATCGAAAGGGCATCTAATATATTATTTACACAGCAACTTTGAAGAAAATCATTAGAGGTGTTTTTGAATATGGGCTTACGGTCCCATTTCTGGTTTTCGATGACCCAATTCCGGTTTTTCAATTTTCACGAAAATTTGGAAAATTTATCTGTACACCAGACCTGAATCACTTGTGAAGTTTAGTAGTTCTATTTTTATTAGTTTTGGAGATATGACAGCCAGAAGATTACACACACACGTGCACATATACACACACACTGACCAATTGCCAAAACCTATACAATACTTCCACTACCTACGGTAGTAGGGTAATTGAAGTAAACACATACATCTCGTATTTACTACGATAATATACAGATTTTCGTATTACGTTTTCGATCGCCAAATACAAAAATCGCCAATGACGATAGATATCAAATCTATGCTTTGTTTTCAATTAAAATATTGAAACTTTTAATTAAAAATTTATTTTACCAAAATTTATTATAGCTTCTAGCACTTAGAGAGAGAGTGTGTAACTTTTGATTATTGAAAGAAAAAAATAAAAAATAAATAAGCAATCGGCTTTTTAGTTCTAGCAATCGTTCTCTACGTATGCATATAAACCTTTCTTCTTTTTATATTAGTACTAGCAGACCCGGCCACGCGTTGCTGCGGCTAAGTAATACGTTGATAATTTGATAAGGTATATAGTATTTCCCCACAACTGGATTTGGCGATTCTTTTTTCTTTTTTTTTTTTGGCGCCTTTTTGAACGATAACGAAGTCGTTCTGGATTATTTGCAATGAAATATGTTAACCTGCATGCTTTTATTTTAGATTGATGATTTAGCCATAATCGCCAAATCCAGTTGTGGGGAAATACTATAGTTGTTACCCACAACTCTAACTTATAATATAATTTCAGTAATTATATTCGGATAATTATAACTTCAGTATATCCCCACAGCTGAATTTGGCGATTTTTCTTTGGCGCCGTTTTGAACGATAACGATGTCGCTCTGGATTGTTTGTGATATAATATGGCAGCCTATATGTTGTTTATTTTGGATTTATTACTTTATGTTTTTGATTTATGATTTAGATTATCATTTATGATTTATAGATTTATGATTTAGCCATAATCGCCAACAAAAAATCGCCAAATATCGTTGTGGGGATATACTGATTAATATATTACTGAAAAGATTAATATATTTTAACGAAGTGGTGAGAAGATTCTGAGTATGTTAAAATTTTAATAGTAAATTCAAGTTAATCTAGAAGGAAAGCATTGAGGATTAAGATAAGAATATTGCAAGATTTTACGATCGCATTTTCAGCAATAAATATGAGTCAAAATTTAATGCAAAATACATATATAAATCACAAATTTAATCAGGAACGTTAAATTGGTAAGTTATTAAAGAAAAAGTAAAGAAAAATAAGAGAAATAATTAACTAAAGTTTAGAACATCGATCATATAGATTAGCGTTACAAAACAAATAAACAGACTTAAACTCTTCCAGACTTTTAAATAAGTTTTAAATTAACTTTTAAAATTTAATGTTAAATAAAACAGACTTTTAAATAAGTTTTAAAATATTGAAATAATTACTTTTTATTTAGAACGTTATGTATAGATCACAAATTTCTTAAAGAAAACGAAGTGATACAGATTAGAATAATGCAACAAAAATTGAAAAAGCAAGGTTATGTCGTAAATAAATTTTTAACACACGTGTCACGTGAAATAAATTGTAGCATATACATAATGTAACTGACATAAGATATTAACATGTTGCAGCGGAATAAATTTCATATCTATCATCCTTGGCGGAAAAAAAAATAATATCGCCAAATTATCTGGCGCACACACTTAATTCCTTTCAAAAATCATGGTTATTTTAACAACTTATATTAAGAGAGTAATGAATAATATGAAACAATATTTCGCACAATACATATTACGAAAATATACATCTAGCTTGTATATTTTCGTGTTACGTTTTTGATCGCCAAATACGAAAAACTCCAAGGACGACAGAGCTTTGAAATTTAAAATTAAAATTTTGTCAATTTGACAGCAAAATAACTCAATCTAACGTATGCACATGATAAATAATACATATCTATACAAAAATATGGGGATTAAAATCCGGAAATAATTTTCCTCGTTTTTTAATAATTTTTTATAAAAAATACAATGGGTGATTAACATAAGAAATCTTTTTCTTAATTTCACAGGCGGTCAGTGACGTCACACTTCGCTTGTGCATAACTACATACTTTATCAATGCGAATAAAATCTTTAAATTGATTATGACGTCGATTTTCGTGAGATGAATAATTTAACTTTTTATAATTTTTTAACGTTCACGTTTGATTAAATGTATTTACTTTTATGTCGAAAGAAAATGAACTCGTATTTTTTCTTTTTGGCAACAATTAAAATTATGGAACACACATATATTTTGGAGCAACTTTAACAAAGGTCTATAATTAACAAATAATTGCAATAAAACAATATTGTGGCAACAAACTGAGATAAAAACTATCCTATCTCTCAAGTTGGACCAAACTGCACACAGTGTGCAAAATTTCATTAAAATAGGTTCATTAGTTTAGGAGTTTATCGCGGACAAACATCGTGACACGTAATTTTTATATATATACAGATATCTATGATAGAACTACATTAGCACTTTATCAATGTGTATAAAATCTTTAAATTGATTATGACGTCAATTTTCGTGAGATGCATAATTTAACTTTTTGTAATTTTTTAACGTTCACGTTTGATTAAATGTATTTATTTTTATGTCGAAAGAAAATGAACTCGTATCTTTTTTTTTTTTTCTTTTTTTTTCTTTTGGCAACAATTAAATTAATGGAACTCACAGATATTTTGGAGCAACTTTAATAAAGGTCTATAATTAACAAATAATTGCAATAAAACAATATTGTGACAATAAATTGAGATAAAAACTATCCTATCTCTCAAGTTGGACCAAACTGCACACAGTGTGCAAAATTTCATTAAAATCGGTTCCTTAGTTTAGGAGTTTACCCCGGACAAACATCGTGACACGTAATTTATATATATATACAGATAGCTATAGAGCATAGGTATATTAAATAGGTTTCCAATCAACATAATGTAACTCAAATAATTAAATGCTATTTACATTTCAGTAATGGCTGTATGCGCTATGTATATTGAGCTACTTGCCATAACTGTTAGTTGCTAAAAATAGTCGCCAAATAAATTTAAACATCTCAATACGCAAGCGAAGTGTGACATCACTGACCGCCCATGGATGCAAGAAAAAGATTTTCCATGTTAATCGCTCATTGGATTTTTTTTTTTTTTTTTTTTTTTTTTTTTATTATTAAAATTCTAGAAGAATTATTTCCCGATTTTAATCCTCATATTTGGGTATAGATATGTATTAGTTATTGTATGCATGCGTTAGATTGAGTTATTTTGCTGTCAAATTGACAAAATTTTAATTTTAAATTTCAAAACTGTTACCCTTGGCGTTTTTTGTATTTGGCGATCAAAAAGTAATACGAAAATATACATGCCAGATGTATATTTTCGTAATATGTATTGTACGAAATATTGTTTCATATTATTTGTTACACTCTTAATGTAAGTTTTTAAAATAACCATGATTTTTGAAAGGAATTAAATTATATTCGCCAGATAATTAGGCGATATTTTTTTTTTCTGCCAAGGATGACGGATATCAAATCTATTCCGCTGCAACATATTAGTATATTATATCAGATACTTCATTTAGACATTTGAAAACAAATTTGACTTCAAATTATGATAGAATATTTATCCTTTCCCTTTTAACTAGTTTATTAGTTGGATGTTTATTGTGTAAATATCATCCTTTGAAATGAAATGTTTATGTTTTCAATCGAATATGGAAATTTGCCATTTTTTTTTCTAGAGTTTTGAAATTTAAAATTCCAATTTTATCAATTTTACAACAAAAACAATTTAATCTAACGGATGCACATGATAACTAATACATATCTATATCCAAATATGGGGATTAAAATGGGGAAATAATTTTCCTCGATCTTTATTATTTTTTTACAAAAAATCCAGTTCACTTTTTATATTATTGTTCGCGTGAAAATATATTTTATTATATGTCTAAAAATAAATTAATTCGTAAATCTTTTTGGCAACAATTATAAATTAAAATAAATAATATTATAAAATAGAATTTCTTATTTTATTTTATTTTATTTATTTATTTATTTTTAAATTCCAATTTCGTTGGCACCACGGAGTAATATTAATCCGCGATTGTAATGAAATGCTCGCCCTCTGGTGGGCTACGGTGAAATTACAATAAACATGGTTTAATTCGAATTCCATATAGCCGCCATTGCTAGCCGATGTTTAGTTTCACATATATTTATTGAATAAAAATGAATAAATCCGGTAAAAAAGATAACACATACTGTTGTGTGCTCCAGTGTAACTCCAAAGGATCAAGAAATCCAGAATGAAGCTTCCATTTATTTCCAAATGATAAATTTAAAATTTCAGTTGCTTCGGCTAATGGAAGTAAAGAATTAATCAGATGACTTGAAACTAATATTTGTTCAGCTTCAGTTAAAAATCTACTTCCGATCGAACTTCGAATAAACTGAATTATTTTTTCCAAAAGCAATCAATTTTCCATAATGTAATGGCGGAGAAATTATAGTACGAATATTAAGTAGAATAACAAGAACACTATTGGAACACACGTGGCTAATGTTTACTAACAACTGCAGTGTTCACAAAGCACCGTCTATCGATCATTACAAACGCGGATAGGAGTTGAAGGTCCAATGGGAGAAAGCTACGAAACTGTGATCTAAATTTTTGGTAAATATTGAGGGCGCCACTTGTCATTCCTCCCTACCTCGGCGCGGATATACTGTTGTTTTCAATAGAATTTTGCTGGAATACATTTAAAATTTTTTATTTTAAGCAATTTAATTTCTTTGTAAGTTCTTAAAACTGCATAATTCAGATGTTTCAAATAAATACTTCGTTCCTAGTTGTAAAACAGGCTATGATAGTGATAAGAAAAGAAAAAAAAAGGCCGTAGGAGAAAAATAAAGTCCGAGTTCGTGTTTTCTGCACCTAAAGTAAGTTTTTTTTTTTTTTTCTTTACAAAATTTTATCCATTCTCCTTCCTCCCAATTGTCTGTTTTAGCTAGCTTCGGTTCATAAGAATCGTCATTTTTTAAAAGCTTTCTTTCAAAGTAAAATGAGTATAAAATGGCTCTTAAAAAAAAACATGTTGGTTAGAATACTCTATTTAATGAAATTTGCTTTCAATCGAAATTTTTTCAGCTTGATATTATTTTTAAAAAAATAATTAAAATGAGACATTTCCCTATTGAATAACATTGCGGAAGCTGGAGAGAAGGAAGGATTGCACGCTGGCGCCATCTGTAAACATTAGAAAACAACATCACAAAATTTCAGCGTTACCTTCTTCTCCTGTCTTATTACTCCGTGGTTGGCACACATCAGTTTAAACCACGGAGTAATAAAGACTCAGTGGTTTAAACATTGATGCTTAGATCATTATATTATATCATATCATATCAAATTAAATTATTAGAAAAATAAACACTTTTAATTCTATAATGACGTCAGATTTAACGCGTAAGTTTAACAATTAAAAAAGCTTTATATGAATTTCAATTTAATGCACGTGCAAATATATTTCTTTTCTTTTCACGTCAAGATATTTTAAAAACGAAATGAATATGTAAATGTTTCTTTTATGTTGGCAGCAGCTAATTTTTTTAATATTTCATTATTTCCATTTCTATTACGGCTTCTATGGGGATTTTAATTAAAATGCTCAGATTTTAAACTAAAATTTATTTTATCAAAATTAAATATAGCCTATAACAATATGGCATACTGTAGCTTTCGGTCAGTGAAAGAAGTTTTTAAATCGGTTCAGTAGTTTCAGAGATTACCCTCCACAAACAAACAATTTTTTGCGCTTTATATAATGACTAGCTGACCCGTCCGGCTTCGCACTGATGAACAAATTTTAGTTAAAGATGGATTGATATGTAAAAAATCAAGAAATATATCAGTTTATATGTTATAGTCAGGCAATATTATTAACTGGAAAATCAAAATATAATTTTACAATTATTTTTTTTAATTAGTTGTTAAATGTTGGCACTTTTTACTTAATGCTATTTATTTATTTATTTATTTATTTCATAAAAAGAAACATTTCTTTACTCATGAATAAAAAATATTGAAAAATAAACCTATGACATGAAAATGTTTTTGATAAAATTGACGTCATAATAGCTTTAATTATTATTTATTTGTTCATTTCGCAAATATATTTAATTTTTTCCATAATTGATTATTATTTTAATAATGTATATTAAAGGAGAAATCAATAATATGAAACAATATTCGTACAATACATACTATTACAGAATCTGGTGTGAAACAACCACACGACTTCAATTACCCACTATTACACGTAATATATACAATTTTTTGGAGATATTACTTGCATTTTTTGAGATTTTCGAGTAAGAGAAACTTGATACACGTATAAAGACACATACAACAGAGTTTGCATAGCGAGTTAAAAAATAAGGGGAAAAAAATAGATAGTTATTTTTTTAAACACGAATTTCCGAGATCTAAAACTGAACTACCTAATCAGGATGACCGTTAATATTCCTGTAATAAGCACGTAATACTTGAGAAAGGTTATCTAAATTGGATTAAAGGAAAATTTTTCAAGAATACGTTAGAGCCGTTTTTGAGATACCAACTTTTACCAAAACTTAACATACTCAATTATTGACCTAAAAACAATAATTACATACAAAAGGATATTTAATAGGAAGTTAACATGGCGAGTTTGAAAAAAATCCGTACAGGCGTTTTTAAAGGAACGCACTTGCGAAGTCTGAAATTGAGCTGTTTATAGAGGACGTCTATCAATTTTCCTGAACTAAGCAACTTTTCAATCGAAAGGGCATCTAATATATTATTTATATAGCAACTTTGAAGAAAATCATTAGAGGTGTTTTTGAATATGGGCTTAGGGTCCCATTTCTGGTTTTCGATGACCCAATTCCGGTTTTTCAATTTTCACGAAAATTTGGAAAATTTATCTGTACACCAGACCTGAATCACTTGTGAAGTTTAGTAGTTCTATTTTTATTAGTTTTGGAGATATGACAGCCAGAAGATTACACACACACGTGCACATATACACACACACTGACCAATTGCCAAAACCTATACAATACTTCCACTACCTACGGTAGTAGGGTAATTGAAGTAAACACATAGATCTCGTATTTACTACGATAATATACAGATTTTCGTATTACGTTTTCGATCTCCAAATACAAAAATCACCAATGACGATAGATATCAAATCTATGCTTTGTTTTCAGTTAAAATATTGAAACTTTTAATTAAAAATTTATTTTACCAAAATTTATTATAGCTTCTAGCACTTACAGAGAGACAGTGTAACTTTTGATTATTGAAAGAAAAAAAAAAAAAAGCAATCGTCTTTTTAGTTCTAGCGATCGTTCTCTACATATGCATATAAACCTTTCTTTTTTTTATATTAGTATAGCTATAGAGCATAGGTATATTAAATAGGTTTCCAGTCAACATAATGTAACTCAAATAATTAAATGCTATTTACATTTCAGTAATGGCTGTATGCGCTATGTATATTGAGCTACTTGCCATAACTGTTAGTTGCTAAAAATAGTCGCCAAATAAATTTAAACATCTCAATACGCAAGCGAAGTATGACATCACTGACCGCCCGTGGATGCAAGATTTTTTATTTTTTTTTATTAAAATTCTAGAAGAATTATTTCCCGATTTGAATCCTTATATTTGGGTTATTTTGCTGTCAAATTGACAAAATTTTAATTTTAAATTTCAAAACTGTCACCCTTGGCGTTTTTTGTATTTGGCGATCAAAAACGTAATACGAAAATATACATGCCAGATGTATATTTTCGTAATATGTATTGTACGAAATATTGTTTAATATTATTCGTTACACTCTTAATGTAAGTTTTTAAAATAACCATGATTTTTGAAAGGAATTAAATTATATTCGCCAGATAATTTGGCGATATTTTTTTTTTCTGCCAAGGATGACGGATATCAAATCTATTCCGCTGCAACATATTAGTATATTATATCAGATACTTTATTTAGACATTTGAAAACAAATTTGACTTCAAATTATGATAGAATATTTATCCTTTCCCTTTTTAATTAGTTTATTAGTTGGATGTTTATTGTGTAAATATCATCCTTTTAAATGAAATGTTTATGTTTTCAATCGAATATGGAAATTTGCCATTTTTTTTTCTAGAGTTTTGAAATTTAAAATTCCAATTTTATCAATTTTACAACAAAAACAATTTAATCTAACGGATGCACATGATAACTAATACATATCTATATCCAAATATGGGGATTAAAATGGGGAAATAATTTTCCTCGATCTTTATTATTTTTTTACAAAAAATCCAGTTCACCTTTTATATTATTGTTCGCGTGAAAATATATTTTATTATATGTCTAAAAATAAATTAATTCGTAAATCTTTTTGGCAACAATTATAAATTAAAATAAATAATATTATAAAATAGAATTTCTTATTTTATTTTATTTTATTTTATTTATTTATTTATTTTTAAATTCCAATTTCGTTTTTACACACATCAGTTTAAACCACGGAGTAATAAAGACTCCGTGGTTTAAACATTGATGCTTAGATATTATATCATATCATATCAAATTAAATTATTAGAAAAATAAACACTTTTAATTCTATAATGACGTCAGATTTAACGTGTAAGTTTAACAATTAAAAAAGCTTTATATGAATTTCAATTTAATGCACGTGCAAATATATTTCTTTTCTTTTCACGTCAAGATATTTTAAAAACGAAATGAATATGTAAATGTTTCTTTTATGTTGGCAGCAGCTAATTTTTTTAATATTTCATTATTTCCATTTCTATTACGGCTTCTATGGGGATTTTAATTAAAATGCTCAGATTTTAAATTAAAATTTATTTTATCAAAATTAAATATAGCCTATAACAATATGGCATACTGTAGCTTTCGGTCAGTGAAAGAATTTTTTAAATCGGTTCAGTAGTTTCAGAGATTACCCTCCACAAACAAACAATTTTTTGCGCTTTATATAATGATATAGATATAGATGTACGAGAGAAATTTTGTTAGATTACTAAAATTATCAAATTTAATTTAATTAATAATATTTAATACCGTAAAATGATTTCAATTAGTAATATTAACTCTATATATTTGCAATGTTAAAGAGCACCAGCTTCAAATTAAGGAAGAATTGGGTTGTGTGCCCCGAGGGCTTCCTGGAGTATCGTAAGTTTTTCGATGATGTTATCAGTACTTTTTATTTTATTTTGAGCCAATAAACTTAAATCGGCTCGAAATAAAATGAAAAGTACTGATAGCGTCATTGAAAAACTTACGATACTTCAGGAAGCCATCGGAGAACAGAACAACTGCTAAAATGGAAGATTTTTACACAATATAATATTTATATATATATATATATATATTCACAAAAATAAATAAAATTTTACTTTTTTTTTTAACAAAATGGGCTTTAAAAATTAAAACCTGGATCGGCCCCTGTAAACGCATTTTAAGCTCAAAATTGGCTGTTTAATTAATTGACGTAAGTTGACATTTTAATAAATATCTCTGCAAGTAATTATTTTTTTTAAATACTTTTTTTCACACTGGCTTGAAATAAAATGAAAAGTACTGATAAAGCCAAGGCATTGAAAAACTTACGATACTCCAGGAAGCCCTCGGGGAACAGAACCCGAATCTTCCTTAATTGGAAATTGGTGCTCTGTAACATTGCACAGACCTATACCTTTTAAGATTTGTCACGACTGGTAGCCCTTCCTAGCCCTTGCTTTCCTTTCACCTTTTCCATTTTTTTTCTTTCTAATGTCTGTTAACTTACATATGGTCTGATACATATTTGTCTGGTTTCCGAAAGTGTGTGGTATTGGCCACTGGTACTTCGGACGCATCTATTTCTCGTACTGCGTCTTACTGTGTGTCTGTATGAAATGTGAAATGATATCATTTCATATTTATTCTATAACGATTATATATATATATATATATATATATATATATGTGTGTGTGTGTGTGTGTGTATCTATGTACTGAGCTGCATAAATTATCTTATTTTTCTTTTATTAACAAATTCAATAAACATACATACATACATACATATATATATATATATATATATATTAATAAATCTTATCAACAAAATCTAAGAAAAATTTTAATTAATCACGATAAATTTGCATGCGTGTTTCAACATTTAAATACTTTAATCCCTCTAAATTTGTAAAATATTCAAATGAATTCTTTTGTTGTCTTTAAATAAGTTGTCTTTCATTTAACTTTATAATGATCTAAACAATTTAATCAAGATGTTGTAAACAAACAATTTGCATTTAATCTTTCGGTTTTTTTAAAAGGATCCTGTTTAGATAAATCTACTCAATTTTATTTTCAAAAGATTAAGGAAAGAACTTGAAAATATCCCTGTTATAGAATTTTAACTTAGAAAATCGCATTTAATCTTAATGAAATGCGTTTCACTAAAAATAAAGCCTTTGTATTTACATTATAACACGTTTTGAAATCATTTATTTGTGCTCATCTAAAGCTAGAAAAATTTAAAAAACGTAAATAAAAAAATGAAAATTTTCTTTAAATAATCTTTTACAGTTAAAACAAAACAGAGAGAGAGTGAGATTTCTAATTAAAATATTTTTTTCTACTAATAAAAGTGACATTAAGTTATCAACTGTCGAAATGTGTGTGTATATATATATAAATGAAATTGTGAAATTTGGAAGCGCAGAATGGAGAAGGATTGCAGAAAACAGGGCAGTTTGGAAACACCTAGGACAGGCCTTAATCCTGCGGTGGATTGATAAAGTGGATTGAAATTGATGATGATATATATATATGTGTACAACAACACCTAAAGATGCTATTTTAATAACAGCGAAAAGATTTGTGTGTGATTTTAATAAAAAAAAATTATATGCGTGTTTTAAAAGTGATTTTATACTCTTTTTAATATGTTTACACGTGAAATCAGTACAAATTTTAAACTTTCAGTAGTTTTTAATTTTAACTATATATATATATATATATGTAAGAAAATTTTGTGCATAATAAACCTCTCACTTTACGTACACACCTTTCGGATACACGCACACCCCACAGTGTGCAACATTCTATTAAAACATTTTTAAGAAATAGTAAGCAAATAAAGTATCTAAAAAGAAAAAATGAAAAACTAAAAAAAATTGTAAGTAATTACTTTTGATAGAAATAATAAACGAATAAAACATTTAAAAAAGAAATAAAAAAGAAAAGGAAAAGTTAAACAAGCAAAGAATGCACTGTAAATTAAACAGTCTTAAAGTAAGAAAAATAAACATCTGAAAAGGCAATTAAGGCTCTTAAATGCTTTAATATAGCGCTTGGATATGATAAAAATCTAATTTAAGACACCTTTGTGTCTTAATAATCTGGTGATGCAAATGAAACAATATAAAGTGTCTTAATATTATGATATATCTTAAAATAAGACACTTAAGGCGAGCGTCTTAAATTTTAGAATGTCTTAAATTAAGACACTTCGCATTTCATCATTAGCCAGTAGTGACGCCATCTAATGACGGAAATCAAAATTATCTTCATTATTCCTAGATAACACTTTAATCCAGTGCTGCCAGATTTGAGGGAAATTTTTATTCAATAGTCGCCGTTAAGTTTTATTTGTAACGGTTACCTCATCACATCGAAAGTTTCTTTAAAGGATGTTCTGGGACAATTAAGAAACCGTTTCAATTAAAATTCAGTGGTGGCTGTTAAAGGCCCTCTTCACTCACCGTCGCCGGAAGCCGAATCTAATGTTATTCTATGGGAAATGTTTCTTTACAAATAACTTATTAACTAATACATATTTTTAAATTCTGTTTTCACATTCTGAAAATTCCCAACTGTTAAATTGACGGACCTTTTTTTTTTTTTTTTTAAATTATTTTTTTAATTTTTTATATTTTATTTTGAAGCTGCAAAATACGAATTTTTAATATGTAAATTTTTTTCATTTTGCAAATTAAAAATAAAATATTAAAAATTAAAAAAATGCATTTTTAAAAAAGGTGCGTCAATTTAACAGTTGAGAATTTTCTGAATGTGACAACAGAATTTAAAAATATGTATTAGTTAATAAGTTATTTGTAAAGAAGATTTCCCCATAGAATAACATTGGTTCGGGCTTCCGGCGGCGGTAAGTGAAGAGGGCCCTTAAATAAAAATTTCCCTCAATCTGGCAGCACTGCTTTAATATGCTTAAAAAAATGCTTAAAATAATTAAATAAATTACAAAAAATTCGTTATTTTAAAATATTTATTTATAACATTCAAATAATTTCAGTATAAAAATTTTAGATTTAACACAACAGATGCTCATAAAAGGTAAGTGATGGGTATCTTATTTGCACGGAATTATGTTTGAAATACTAAATAAAAAACATATTTAGGCACGACACTTATTTGGTTAAAAAAAAAAAAAAAAAAAAAAAAAAACATTTATTTGAAGCTCTCTCATATAGTTAAATAAAAAAGCATTAAAAATAACATGTAGCTAAGAATGACTTGTAATTTAAGAATAACTTGTAACCACTAAAGAGAATTTCTAACTAACCTTAAACAATTTGTGCACAGCTACATTTTTTCTGTTTAAATTCCTTTTTGTCCACAATTTTACCTGTCTCTAAATGTAAATTTTTTTCTAGTTTTTATGTTCACACACGCACACACACACACACATATATATATATATATATATACACTCTATAACAAAAAAAAAAAAAAAAAAAAAAAAAAAAGCGACGCACCAAGAAGTGGGAAAAAAAATTGGTATATGGTGTGGAATGGGTGGTCCGAATGGGACAAAGATTTGTAGATGTGACGTACATGTGGAGAAAAACAATTGATTACAGTTTCAGAAAATTAGAATGATTTAATCAAGAGAAAGGGCCTCATTAAGTAAACAAGTCAATAATGCGTTGGTCCACTTCTCCCTCTTATGTACGCAGATATTCGGCTTGGTATTGATTGATAGAGTTGGCAGATGTGTTCCTGTGAAGTATCGCGCCAAATTCTGTCCAATTGTTGCGTTAGATTGGTAAAATCCCGAGCTGGTTGTAGGACCCTTTTAATGATGCTCCAAACGTCCTTAGTGGAAGAGAGATCCGGGGACTGAGCTCAACCCCACTGAGCCGCCTGTTAAGGGTATTTAAAGTCACTGAAGTACCAGTTGCACGTAGGATCGACGATAATGATGAATTGGTGCATGCCAATTTGTGTCCAGTTTGCCTTACTCCTTCTTGGTGCGTCACTTTTTTTGTTATAGAGTATATATATATATATATACTAATTTCAGTTTATACTAAAAAAATCGTTTTCTAAACATCATAGAAAAAGAACTTGATATATTTATTTTATATTTTGCTAAATTTTAAATGTCTAGACATAAAATTAAATAGATTTAATACATATCGAGTTTTAGATATAATCTTGATAGTTTGAAAGCAGAAAATTCCAGTTATAATAAAAAACTACAATTTATTTCGGGAGTACTACAGTGTATTATTTAGAAGTTGTGTGATATATTTGCATGGTCGGCAAGATCGCTCGTCTGTAGTATTGAAGGCAGTGGGTACGATTCTGGGGACTACAAATAAATATTTTTTTTTTCTTTTTAAATTATTGATACTTTATTTATGCTCTAGAAAATTCTAAAATCTATTTTTAATCGAAAAACAGAATCGTACGCTCTTTTATTTATTTATTTATTTATTAAAAAGCCTTAAAAATGGCGGTGTCTTTAAGCCTAACATAGTGGTGTTTATAAGCCTAAAACAGATGACGGTGTTTTAAGGACATTTATAACGTCTTAATTTCAGATGCAAAAAGTGTCTAAAAAAGTAAGAATTTTTTTTTTTTTTTTTTTTCGCTTAAAATGTGACCATTCGATTAAGATACTTTTTTAACTGAGTTTAAGACTTTTGCTTTTACAGTGTGTAGTTTTATTTATTTATTTATTAATCCTCATATATATAAAAGAAGTATGCTTTTTCTTAACTTTAATTATCATTATTATTAATGCAATTTCTAGACTTATATACTTTGAAAGTAATTAAAATCTTATAAATTTTCGTATTATTTTCAAATAACAAAGTATTTTTTTGTAATTCTTCTCAGAGAAGTAACTTATTTCCTTAGATCTACAAATAAATGTGAATGTATTATTGAATCCTACCACATTTTTGTTGTTATATACATAAAGAAAGCCTTATGTATACACAATCTACGAATAAGTATATGGACACTTTTGAATTTAGACTTTTTTTTTTAATATCTAGAAAAATTCCCTAGAAACCATCTTAAAACTTTAGTAATGTAAAGAACATGCCATACCTCATATATTTCAGTAAAAGCTGTGTCCTGAAGAGGAAAAGGGTACCAGAAAAAAAATTAAACAAAAATCAAAATCTTTTGGATCCCCCTGTAAAAAGTAATGCTTGAAATGCATTTTGACTGCAGCATCCCAAACAACGCACTTGTAGACAATACATCCTGACGATGTCCATATGATGTCTATAGACGTCATTTTCATCCATAAGACATCCTGAGGGTGCCATTTGGAGAATATGAGCAGTTAGGGATGTGACTAAGGGAATTTTTCTCATTATCTGTATATTTTTTTTATGAAGGTACCACATATATTCATGGAGATATTATTTTAAAAAAGAAAAACATTGTAAAAATGAATTTACGCCTTTTTAATTATAATACGTAGGGTTTTAAACCCAGTGCAAAGAAGTTCTTTAAAAATTCGGCGTATTATATTAGACACAGCATACTGCAATCAGAATGCAAAAATATTAAATATCTTGCGAAATATGAGTATTTTTACTAAGTATTTTTTCACTACGCATGTGCTATAGCTTTTAAAAAATTTCCTTTGCGTAATTTAATAGCCACAACTATTGAGCAACTTATATGAAAACCCAAAACAAATATCATGTAAATACCAAAAGTCACGAGAAATAGAATGAACAGAATTTCAGTTTTTTTTTTTTTTTTTTTCAATAAAAATGGGAGATGATAGGGAGTTTCATCAATATTTATTTACAATCAGTGATCACTGTATTACCATTGGGTATTGATCAAATCGAAATCAAAATGTGAGTAAAACCCCTTATAATTTGAGAGAACGTTTTTGAGATAACTAAAAATCTGTTCATTCTATCTCTCAAAACACTTTGAGTTTCAATGATATTCGTTTTGGGTTTCCATATGAGTTTCTCAATACTTTTGGTTATTAAATTAAGCAAGTGAATTTTTTTTAAAGCTAGCGCATTCGTAGTTAAAACTTATTTAATAAAACTGCTCATAATTCGAAATATAGGGTACGTGCACCAGTGATTGACACATTTAGAGCAATCTCTGCTGTTTTTATTGTTCTAGTCATCAGAAAATATTTTCAGAAATCTTAAGTTAGTACATATGGCATGAAAGACATCCAGAACCACGTATATGATTAAATATATACATTTGATAACATTTATTTATTTATTTATTTTTTATGAATTTTTATTTGACACCCACTCAATGTTCCATGTGTAATTTACACTGCTAATTTTTCTTTTTATCAGTAATTGGCTCCCCATATTTCAGTGTTTGATACTGCTAGTTATTCATTTTACCAGTTATTAGCACCCTATACTCCAGTGTTTGACACAAAATGTTAAAATTCTTATATGTAAAATATATGATTTTATTATTTTTCTTATTTATTAATTATTTCGGGATAGATGTCAATTATTGAAGCATGCCAATCACTGGAGCACCAAAACTATTTAATATTTTTGCATTCTAATTGCAGCATGCACTGTCTAATGCAGTACGTTGAATTTTCTAAAAATGTCTTCGCACAGGGTTTTATACCCTACGTATTATAATTACAAAAGTGATTTTTTTTTTCAGTTAATATATATATATATATATATATATATATATATATATATATATATATATATATATATATATATATATATATATCCACGAATATATGTGGAAGCCTCATGAATATTTATACACATGATGATAAAATTTCTTATAATCACATGCTACACCCAAAACGCATTTAAAGCTTTACAATTTATAGGGTGATCCAAAATAGTTTGACTTTTGTTAAATTTTTCGTGGTCCCCTTTCCCTCTTCATTACACAATTTTTGCTGAAATATGTACGGTATAATACCTTCTTTTCACTATTAAAGTTTCAAGATGATTTCTATAGATTTTTTTTCTAGATACACGACAAAACGTCTAAATTAGAATGTGTCCAAATACTTATTAGTAGATAGTGTGTACAAGAAAAAAAAAATACCTACCAAATTTTATTTGCATAATATTTTTAATAAGACACATAATGGCCTTAAGAAATCGTATACGAATCTAAATTTCAATGCAATACAACAAAATTGTATATATAGCTAAATAGGATCAAGTGTATACACCGGATAAGACTTTGTCTTGTAATTACGGAGAACTACCGCATCGCATTTTCATTTTTTTACGGCACAATAACTTACACAAGTTTCTTGAACAGGTTTTTCATATCATGACGTTTCTATGTTTACAAACTCATTTATCCTTGTTTAATAATAAAATTTATATTTAAAAAGTACTTTTAAAATTTATGCCATATAAATTACCTTGTAGTTTGTATCTTCTTAATATATGACACTACCTTAAATTTACATGAACTGCTACAATTTTCTATTTGAAGTCAACTAATGATTTATCACCGGACAACGCACCTGAATCCATCCGTCTAACTCTCTATCTGTCTATATGTATATATGTATATTTATATATACATGTATATACTATATGTACTTTAAATTGCAGACCCTTGAGCTCCTAAGATAGACTCCTTTTGCTTGAAGAAGAACTACAACATATTACATAGGATATTCTAGGACTCAATGAATTTAAAAGAATATGTGAAGATTTTCTTGATTTGAAGAGTAAATTTATCCTTTATTATGAAAGAACTGATAATGGAAGATGTTGCGGAGTAAGATTTTTAGTTAATAAGAGCCCAAAAAAAAAGTAATAACAGGGAGGGAACACGGGCGCAGAATTCACACCGGTATTTGTTTAAGAAATTTATCTATCTATAATATCGTTGATTTAAGAAGTAGAAAATTTTCTTACATTGATAGTGGTATGAATTCTGCGCCCGTGTCCCATCCCTGTAATAAAGACCACAAGCTTTTCTGAAAGAGTTGCAACACTAACCATCAAGCCCCCTAAGTGTTATAACGCTGAGATAATTCAAAATTATTCTCTAATCACCTATGAGGATGTTGTGAAGGCTCTCAATAAAACCAGAAGTGATAATATTAGAATCATTACGGGAGATTTCAATACACGGTTTGGTACCTAACATTTAAATGAACATGTAGTTGGTGTATTTGCAAAGAGAACTAGAAATGAAAGAGGACATAGACTGATTGAATTTACCGAACGTGAAAAATTTTATGTCATGAATTCATTTAAAAAAAACAAAGAAGAAATGGAGGTGGTGGAGTCCCGATGGAGAAGCAAGTGAAATTGACTGCATTTTAACTGAAAAGAAATACGCATTAACTAATTATGCCCTGGTAAATAGATTTAACTCTGGTAGTGATCACAGACTGGTATGTTACAATGTAAAATTCTAAGTTACATTGGAAAGGCAGAAACTGGTGCAAATTCGAAACAAGAGAATTTAGCCACAGCTTCTAAAATCTTTTATTAGATTTTAGAAGCTGTGGCTAAATTCTCTTGTTCCAGAATTCCAGCTTAAACTAAAATATAAATTTCACCTGCTTGAGGATACTGAAGACGTCAATGAGTTCACGGTGAATTTTGTTAGTGTTGTTTTGGATTCGACAAAAAATGTTGCTGTTTTAGAAGAACATAAAATTATGAAGAAAATCTCGGAAGAAACAAGACAGTTTACGGAAAAGAGAAGAAAAAGGGAATATAACAAGGGAAATATTTCTGCAAATGTTGAATTTTCAGAGCTATCTAAAACTCTGAGAGAAAAATGCCGATCATAATCAGGACCATCTTCATATATTACATTTAATAAAATCACAGTATATTACAAATATCTATTTATCGTTCACGGTTAGCAAAGAGAATTGTAAATGTTTTATTATTTCCAGTTATTTACAATTTATACAGTTCTACATCTAAAATTTTTATTTGATAATTTTGATTGAACTTTATATTTTTTTGTATACTTAATCCGAAAATAAAGCCAGTATTTATCTATAACGTATAGAATTTTACCAATACAGGGTGTCTACTGACACAATTTTTTTCATGACTCTTCCACCAATAACATTTTTTGAAAACTTTTATTGTATGTTTCCATGATTATTTGTAATTAACCATGGAAGCATGCGGGGGAAAAAGTGAGTCGCTCAACACTACATCAGAACCTACATCGCACCTACATTCAGAAAACTCTATATATTTGACAGTGAAAAACTGGCTCATTTTCGGCTTCAGCAAATGAAAATCATATGTATCAGCAAAAATTACCAATCAGACTTTGCCAACATTATTTTTGTAGACATGTGATGTCTATAGAGAAATTGCGTAAAAATTTCTAAAATAGTCCTTGTTAATTATAAATTTTTCTACCTAAAAAGCAATATTTAATTTAAAATAAGGACAAAATAATAACATGATTACGAAATACAGGGTGTCCCATAAGTCTGTAGACATTTTAAAAATCTATAACTATTGAATGAATTTGTAGAATCGAACGCGGTTTGCAAAAAAAAATCATTCTCGTGAAGAGGGTTTTTTAAAAAATTAAAGACAAATATATAATTTTTATTTTTTTTCTTTCTTTTTTGGCTATAGTTAGACAAATATTTAAATTTTTCGCACAGATGTGAAAGGAAAATGTACAAAGGAAAGTCCTATAAATTGCACAATTTTGCGATTAGAACTATTTATTTCTTATTTTGCTTCCTACTTGTGCATACATGAAGTTTTAATTACGATGCTGACTTGGTGGATAAAGCGTTATTGGTGAAGATGTTTCCCTCAGGTAAGAACAGCCGACTGAAGCTGCAGTTAGCAGTGTTATAACCCGTTTGTAAACTGTAATTTGCGGTAACGACGGACACATTGAATAGGATTTATATGCCTAGGATTTATATGCCTGTAAACATTTACATGTGAATAAGTACAGTTTTCATGAAAATGGGTGATCTGGTCACGCACAGCGCTTTCTATCGAAAAATAGCTTAATTATTATTATTATTACTTTTCTTTATCAAAAAAAAAAAAAAAAAAAAAAAAAAAATCCCCCTTCAAGAGAAGGAATTTTTGCAAACAGCACAAATTCGATAGAATTTGTGCTGTCAATTTACAAGTGTTATGTAAATTGACATATTTCAATTCTATCAATTCATTCAATAGTTATGAATTTTTTAAATGTCTAAAGGCTTATGGGACGCCCTGTAAATATATTAGACGACACTATGGTAATCTTAACACATGGAAATATATGTTCTAATGAAATAAAAAAGAAAGAAAAGAAAAAATATATTTTATGTACTGTTAAAAGAGAAAGACTTCAGTTTACAAGAGAAAATTATATTTAATACATTGCGTAAGTACATTTTCCAAAATCCAAAGGAATAAAACAATTCTTGTTTGCAATATGTATTTTTGTTCAATCAATATAAAAATGGAATCCAATTTTGTGTTCGATGGAATGAACAAACAAAATTTTAGCGCATTAGATAAATGGAATGTCTGAACTCAATAGCCATAATGATAAATGTGTAGAAATTGCAGAGCTTTTATTGGTGATAAAGTTTGAATTCGATTTTTGTTTATTACCTTAAAGGAAATCTTTTATTTATTTTCTGAAAAATGATTTATCTACGATATTTATTATGATAGGATTTACGAAATATTTTGCTCTAAACCAATGTTTTCTTTAATAAAAGGGACGGATTTATTTATTTTTCCTCATACAATTGTTTTATTAGTTTTAAGTCACAACGATTTATTCTAAATATTCATTTGGACATTTTAATATTTCTATAATCCTTTCCTTTCTTTTCTTTTCTTCTTTTTGAAAGATTAGCAAAAAGAAATAGGTCATATTTTAAAATGTTTCACTTTAGCAATTAAAAGCATCAAGAAAAAAAAAAAACTTTACAATGTCTCTAAATGTATTATAATCATATTCAAAATTAAATCAAACTATTTTTACAGCAGTTCAGTAAAAAATGTTTATAGAAAATAATAATAATAAATAAAATAAAGTGTTATGTAAAGTGACCTAATTTCATCAACCAGTACCTTTTAGACTCTTGGAAGCCCTGAAAAGCTAGCAGATATGAATGTTACATTGCCTAACTATCCAAAAATATCTAAACATAGCCAAACTGGCTAATAAAATACTGTTACCAATTCAAAAAACTATGTTTCAAAGAATACCTATATTGGTAAAAACAAAAGAGTGGTCCCAGTTTTGCCTCTCTCAGAAAATCCATTAAAACTAGCCTTTACTTATAAAGCAAAATTTATTTCAAAGTATATAAAGGTACAAACCACTCTAGGAATTAACTGAAGGATAAATGAAAGAAATATTAGAAACATATACAAATCCCGCCGCTTAGTAAAATAACATTCGTACTGAACCAAAGTGATTTTATTAAGCGGCTGATTTTTATATCCGGCGAACGTTCCTGCACTTAAGGAAAAGGTATTACTTCCCTGAATTTGGCAAGAAACTTCAAAAAGTGACAAATAATGAAATTAGTAAACAATATTAATTAATTTGTGATAGATAATTAATAATTGCTTCTTCGATATAAATAAATTATACGCATTCCAAGATCCCATGCACTTTAGTTTGAGGAAAATCATCATTACTTTATCAAAAGTTCACGTGTTGTTCTTATAAATTAAAAATCTTTTCGTTTAAACCTCATGAATTATAGTAATTTCAAAATAAGAACTAGAAATTGCCTTTTAATAATTAGAAATTAAATAAATAAATAAATATATATATATATATATATATATATATATATAATTTCAAATCAAATTTGTAACTTATTACTGCGTTTTGAAGCATCCCTTCCTTGAAATTGTTACGGAGAAAAGTGATGGGGTGTGTTTAATTTGTAACTGTGCTGCAAGTGTAAGATCTTTGACAATGAGCGATAAAGGAGGGATTGTTGTGCTTTAATTTCTTTTCATATTTAAATATATATATATATATATATTACAATATAAATAAATTAAAAAAAAATAGTGTGCATAAATGATATTTTTTGCTGCTGAGAAGAGATTTTTGAGTTTATTAACCGGCGATGCTGATTTTATTAAGCGGCTGCTTTAAAAGTAATTTGTATTGATTTGATTTCGGTCCTGACAATTTGATCAAATTAAGCGGCTGATTTTATTAACCAATGAATTTATTAATCGGCGGTTACTGTATATGTAGTATATATATATCTTCAGTACCTGCCTTTTTTTTTTCCACCAGTCTTTTTTTAGAGTAATTTTACACTTATTTAATGTAACTACATATGGAGATAATTATTCTAAAAATAAATAGCTCTGGAAAAAGGGACGTGTACTACAAATTTTCCGATTGATAATTAGGGAGTTGGTAGGTATTGAATATAACTAATATGTAGTTATATTCCGTCGTCTGTGTCATAAACACCTTTTAGCAATTGAAAATTATTATATGCAGTGAAATTCAAAAGTAAATAAATAAATAAATAATAAATAAATAAAATAAAAAACAGCTTCAACGTAAAAATTACTTTTCTTTTTCTGTATAAAATAATGTAAGGACTTAATTATTTACTTTTTTTACATAAGGCTTTTCTATACCTGCCAACAGTGTTGCCAGATCCGGCGAAATTTTTTTATTCGATAACAACCAATATGTTTGAGAAATGATATTTGATATACATAAAAAACTCTCTATTTTCAATGTGATTAGTCAAACGTTACAATTGAAAACTATTGATCATTATTAAATATAAAAAATCCGCCAGATCTGGCAACACTGCCCACCTACCATCCAATTAATAATCCGAAGATTTTGAATACGTGCCTTTTTTTTTTTTTTTACAGCAGTCTTTTTCACTTTCTCTTACCCATAAGGTAGAGAAAGTATTGTTTTAGGGTCAAATTTTCGAACGTGAGATTTTGTTATATTTACACGTTTTAACGTCTTCTGAATCTGAAAATTATATTTTTTATCTATTGGTCTGTGTGTGTGTGTGTGTTATCAGCATATCTGAAGAACAAATAAGAGTAGAAATTCCAACCTCGGTATTCTAAATATGTACCATATAGGGATACTGCACTAAGATATTCGTTGAGATGAAGCAAACGGTTCGTGTACAGGGACACTCAAGAGTTCAAATACATTATGTCTATGGGGGAAATTACAGGTAAGTAAAGTTTAAAATCTATAGACTGCACTAAACCAAAAGAAATGAATATTTATATTTTTTTATGCATACAAAACATGCTTCATGTATAATATGCCAGGGAAATCATTCACTGTTCATTTACAGGGCTACACAAAAGAACTAGATTATAGCGCGACAAGAGCTGAAAATTAATGGAAGTGCATTTCAGGTTATGTCGTATATTATTACTATAAGATTGTATTTAGGTGCACTATGTGGCTTGTACATATTTTTCGAAAGGTATACAGGGTTGCAAATATTTTAGCTATAACATTCTTTTTTATTGTTAGTGGAAGTGCTTTACTATAATACTTTACCATGTCCAGGAAAACTGCTGAGGAATGGAAATTAATTCTCCATAGACATATGAGAAATAATGTATGTTTTTAAGATCATGGCATTTTTTCTGTATTTACACGTTTTGAGGTTTCCTGATTATCAAAGTCAAGTTTTTTAAAGATTGATTATTGTCTGTGTCTCTTAGAGTAACTTAAAAACGAATGATTTCAGGAGATCCAAAAGTTGTATTTTCAAATTAATATAAATTTTTTGTTGGAAAAGTTTGAACAAGACTGATAAGTTTCAAGTAAAGTTGCATGTGAAAGTTATCCGAATAATTTTAAGTGAACTTTTAATTTTAATAATTATATAAATGTTACATAATTATATAAATTATATAAATGTAAGCGCAGTAATGAAATGGGGAGTTGTGGGGGGGGGGCAAAAGCCCCCCTCACACACAACTATTCATCATATAAAACTCTTCCGAAACCTAATTTGAATTATTTTAGCATAGGTTTACATAACAGTACTCGTTATGTTACATTTTACCTGTATTTATAGTATTAAATTTCAGGGAAGGATAAAGTCGTGTGAGTGACACACCAGATTATTTAGAGTAATTCTACACTTATTTAATCGTAACTACATTTGAGGATAATTACTCTAAAAATAAACTGAAGGAATGTGTACTAAAACATTTTCGACTCATAATTAGGATGTTGGCAGGTATGCTTTTTATGTAAACATATTAAGGAATTAAATAGCTTTTTGCATTAAAAAATTACTCTTTATTAAAAACTTTATAAATAAAATACCACAATAAAATTTGCATTTCTTTCACTATATTATTTTTTTTTATTGATTTTAAATTATTATTTTTTATTATTACATAGTTATAGCTCAGTTACTTTAGTTCGTTTAAGATGAATTTTGAAATACTAATATGGATTCATATCATCATGTCGGATTTCTTCGGAAATCACCTAAATAATTTTTCCTTTCTTCTATTTCGTGCAAACCATCTTTATGGGAGGTAAACCGTGGTTTCGACCATTTTGATGATAATGTGATGATAATGCTTAACCCTTTGAAGGGTGTTAGATACTATTCATATTGAATTTTAATTTCCAACTGCAAGATATTATCTCGGAAGTTTTTAACAGAATTTTACTTATGAAAAAATTCTTTTATAAATTGTTTTTTCCCTTTTCTTGTTAATTCTGACGGCTGAAGATATTAAATGAGCATAATTAAAGTGCTCGTGAAAAATTTAAAATTAAATTATTCGCAATGTAATAATGTATATATATATAATGTATATATATATAATTTTTATGAATTGTATACTACTTATATCGAAACGTTTTATGTAAGCATGATACTATCATTTTGCCCAAATGTATCAAGAACTACCAGTAACTTAAAATATCTAAATAGAAATGAATATGACGAGTGACTAAAAAATAAATAAAAAAATAAATAAATTATGATTTGTACGCAGAGATAAATTATATAAAAGAAGAAAATACTTTCTTTTTTTTTTTCTTCTCATCAGATAATGTTATGTTCGTACCCAACCATCTGAAGTCACTTCTACCTTTATTCCCTAATCATTGAATCATATTTAGATGAATCGTTATTCTCAAGATAAAAATGGTTTTCAAAATTACTAGTAGGGAAAATTAAGGACTTTGAGAAACCTGATTAACATAAAACATTCTTTTTTTTTTTTTTTTTTTTTGCGTTTGAAAAAAAAGCAAGTGATGAAACAGAATATACTTCATACAGAGTTGACAAATTTTATAATTTATTCCAAATCGCTGCCAGACCCCCCCCCCCATTTTTTTTTCTAGAGTAATTTTATATTTTATCGTAGATCGAAGAGAATTGTTCTATAACTAAAGTGGTGTGAAATAAAGGTGGGATTAAAAATGCTTTGGAATAAATTGTGAGTTGATAACTCTAATACTACAAAAAAATAATGAAATGCTTTCTTGCGTTTCCATTAAGATTGTATTTTATTCTGGTTTTAATTAGGGCTGATATAAATGAAATTTATAGCAGATTCATATTTGTCAACGTTTCCAATTTTTAAATAATATTTATCGCTAACATTGTTTGATATTAAAAAAAAAAAAAAAAAAAGTTAGTCAAAATTGTTGTAGAAAACTGGTGTGAAGTCACCCGCCTAAATCGGGAGATTCGACAACTATGCAGATTTCAGATGATGATTCCCCCCCCCCCCCATTTTAAATAGTCTAAAATCTGTTTTTCTTTTTTTTTTTTTTTTTTTTTTTTTTGAGGGGATGGGAGCAAAACAAAAAAAAGAATTCGCTCTTCTCTTTATCTTTTAGGAATTACGAAAAGAAAATTTTAAAATAATCGAGAAAAGAAGTTGTCGGTTAGTAATATTTTTATTCGCCATTTTATTATTAATATTATTATTTTTTTATATTTTATTTAGAACAGATATGACTTAATATTTTCAGTTCTACCTCTTCATGTACGTATTGAGTGTTTAAAACATTTTTAATACAAATTTCAGCCCTGATTTTATTTACATTTTATCTGGTATAGGAAGCAAAATTAAATCATATATAGGAGCTTATTAAGACTGGGGCACACTCCCGCAATTATAGATATTTTTAACAAGTATACTTTTATGTTACAAAAAACATTCCTTCATTAAATTAAGGAAATAAATATTTTATTTTAAAGTGGTGTCTAACATGCGATGCGTACATTCGATTCTCTGACACCGTTGATTATTTTCTAAAAATAATTTGCAATTAATTTTTTCTACAATAATTAAATTTAAAAAAATTGTCAAAAAACTTGTAATGAAAATATGCCGCGGCCTTCAACAATACGTAATTATATACATGTACTTAATACGAAAACAAATAGAAATACGGTAATTTCGTAACAAATGTAAAAGTTCTAAATGAATCAATCAATAAATAAATAAATAAAATGAATTGAACTTCTCTACGTTAAAAAAAAGCAGTTAAGTGTGTTACAGTATTGCTTTTAGATACTAAAATTCAAATATTTATTATTTTTATTTACATTTAAAAAGTAATACTTAAGTACAACGAACGATGTAATTTTTAAACAGATATTTCCTAGATATTGAAATATGTTTTATGGCTGCCAAAACTTCTATAAATACAAATCTAACAATTTCTCAAAAAATTGATATTTCATTTGGTGAATACAAAATACCCTACAGCGATCTGTATACTTTGAGCTATAGATTTTTAATTTTGTAAAATATACTGATAAAGCAATAAATACTACGAAATATTCCTTTGCGTATTTTAATTTTAAACAAGCCAAATAACTTTAGCTTTCATTTTAAATCTGAAATTCTTTTAGCATATCTCTCAATAAGCTTCTATTTCGATTCTAACAAATTATTATTTTTGAATGTGAAGCAACATTTCATATTAAAGTTACAAAAGGAAATATAGAGGAATTTCATTCAGCATTTAATTGACAGAATATATTTGAACGCATTTCAAGATGCATATATATAGTATATATATATATATATTCAATACTGCAGCTGTGTTCTTTCATTCTAAATAAAATATCATTAAAAAGTTAGAAAGTGAGAAATGATTTTTTAAAATTTTGTTCTAATTAAAATTAAATATATACAGCTGCAAATGGGATTTTGTTATTAAAAAGACGTAAATAGCAGGCTTTCAACTTATTTACACGTCTGTGATAATAATTCAACGCTGTAGTAGAAGAGTGTCCAAACAGCATCTTTCAATTTTAGGATCATCTGGTAGCCGAATAGTTATCGCTTTGAACTTTTCTTCTGTCTACCCGTAAGGATGAATCACATACTGTCGACAATTGTCCAATGGGTAGTTTTATTGTTGCATAAAACCCACACACCCTGCCCTTTTAGATGCTAGATGCTAGGTTCGCGATCCAATTCAGGCATGCATATTTTTTGTGAATTAGAATCTACTGTAAACCCTATAACGAGCGTTGTTCAGCAAATAATGTAAAATAAAATAAAATAGAATAAAATAAACAAGCTAATAAAGAAATAAAGAAAAATTAATTGAAAACTCAAAAAATAAGATTTTACTTAGCGATAAACATACAAAAAATGAATGCATAAAATTACCTGATTAATAAAAAAATAATAATAGTGATAATAAACTAAATTATCGAAAAACTCAGTCTTCCGGATTGGAGATCACGTACCATACCTATGGGTACTCCATACCTAAGCTCAGAAACTTACCAAAATTCGTTACCAAAAATCACAAAATATATAACAGCGACATTACATATTAATGCAATTTCGAGACTTGATATCACAGCAGCACTAAGTATTCCAAGTCATAGATATTATAATGTACGACAGGAAGACTTGGATACATTTAAAAAAGTCACAAAATACCTAAAAGCAACTAAATAACCTTGAGGTATGTGGAAGAGATAATCATGTTCGCCAAACAAAGTTCCTACAAAGGAAAATTTTGATAACAGAATTTTTATATTGTATTTTTAAAAGTCGATATTCGCGGATATTAACAATTACTCAAGTCTAAAATTACTGTATAAAAAAAGGGGTATTCAAATTTTCTTTTGTGTGGTCATCCTCATCAACACTGACTGGGCTGTTGAAAAGACAAACAGAAATTCCACTACCAGGAATTTATTCCTACTGGGAAGAACTCTAATCCACTGGCTGTCACTGAAACAAACCTGCATCACGACTTTTTCTGCAGAAGCCGAATACTTGGTGTTTATAATTAAAATTACCCTGTTTAGATTTGTTTAGATCACATTCCATTAGACGCATTTCCTTGAAACTTAGTATCTATGTTAAGTGGATCATGGGAAAAATTAATTTGCAATAAAAGTTAATAGCACAAATTCCGACCAATAGATGGCCTTTTAAATTATATATAAAAAATAATTTATGTAAAAAATAATTTATGTAAATTTAAAATATTTAAGTAGTAGTCAATGTCATAAAATCATTTTCCCTGTGTTTAGAAGGGAAAAATGGAGACGCACTAATCTAATTGTTTTACCAAAGACTCTTTTTTTCCCACAACACTACGATAATGTCAACGCTTGAATGGCTTACAATAAAAGCCTCTGTTTTGATAGGGTTTGAGGAAGAAGATTATTAAAATTAAAAAGACTGGACAATTAGATACGCAGCCATGAGGATGACGGAACTGATTTTAAATGAAACCCTGCAAGAAGTTATATTGTCATGGTGGAAAGAATGTCCAGCTTCCAATAACCTTTGACATATGTAGAGTCACGTGCTTTCTCATTCTCGCACGATTTTTTTTATTCATTACACAGAAGTGTCCATACAATATCCACGTTGGGGAGTTGAAAAAAATGCACTGATGTTGCTTGCCTTCTTTTCGTTAAAATAAATGAAAGCAGTACATCGGAACAATCCTTCGATTACGGCACTAGAACTTCTTAAGCAGTTTGATTTTGAAATCAGTTTCCATTATATTCTTCGTAGCATGTCAAAAACTCCACTTTTTCGAAATCTAATGACCATCTTTCTTCAATCCTCGACAGAAGCATTTTTCGTAAAATTTTTATGGTCAGTTTTTGGTAGGATGTACATGAATAGCGTGGTTTAGACCTTGATCAAGGACACCAGGAGGCTGAAATCGTGCATGTTTGAAGATAATTTTCCCACTTGTGCACATTGCCCTATTTAAAATTAAAACAAAATTGAACGAACACGGATTTTCATTGTTAATGGAAAAATTCGGGTGATTTTATCGCATATCGTTTTATGTGTTAAAGTAAGTAATATATCTGACATTTAATGATAAACAAATATTTAATGATTACTTCTTACAGTTTAAATAATTACTGAAATCTGCATTTCCTTAATTTTTCATCTATTATGAATCAAGAAAAAACGTACTGAACATTTTATTCGGTTGCTTTGATTTATAATGATGTTAGAACAAGTTATTGTATATGATATTTCTTCATTTCAAAATGTTACTTTATTAATATTTAATTATAAGTTTAGTTTTAAAGCGATTGTAAACAAACTTATTTATTTTAATGATAAGTTTTTGCGAGCGATCTCATCAATTTTAATCGATTTTAAGAAATACATGATTTTATTTTTAAATAAATAAATAATAAGTAATAATAAAGTCATATATTATGAACCACAGTTTTCGATATTTACTGAAATTAAAAAAAAAAAAAAAAAAAAAATGTTTCGAGTATTGTGAACATTACCTTTTTGTCTTGAAATGCAATAACATAAATTTGTTTCGTATTTACAAAAAATAAATAAATTATTTAATTAAAAAATAAATAATAAACTAAAAATAAATAAAAATAAAAATAAAAATTATTTGCTTTAATTAATTCTCCCGCTAAGTGAAAACTATAGATGTAATTATTTGCTTTAAATTACTACCGCACATTGACATATTTTATAGTTAACCATTTGCCTGCCCTATTCAGTTTCACTCCTCTTGTCAGTGTTGCCATATTTAGGGATTTTTTTATTTTATATCCACCACTAAATTTTAGCTGTAATAGTTGCCTAATAACTTAGAAGATTATTCATGTATTTCCATACATCAAATATCAATCTTCAAATATATCGGCATACCTGCCTACCATCTCATTATTAATTGGAAAACAATTAGTGCTTTTTTTTTTTTTTTTTTTTTTTTTTTTTTTACCAGTCTTTTATTAGAGTATTTTTTTACTTAACTGCTGTTTTTAAAAAATGCAACATCATAAAGGAATAATCAGAATTAAATGAAATTTAATGCCCAAACGACTTGTATTGGTACAAATAAATGACAAAATTTCAAAGCCAAAAAAAAATTAAGTGTCCAAAATCAGTATTTGATGTAGCCACCACGCGCTGCAATAAGTGCTGCTATACGACGTGGCATGGAGTCAAACAGGTTTTGAATGTCTGCTTGTGGAAGAGACTTCCATATTGCTTGTATGCGCAGCCAGAGTTCGTCTTTTGAAGCTGCAGGACGCGGATCACGAGCGAGACGCCGATCAGCCAAATCCCACACGTGCTCAATAGGCGACATATCCGGCGAATAATCAGGCCAAAGAAGAAGTTGCATGCGTTGGGCTGAACAGAAGTCGCGAACAGACTTTGCAACATGTGGGCGTGCATTATCCTGTTGAAAGATAGCTCAAGGGATTCCATGAAGGAAGGGAACGACTTGGGGCTGTAGCACTTCACGGACGTACCTGCTGCTATTGAGATTACCCTCAATTCGTTGGAAATTGGATCGTCCATGATACGAAATCACGACCCAGACCCTAACTTCGGGTGTTCGGCCACTATGTCGTTCGATAACGCAATCTGGAAGGCAGCGTTGACCGGCATAGCATCTAACACGAACGAGGCCATCATGGCCCCAGAATATGAAGCGTGATTCATCTGAAAAGACAACTTCGTGCCAATCAGCTTGCCAGGCTCTGTGCTCATGAGCCCATTGCAGACGCAGCTGTCGATGGTTTGCTGTGAGGGGGATCCTGTATAAAGTTTGGAATATGTTTTAACGTAGCGTTAAGAAGCTTATTCATGACAGCTTTCAGAACTTTATGTAACGAATATTAAATCTAAAATTCTAACCATAAGTCATCTGAGAAAACAATTAGACGTCATTTTTATACAGGGTGTGAAAAAAGTCCGTAAATACTTTAAAAATTCATAAAACCAGAAAAAATAACCAAAATAAAAAACGATTAGCAGGTTTAGCATCGATAAGTCACGAGATTTTTTTTTTTTTCTTTTTTTTTTTTAAGATAAGAAAAAAAAAGTTAAAAAACAGCTGATAGGGGACGTTTCGTACATAAGTGAAAGAAAAGACATGTAAATAACAAAAATAATATTACCAAATCATTTATTATAGCAATATGTGTTCCACATGCCTACCACCACAGGTGATAACACATTGCAGACGTGTCACAAATCCAGAAACGGCAAAGTGCAGCATGCCCGGCAGTATACATGGCAGCTCTCGGCGGATTACATTTTTCATTTCCTACAGATTGGATAGACGGGATCGATTTAAAATATCGCCATAGCCAAAAGTATTCATAATCGCCTGTCTCATTTGCATATTTCCAACTAGGTCGTTCATATCAGCACCATCTGTCGGCTGTTTTTTAATTATTTTTTTTTCTTATCTCAAAACAATTCCCGTGACCTATCAATTCTAAACTCCCAAACCGTTTTTTATTTCGGTTATTTTTTCGAGTTTTATGAATTTTTAAAGTATTTACGGACTTTTTGCCCACCCTGCATTATTTGCATGTCTGCGATGTCGAATCTTGCATAAAGTTTTATCGATGTATTATGTACTCAGGCACCGCTATTGGGACGGGGATGTATCGGGTATCTAGCACCAGATCGAAATTCATTTAACATATTAGTAATAATATCTATTCAGGAGACAATTTTGGGACGGAAATGTAATGACTCGTTGGCATTGAAATGATATCTCACGTGTCGGATGAATGATCACTTTCTCATACCAATATTTCACTTCGGTGTTTGCTGAGTAAATATTGTTTCATTGTAGATGTTAAGGACAATTAACTAGGCAAAGATTCTAGACGTAGGTGACATATCATGCGTGGGGTGTCTTTCTAAGATTCCGAACGACTAGGCCGACAAGCATTACCTATGTTCCAACTTCGCCCCTCCCGTTCAGTGTTGTCAGATTTTGAGACTCTTTTATTCAATTGTCACGAATAATTTTGATAAGTAATACTTGATGCATAATACATTTATCTTCAAAGTCCTTAGGCAATCGTCACATTTAAAATTTAGTGGTGGATATTGAATAAAAAGTTAATATCTGACAACACTGTTCCCGTCTACCACCGTTTAGAACAGAACTTCTCGACCACTGCTAAGGCGTTAAGTAGGCAAAAAATTGAAAAGAAAAATAATATTTTTCATTGATTTAATAAAGATTGCGTACGGTAGATAATCATAAACTTATTATTTTATTAAATTTTTTCAGTTATTTTGATGATACAATTTTATACTCAACTGGGATAATTGAAATTGTATTTTTTAGTGAAGTGAATCGGGTAAGAGAAAATATATTTTCTTTTATTAAGAAGTGAAATGTGATGCAATAATCTAAATTATAAAGGAAATTGTTTTAAAGTTATGTAATATTTTATTTATTTTGCTTAAAATTTAAAATATTGTTTCATATATGAGACATACATTAAACTATCAATTAAACAGTAAATAAACAGCATGCCATCACATAATGTCCTGATGTATGTAAGATGATAGCCTTCTCAAACAATTAATTATGAGCACGATAACTTAAAGCTTTTAATTCCCCGTGAGGATCATTTAGCGTTGATTTATTATGTACCTAGTTTTCAAATTTATTGCACTCTATCGTAAAAGTATTTCTCCAAAGACTTCGACTGAGTAAATTAATTCGTAAATACAATATGCATTCCTGATTAGAAATTCAGTTCTGCCAACTTTTACGATATTTTCTAACAGTAATATTTAATAAATATCTTTAAAAAAAATTCTGCACATTTTATTTTAATAAGTTAGATAAATTTTTAAAAATCTGATCTGATTTAAAATTTTTGTGTTTAATAATTGACTATTTTTTATTTATTTATTTGTTTATTTTTATTTATTTATTTATTTTGTTTATTATTAAATTATAAAAAAAGTACTTATGTGAGTAATTTTAATCTTGGAAGTTTACAGAGCGGAAACATAAAGTGCATCTCTATTTCTTCTATTTCTTTCTTTCTTTTATTTTATGAAACTCTAATATATATTTTCTGGAAATCGTAATTTAGTGTAATATCCTTATTTTTGTTTTTTGAATGCTATTTTACTCATCTCTATTTTAAACGTGTTTGTTTTCTTTTATAATTCAATTTACACAAAAAATAATAACTAATTTTTAATTATGTTGTTTGAAATACCATTAAAATCTTAATTATTCGAGTTTAAAAAACACGTTTTCCAATAAAAATAAAAATTTTCCCCCTGTAAATAATTTATACGGAGGAAATTCAAACATTCAAATGGGAGAAAATTGTATGCCTACTTATCTTAAGCTGTTTTCTTTTCTTTTCTTCTATTTTTTTTTTTTTTTTTTTTAGTTTTTATTTACATATCATTTTATTCTAAATTTTAAATTTGAATATTTATAAATAATTTCTTTTAAAATATTATACAATAAATAATTTTTATATAAAAACATTTTGCATTAAACATCTAAGTATGTACTTATTTATTTTTAATATATGCGTTTCCTTTCGTATATACAAGGTGACCACTAAATTCTATTGTCATTTATTTAACTGCTGAACGGCAGTAGCTATTGAGATAAAATTACTGTCAACATATAGAAAAGTGGCTATGTGCAATTAGATGTGAGTGTTTACAGCGCCACATGGGAGAAAACGGTGGATTTAACGTTCCTATCTTGAAAAGAATACTATATACGGAGTATACGATACTTTAGAGTAAAGGAGTACATGGACAAATAAATGCCCATTTTAAACGTTCTGTTTTTAGTACCTGGGTCTACGAAGTGTCTTTTCCTACTAAACTGATAATGCTGTAATATTTTTAATTCATTTTCTCCCCTATTTTGTACAAATTTGAGATAAAAGAAGCTGACTCCACCGTTTTCCACCGGGTGATGATATAAGATGCTGCATCTATCAGCACGTAGTGACTTTATCATACCTAGATACCACTTTAATGACAATATCTGTAGCCGTTCAGCAATTAAATGGAGAAGAACAGAATTCCGTGAACACCAGTTATAAGTATACACACACATCTACAAATAGCTGCCAACATTTTTTTCATTTTTCATTAGATTTATCGCTACATTTTTTTATAAAAGAATCTGCCACATACATTTTCAACGATTAAATAAGCCGAAAACAATTATGAAAATTTTCTGGTATTAAGCGTACTTGCCAACATCCTAATTATGAATCGGAAGAATTTTAATACATGCCCCCTTTTCCACACCACTTTACTTTTAGAGTAATTATCTCCAAATGTAGATACAATTAAATAAATATAAAATTATTCTAAAAAACAAGACTGGTGTGAAAAAAAGTCTGGTACTAAAAGTCTTCCGATTATTAATGAGATGGTTGAGAGGTATGTATTAAGTTTCCCTTAAAAAACGGAAGACTTGGTACCAGCGCATATATATGATAAAAGTGTACCATTGGTGTACTAGAACATTGTACTAGCTGTAGACGCTTTTAAACTCACAAAATAAGATTTCAATAAAATGTATATATTTACTTCCTCTACCCGGTGAATGTTACAACCCTATGTTATTAATTTATTGATCTATAAAAATTTCAAACATTATATTCTAAAAGGTGATCGATTTAACTGAAATAAAGGCACTTTTTTTTTTTTTTTGGTCATTTTATAGTTATTTCTTCGGTTGTGTAGTTATTTTAATACTAAAACAGTGAAAAATTTTAAGAAAAACTCTTTATTGTGGTACTGGTGAAAATATAATAAAATAAAAGCAAAATTTTAGGTAAGCCGAAAAGCCTACTTTAGTAGCCTGTACTAAAAGCCAGCGTCAAAAAATTACCTGATTTTGAATGTCTGGACACCGTCATTTTTGTACCAAATGTACCGTAGATAACAGTTTTTCTGCAAAATAGTGATCAGAAATTCCACCGTTTCTCGCAAGTTTGGTAGAATATTTTTGTACCGTCCCACACTTGATTGATTGCATTGTTCTCACTTTTGACAGAATCGCAGAAGACTGATTCTGTTCTTTTCGTATAGCTTATCAAAAAAGCCAAAATCTCTACACACAAATTCCGGCACATGCTCCAAAATTAAATGCACGGCGCTTTTAATCTCAACAACACTCTTCCTTGGCCATCCGAAAGACACTATTATGAAATCCTTAAACAAAATGGTTATCATGAAAAACGGCAGTTTTTCGAGTGACGCAAGCGGAAGGACAAACGGACGGAACGCTGCGAACTCATATATACGCCTAGTTTGACATCAAAGAGATTTGTAAAAGCCGACACTTAATATCTCAGCAAATATGCCATATTTTGTTCTGATATTTTCAAAATATTCTTTTATCGTCGGTCTTAATCTATCCTGAAAATTTTACGTTTCTACATGCAGTATGTTTTGAGATCTGAATCTCAATTTAAAGCCAAAAAGGGAAAATGTGTGGTGTACGCTGCAAGGATGTAATGAAAAAATATCTCTAAAACCGCACGAACGATTTTAATTTAATTAATATATGTTGTTAATGGGATCTTTCTGAATCTAGTAACGTTTTCGTTTTTTTCAGGAAAACTCTTGTTTTTTGTAAAAGTTGCTTTAAAAAAAGAACTATATTACTCCGCCAAAATGCATGCTTTTATTCAGCGAAAATGTCGTAATTCGGTTCTCACTTTCAAGGCACGTTGGTTGGCTGACCAACGTGAATACAGTCAATGAATTATTTAAACTTTCCCTTTTTTTTAACGCAAAAATACTTTATTACATTTTTTATATATTTATTGTATATATACTAAGTCAAATTCACTTAAATATATTTTCTCTTCTGCTATGAAAAAGATATTTTTGAATTTAAAATTTCATATTTAGTCAAAAAAGTATTTAGATAACATTTTAAATAAGGAAGTATTTTGTAATTTTAGACATTCCATTTTATCATAATAATGATGAATTTACAATTTTTTAAAGGAAAAAATTTTTAATAATTCATAAACATCGATTTTGTAGTAGCTCAATCATTTGCGATTCCTATTCATGTAACCTTCCGCACAGGGAATAGGAAAAAATAGCAAATGCAGTTTTGGCGCCATCTTTTGATTTTAATTTAAATTAAAACATACACTTTTGCAAATATATATATATGTATATATTTCTTTTTAAAAATTAAAAATCTCTTTTCAAAATACAGTTAAAGTTTATTCATATATTCATTTTTCAGACTTTAAAGTGATACATATTTTAAATATTAATATCTTTACTTTGAATCCCATAATAATTTATTTAAAAAATATAATTATCTCTTTCTTTCTTTTTTTTTAATTAATTAATTTCTGCATGAAAAATTCCATTTCATAAATATATTTACAACTACAATAAACAAAAAACCCTCCTTTAATTTTAAATAATTATTTCTAACATGTTTCTAAGCAATTAAAAGTGATTTTTTTTTTTTTAAGAAAAATAGTTTAAATATCGGAATGTATATTGTTTTATCATGAAGGTAATAATTTGGCCATCTAGTGGCGCCATCTCGTAACTTATATTGAAACCATACACATTCCTATATTTTATTTATTTTTCTTAAAAAAAAAAAGGGGGGGGGCACTTTTAATTGCTTAGAGACATGTAGAAATATTATTTAAAATTAAAGGAGTTTTTTTTTTTTTTTTTTTTCTTATCGTTGTTGTAAATATATTTATGAAATGGAATTTTTCATGCAGAAAATAATTAATTAAAAAAAAAGAAAGAAAGAGAGAATTATATTTTTTAAATAAACTATTATTGGTTTCAAAGTAAAGATGTTATTTATTTATTTTGATGTGTTTTTCAATAATTGCTATATTTGACACATTTTTCATGAATTTTAATTCTATTTTTTTTTTTTTTATATATATATATACAGCGTATTTATCCCCTTTTTCATCCCCTAGCCATTATTGCTTTAAATAATAATAATAAAAAAAAAATTAGTTTGATTATGTTAATATTTAAAATGTGTATCATTTTAAAGTCTGAAAAGTAAATATATGAATAAACTCTAACTGTATTTTAAAAAGAGATTTTTAATTTTTAAAAAGAAATATATGTATAACTTGTATTTTCCATAAAACTTAAGCTTAACTTGTATTTTACTTAACTTGTATGAACTTCAGCTTAACTTGTATTTTCCATAAATTTTTTCTCCAAATGATTTTATCTTATTTTTAAAATTATAGAAATGTAGAGCTTAATTTATATTTTGTCTATTTTCTTCCATTAAATATATTTATGAAATAATTTTTACCTGCACTTTTGATGAAAATTTAAAATTGTGAATATTGGAGCAGTATCTATACTTAGTCTCAAAAGGGAAAAGAAAATAAATAAATTTCCATTTTTAACATTAACTTGATTTTTTTTTTATTTTATTTTTTTATTTTTTTTTTTAATTTGCATTTGTAATTCTTTAAAAAGAAACTTGCAAAATGTACATTACATAATTGTAACTTAAATTTGAAATTTCCCACTTATTATTGTTATTATTATTTTAAAGAGTTTGAGAATCCCACTCAATATTCTTTTCTAGTGCGAAGCTTCTCCATTTTGTTACCAAGTGGCAGGAAAGAAAAAACTCACTTGAAAATTTGTCAGCATGATAACATTTGAAATACTGAATTAATTCAAACTAAATTTGTAGTCTGGATTTATCTCAGAAATGTATTTGTTATGTTCATTTGCCAACTTAATCTACCCTCTTGTTTCCCTGTGCCAGCCCACTGAAAAATTCAAATTTACATTAGAAAGGTTTTATGAACCGATTTGCTTAAAACTCCATATATACAAGCCTTCATTAATAAATCCACGAAGTCCATTAATAAATTGTAGCTGCCATCTTGAAAAAAAATGGTGGCAACTTCATAATAAAAAATAAATCAGTTCACCCTTCCTAGGAGCCAGAAGGACTTGTTTTTATTTTTTGATCAATAACCCCTAAAAAGTAATGATATCAGTACAAAAAACCCTTAACGGGTTAAAAGTTTGTGACGCCGCTACTTTATGGCTATAAGAATTTGAAATATGAGTCTTAAAAATAATGATATCAGATTTTAAGTGACGCTTTGCAATTAGTTAAAATATACATAGATTTTCTTATTTGATCATTTACTTTCTACTTTTATTTATATTTATAATGCAAGCGTAATATTTTTAGCTTCAAGATCAGACAGATATATAAAATACACTCTCCGATGCTTTTTCATTTACATTTCAAATTCAAAATAACAGTTTTAAAAGGAATGATATAAAAATTCCAGTGGCGCCTCGGTGTTATTTTAAAAGATATGTTTTTAGATTCCACTAAAACTACTTTTGTTTTGTCTAATAAAGTATATTTACATATTGAAACAGTGCTTTTAATTTTCAAATATACTGTCAAATAATTATACTTTCACTGAGTTTGCATTATAAATTAAAGTTATTTATTTCAATAAATTGATTTATCTTTTGCGTCACGCTATCCAAAACTGCAAGTAAAATCTGTGTAAATGTTTTCTTTACGTCACACTACCTCTTTGCGCAAATTTTCACTCAGTTGGATACTATGATATACAATGTTTTGGATAGCGTGATGCAAAAGATAAATCAATTTATTGAAATAAATAATTTTAATTAATAATGCAAACTCAGTGAAAGTATAATTATTTGACAGTATATTTGAAAATTAAAAGCACTGTTTCAATATGTAAATATACTTTATTAGACAAAACAAAAGTAGTTTTAGTGGAATCTAAAAACATATCTTTTAAAATAACACCGAGGCGCCACTGGAATTTTTATATCATTCCTTTTAAAACTGTTATTTTGAATTTGAAATGTAAATGAAAAAGCATCGGAGAGTGTATTTTATATATCTGTCTGATCTTGAAGCTAAAAATATTACGCTTGCATTATAAATATAAATAAAAGTAGAAAGTAAATGATCAAATAAGAAAATCTATGTATATTTTAACTAATTGCAAAGCGTCACTTAAAATTTGATATCATTATTTTTAAGACTCATATTTCAAATTCTTATAGCCATAAAGTAGCGGCGTCACAAACTTTTAACCCGTTAAGGGTTTTTTGTACTGATCAGTATACTCTTCGTTTTAAAAAAGAGGTAAATTAGTTTTGAGATAAAAGTCAATAATTAAGAGAAAATGGTGACTTTAATGGTTTGAAATCAAAACTAAATTGAGGACGTTAATAAAAAATATTAAATTTCACATGAATTTATAAATATAATATATATATATATATATATATATATATATAACGGAATGAGAATGGAATTGGTTAACTTTTAACTACGTAGGAAGCTATATGTGTAGTAACTCTAATAATATAAAGGAAGTGCCCCTTAAGGCCCTACACAATTAGTGAAAAACGAACAACTAAGAGACTGTTGAACTGCTGGTTGAAGCCATCATTTTTCGCACTATTCCGTGACGACAAAAAAAACTATTGTGAGGGGCTGATAACTTCCATACATTTTAGCGCCATGCTCCTAATAGTCCAAGCGGCGGCTGCAAAAAATTGACTTGAGAAGGTACGAAGCTGATTTTTTTCCTATAGATAGAATTCATTGTTACAATGAAAATCTTATAGGGTTGCCTGGTCAAAGCCGTCAAGTTTAAGAGAAACAACCTCACTTCCGGTCACAATTTAAACGATTTTCGAACCCCAAAATGTATGAAGATGAAACCGGTGCTAAAATGTAGAGATTAATATGCTCTTTAAAATGGCATAGGGTTGCCTGGTCAAAACCGTCAAGTTTCAGAGGTTGCCTCGATAATAGGGGTCAAATTTAAACGATTTTCGAACCCCAAAAGGTATGAAGATGAAACCGGTGCTAAAATGTAGAGATTAATATGCTCTTTAAAATGGCATAGGGTTGCCTGGTCAAAACCGTCAAGTTTCAGAGGTTGCCTCGATAATAGGGGTCAAATTTAAACGATTTTCGAACCCCAAAAGGTATGAAGATGAAACCGGTGCTAAAATGTAGAGATTAATATGCTCTTTAAAATGGCATAGGGTTGCCTGGTCAAAACCGTCAAGTTTCAGAGGTTGCCTCGATAATAGGGGTCAAATTTAAACGATTTTCGAACCCCAAAAGGTATGAAGATGAAACCGGTGCTAAAATGTAGAGATTAATATGCTCTTTAAAATGGCATAGGGTTACCTGGTCAAAGCCGTCAAGAGACAGAGGTTGCCACGAAAATAGGGGACGTATTTTACGATTTATTTATCCAAGTAAAAAGTGATTTACCCAAGTGTAAAGATGAAACCGGTGCTAAAATGTAGAGATTAAGATGCTCTTTAAAATGGCATAAGGTTGCCTGGTCAAAACCGTCAAGACCCGGAGGTTGCCTCGAAAATAGGGGTCAAAATTAAACGCTTTTCGAACCCCACAAGTGTAAAGAAAAACCGGTGCTAAAATGTTGAGAATAATATACTTTTTAAAATGGTATAGGGTTGCCTGGTCAAAGCCGTCAAGAAACAGCGGTTGCCACGAAAAAAGGGGGGCGTATTTTACGATTTATATACCCAAGTAAAAAATGATTTACCCAAGTGTAAAGATGAAACCGATGATAAAATGTAGGTATTAATATGCTCTTTAAAATGGCATAGGGTCGCCTGGTCAAAGCCGTCAAGAAACAGCGGTTGCCACGACTAAGTGGGGCGTATTTTACGATTTATTTACCCAAGTAAAAAATGATTTACCCAAGTGTAAAGATGAAACCGATGCTGAAATGTAGAGAATAATATGGTCTTTAAAATGGCATAGGGCTGCCTGGTCAAAACTGCCAAGAAAAGAGGTTGCCACGAAAAGTGTGTGCGTGTGGGTGGGGGGGCGAATTTTCGCGGTTTTCTTACCCTATCATATTTAAAATATTATACCCGTTTATTTAAAATATTATACCCGTTTATAAAATATAGAGAATAATATTCTCTTTTGAGTAGCATAGGGTTGCCAGGTGAAAATCTCGAAAAATAGTGGTTGCCTCGAAAGAAAAAAAAAAGCTAATTTTGAAGGGTTTTTTATACAATGTGAAGAAAAAATATAAAAAGTATTTAAAAAATAAAAAATAAATAAACTGTAATGAAACTGTTCTAAATTTTCCCATAAAAACAACGAATTAATAGTAAAAATTAAAAATGTAGCATGCGGATACGGATAAGAAAATACGACCGCAAAAGTTAACAGAAATGAAGACAATAATGGCCAAGAAGCTCATAATAAAAAATTCTGTTAGTATACAAAATAAATAATTAAATAAAATGAAAAAAAAAAAAAACCTCTTATTTCAGATTTGCAGCAAGATATACAAATTTCAATTTCATAAATTAATTCCTTGTTATTAAGAAACGCGAAAAATTTATCAATTTTTTAAAAATGTTTTTCGCTTTATTTGTACCCATAATTAATTTGCAGAAGGTATTATTGATTATTTTAATTAGATATAAAAAAAATTAATTGAGAAAATTTTCTAAAATTGATAAATTCTTAATATAACAAAATCGGCACAACCCAATATTTTCGTATAAAATTCTACAAAGCTGTGGCATACGAAGCAGTCGCTTCGCTTCAGGGAATTATCTTCTCAATACTTTGACACAATTTGATTATTTTAAGTATTGAAAAATGGGGAAAAAACGAGCTCGTGAGCTGAAATTAGTTTTATACAGATAAGAAAAAGAATGGTCACGCATAATAATTTAATTTTCTTTATGCTTTAAAATCTCTTTTATCATTAAACAAATAAAATAAACGAATATTGAAATTCGCTTCCTTTTCTAAGCTGACCGCTATACCTTGACAGGTTTGAAGCACAATCGTAAGGAAATTGAAAAGTGTTGTATGTTCTACATTTAGCTAGCAATTTCATCTTTTAAATATTAATCATTTCGTGTTTAATCTTTTTAAAATAGTCTTCATGTGTGTTTCACTTTGTGTTAAACACCTTTAATATTTGTTAGCTTTTTGGAGACTGACCGCTATATCCTTACGAATTTTACCAGGCAAACATATGCCATTTTCAAATATCTCCTACGCTGTACATTCTGGAACCAGCTACACCTTTCAAATATTCATATAATTTCATCCTTATTCATTTTCTTTGTTAATGCTATTCGTATTTTTTTACACTTCGTTAAGAAATCTTCAAAACTCGCCTATTTTTTTGTGGTTGACTGCTTTACTTGACAGATTTGACCTATTTTCGAGGCAACCTCCGAGTCTTGACGGTTTTGACCAGGCAACCTTATGCCATTTTAAAGAGCATATTAATATCTATATTTTCGAACCGGTTTCATCTTTACAGTTGGGTAACTCACTTTTTACTTGGGTAAATAAATCGTAAAATACTTCCCCTATTTACGTGGCAACCTCTGTTTCTTGACGGCTTTGACCATTCAACCCTATGCCATTTTAAAGAGCATATTAATACCTACATTTTAGCACCGATTTCATTTTTACACTGGTGGGGTTCGAAAATCGTTTAAATTTGACCCCTATTATCTAGGCAACCTCTGAAACTTGATGGTTTTGACCAGGCAACCCTATGCCATTTTATAGACCATATTATTCTCTACATTTTAGCATCGGTTTCATCTTTACACTTGGGTAAATCATTTTTTACTTGAGTAAATAAATCGTAAAATACGCCACCCCCTTTTTCGTGGCAACCGTTGTTTCTTGACGGCTTTGACCAGGCAACCCTATACCATTTTAAAAAGTATATTATTCTCAACATTTTAGCACCGGTTTCTTCTTTACACTTGTGGGGTTCGAAAAGCGTTTAATTTTGACCCCTATTTTCGAGGCAACCTCCGGGTCTTGACAGTTTTGACCAGGCAACCTTATGCCATTTTAAAGAGCATATTAATCTCTACATTTTAGCACCGGTTTCATCTTTACACTTGGGTAAATCACTTTTTACTTGGATAAATAAATCGTAAAATACGTCCCCTATTTTCGTGGCAACCTCTGTTTCTTGACGACTTTGACCAGGCAACCCTATGCCATTTTAAAGAGCATACTAATCTCTACATTTTAGCACCGGTTTCATCTTCATACCTTTTGGGGTTCGAAAATCGTTTAAATTTGACCCCTATTATCGAGGCAACCTCTGAAACTTGACGGTTTTGACCAGGCAACCCTATGCCATTTTAAAGAGCATATTAATCTCTACATTTTAGCACCGGTTTCATCTTCATACATTTTGGGGTTCGAAAATCGTTTAAATTGTGACCGGAAGTGAGGTTTTTTCTCTTAAACTTGACGGCTTTGACCAGGCAACCCTATCAGATTTTCATTGTAACAATGAATTCTATCTATAGGAAAAAAATCAGCTTCGTACCTACTCAAGTCAATTTTTTGCAGCCGCCGCTTGGACTATAATATCTGTTTGTAAATAGTTTGTATACATTTGACTACAAGTGTATAATTGTGCCGTGTGTAACATAAGGGCCCTCTTCACTCACCGCCGCCGGAAGCCGAAACTAATGTTATTCTATGGGAAATTTTTCTTTACAAATAACTTATTAACTAATACTTATTTTTGAATTCTGTTTTCACATTCTGAAAGTTCCCAGCTGTTAAATTGACGCACCTTTTCTAAAATATTATTATTTTTTTATTTTTTATATTTTAATTTGAAGTTGTAAAATACGAATTTTCAATATGTGAATTTTTTTCATTTTGCAATTTCGAAATAAAATATTAAAAATTAAAAAATTACATTTTTAAAAAAGGTCCGTTAATTTAACAGTTGGGAATTTTCTGAATATAAAAACAGAATTTAAAAATATGTATTAGTTAATAAGTTATTTGTAAAGAAAATTTCCCCATTGAATAACATTGGCTCGAGCTTCCGGCGACGGTGAGTGAAGAGGGCCGTTAAAGTAATAAAATAAAACGTGTTACACTGAAAGTCTATAAAGTTATTGCTAATACTCCCCCACAAACTGGAGCCCAAGTGATGTTTTATTCAAGTATTAAAAGATAAGTCCTCAATTGCTGGACATAGATTACAATTTTTTCTTTAACGAGCAGGATAATTCAAATAAGAGTAATTTCCTTATTCGTTGAAACCAGTAATCTAGAGTAAGGTGTTTTGTGGTTCAACAATACAAATGCCATTTTCCTAGTTAGAAGTGCAATTTATATCGGTATAAAAATGAAAATTATGGCTTATTACCCAAATTTCTATAAATTAATCTTTTTTTTTTTTTTTTTTTTTTTTTTTTTTTGTCTGTGTAATATATTACTTTTATTGTTCTCAAGTACAATTCCATTACTCTAAAAACATAATAGTATCACTGTAAACAAAGTATTTCAATTTAAATAGACTTCAAAGAAACTTTATCTTCCATTTATTTGAGAACAGTATGATCAATTAAAACAGAAAATTTTTTTAAATCAAATTTTCAATCCCTTATAATTTTGAATAAGGAAAAAAAAATGTTCTAAATTGAAAAAATTTTAATTATTTATTGTTTTTTGTTTTATTATTTTTTGTTTTATTTTTTGTTTTATATAGAATTCACTGCTTCCTATGATTTATAATTACTTTGGTTGATGGGTAGATTAGAGGTTCACTTTCTGCTTGGCGAACTTCCGTAGCGAGAAACTGCCAATCCTTGTAAACATAACTTAAGAATTCTATTGAGAAGCAGTATGGAGAGATTTGATTGGTTATTTTGTTTTCTATTGATTTGAGTGTATTTCACAATGCCCTAGAGCTACATTATGGGGAATTAGGCTATATTTGATTGGTTCATTTGTTTTCTATTGATTTGAGTGTATTTTACATTGCACTAGAGCTACATTATGGGGAATTAGGCTATATTTGATTGGTTCATTTGTTTTTTATTGATTTGAGTGTATTTTACATTGCACTAGAGCTACATTATGGGGAATTAGGCTATATTTGATTGGTTCATTTGTTTTGAGTATATTTTACATTGCACTAGAGCTACACTACAGGAAATTAGGCGATATTTGATTGGTTCATTTATTTTGAGTGTATTTTACGTTGCACTAGAGCTACATTATGGGAAATTAGGTGATATTTGATTGGTTCATTTGTTTTCAGCGCATTTTACGTTGCACTAGAGCTACATTATGGGAAATTAGGCGATATTTCATTGGTTCATTTGTTTTCAGCGCATTTTACGTTGCACTAGAGCTACATTATGGGAAATTAGGCGATATTTCATTGGTTCATTTGTTTTCAGTGTATTTTAGGTTGCACTAGAGCTACAATACGGGAAATTAGGCAATATTTGATTGGTTCATTTGTTTTGAGTGCATTTTACGTTGCACTAGAGCTACATAATGGGAAATTAGGCGATATTTGATTGGTTCATTTGTTTTCAGCACATTTTACGTTGCACTAGAGCTACATTATGGGAAATTAGGCGATATTTCATTGGTTCATTTGTTTTCAGCGCATTTTACGTTGCACAAGAGCTACATTATGGGAAATTAGGCGATATTTCATTGGTTCATTTGTTTTCAGCGCATTTTACGTTGCACTAGAGCAATATTATGGGAAGTAAGCGGATATTTCATTGGTTCATTTGTTTTTAATGTATTTTAGTTTGCGCTACAGCTACATTACGGGAAATTAGGCAATATTTGATTGGTTCATTTCTTTGAGCGCATTTACGTTGCACTAGAGCTACATTATGGGAAATTAGGCGATATTTGTTTGGATCATTTGTTTTGAGCGTATTTTACGTTGCACTAGAGCTACATTATGGGAAATTTTGGTCTTAACATGCGCGATAGTGATTGCCGCGGAGCCGAGTTAAGTGCGTTTTCAGATTCATGCACAGCGAGGTAGGGGCGTCCACTGATGTTTTTTTGGTTTTACATGCGCGATAGTGATTGCCGCGGAACCGAGTTACGTGCGTTTTCGGATTCATGCACAGCGAGGTAGGGGCGTCCAGTGATGTTTTTTTGGTTTTAACATGCGCGATAGTGATTGCCGCGGAGCCGAGTTACGTGCGTTTTCGGATTCATGCACAGCGAAGTAGGGGCGTCCAGTGATGTTTTTTTTGGTTTTAACATCCGCGATAGTGATTGCCGCGGAGCCGAGTTACGTGCGTTTTCAGATTCATGCACAGCGGGTTAGGGGCGTCCACTGATGTTTTTTTGGTTTTACATGCGCGATAGTGATTGCCGCGGAACCGAGTTACGTTCGTTTTCGGATTCATGCACAGCGTGGTAGGGGCGCCCAGTGATGTTTTTTTGGTTTTAACATGCGCGATAGGGATTGCCGCGGAGCCGAGTTACGTGCGTTTTCGGATTCATGCACAGCAAGGTAGGGGTGTCCAGTGATGTTTTTTGGTTTGAACATGCGCGATAGTGATTGCCGCGGAGCCGAGTTACGTGCGTTTTCGGATTCATGCACAGCAGGGTAGGGGTGTCCAGTGATGTTTTTTTGGTTTTAACATGCGCGACAGTGATTGCCACGGAGCCGAGTTACGTGCGTTTTCGGATTCATTCACAGCGAGGTAGGGGTGTACAGTGATGTTTTTTTGGTTTTAACATGCGCGACAGTGATTGCAGCGGAACCGAGTTACGTGCGTTTTCGGATTCATGCACAGCGAGGTAGGGGTGTCCAGTGATGTTTTTTTGGTTTGAACATGCGCGATAGTGATTGCCGCGGAACCGAGTTACGTGCGTTTTCGGATTCATGCACAGTGAGGTAGGGGTGTCCAGTGATGTTTTTTTGGTTTTAACATGCGCGACAGTGATTGCCGCGGAACCGAGTTACGTGCGTTTTCGGATTCATGCACAGCAGGGTAGGGGTGTCCAGTGATGTTTTTTTTGGTTTTAACATGCGCGATAGTGATTGCCGCGGAACCGAGTTACGTGCGTTTTCGGATTCATGCACAGCGAGGTAGGGGTGTCCAGTGATGTTTTTTTGGTTTTAACATGCGTGATAGTGATTGCCGCGGAACCGAGTTACGTGCGTTTTCGGATTCATGCACAGCCAGGTAGGGGTGTCCAGTGATGTTTTTTTGGTTTTAAAATTCGCGATAGTGATTGCCGCGGAGCCGAGTTACGTGCGTTTCGGATTCATGCACTGGGGGGTAGGGGTGTCCAGTGATGTTTTTTTGGTTTTAACACGCGCGACAGTGATTGCCGTGGATCCGAGTTACGTGTGTTTTCGGATTCATGCACAGCGGTGTAGGGGTGTCCAGTGATGTTTTTTTGGTTTTAACATGCGCGACAGTGATTGCCGCGGAACCGAGTTACGTGCGTTTTCGGATTCATGCACAGCGGGGTAGGGGTGTCCAGTGATGTTTTTTTTTTGGTTTTAACATGCGCGATAGTGATTGCCGCGGAACCGAGTTACGTGCGTTTTCGGATTCATGCACAACGAGGTAGGGGTGTCCAGTGATGTTTTTTTTGTTGTAACATGCGCGATAGTGATTGCCGCGGAACCGAGTTACGTGCGTTTTCAGATTCATAGCTTTATACAGCGATGTTTCTTTGTTAGTTCATATACCTTAGGGGTATGTCCCAATTCAACCTCCGTCGTTACAGGGGCCGGATCCGTGAACTTTTAAAATAGAGAAGCTTTAAATTGCTACAATTAACTAATAATGCATGTATTTTATTTTTTTTTTCATTTTTAATTAATAAGCACTAAAAATAAAATTTGAATATTAAATAGTTTACTTTCTATAATTTTTTAAAAAATTATAATAATGCGAATAAAGTAAACGTTGTCTGTATAAAATGGGGATATTTGGTTGCCGTACTCATTGCCCACAACGTAGCACTAGTTCGACGTAAAACTCACTCACTCAATCACTTGTTGGTCAAGTTTATGAAAAGTAGGGAATTTTCCCCTCCGCTGAAATGTAAGTGTTAATGAAAAATTCGAAACGAAAGCGCATCATTTGATAACTTGAAAATATGTTTTTTATTTTATTTGTATATTCTCATAATTTTTATACCGATGTGTTTCGATTCATTTGAATGCGGTTTCAGAATCCTCGAATGTTACGAATTAACTGAGCGCGAAGTGAAATATTTGATATGTGATTTACGTATTATGGAGTCAAAAGAAATTTCAAAATGGAAAAAAAATAAAAATAAAAATAAATAAAATTCATGTTGCATATATTGTAAGTTTTCATGCTTTTTTAATTACTTTTAAAGTTATATTTTTATTCTGAATTCTCATTTATTTAATTACATTTATTGTGTTGTTGAAATTAATTTGCTCTTAAAAGTTCGATGACAAAACGTGTGTTTTGTTATGTATTTGCTTATTTATTAAAATATTGTGGTTAAAAAGTTAATTAACCTTCGCCATTTTATGAAATTTCTTCGATAATTTTATTTAATTACGTTAAATAGTCGTCTGCATTAATATTTATTTCATTTCGAACGTAAACAAATGTTTTGTAAGTTAAAAACTTAATTAACCATCGCCATTTTATGAAATTTCTTCGATAATTTCATTTGTTTTCGTTAAATAATCGTCTGCATTAATATTTATTTCATTTCGAACGTAAACAAACGTTTTTTCAGGTTGCAATAAGATAAATTCATTACCTTGGTTCGTTGGCGCACGGATAATATCGCCAAAATGTAAACAAACGCCAGTGAACCTCTATTCGTAACATCTGCCATTACTTTAAGAAAAGAAATTTCACAAAGAATATAAATTATTCTATTATAACATTGTTACTTTTTCTATATTCAATAGAACAAAGTTTTGGATTCGTAAAAATTTTCGACCTCGGGTTTTTGATGGATTTACACGTTTTGAGAGCTGTAGAATACGATTTGGCCATTTTTAGAAAATGTCTGTCTGTCTGTCTGCCTGTCTGTGTGTGTGTGTGTGTGACAAAATTTTGGGGCAACTGTATCTCAGAAACTACGGCACAGAATTTCATACAAATTGGTATGTAGTTGCACCTTGACATAAATTAGTGCCTATCAATTTCTGGTCAAAATTGTCTTACAGGTTGCGTTGCCATCCCGCTTTTTCTAAATGTTTAACATGGTGATATAGGACAAAATTTTGTATAAATGTGCATAAAGAAATTTTTTTTTTTAGTAATCATTATGAAATTTACAAGAATTATTTATAATAGAGATAGTCAACTTGGCAAAATTTTTTGTATGTGTAGGAGCCTTGCCACCCCCCCCCCCCCCTCGAGGGGAGTAAATTTTCAAGATGGGTATCTTTCGAAAGGTCTCGTCTATACCTTTAAAACGAATGGTTGAACTATAAATCTGTGATAATTTAAAACAAAGTTATCGATTTTTTTTTTTACTTTTAACGATTTTTTTTAAACGAAATTTAACCAAACTAGGTATTTAGTTGGCCTCTGACATAAACTGGTGCTGATTAGATTTGGGGATCAATCGCTCAACAGATGGCGCTGTGATCATATTTTTTCTAAATTTTTCACATGGCAGTATAGGACAAAATTTCGTATAAATGTACATAATGAGAGTTATTCTTAACCTGTCATTGTAAAATTAATATGAATTATTGATAATAGTAGTAGTTAATTAGGGAAAAAAATTGTGCATGTGGGGGGGGGGGGCATCGCCAATACTTTTAAAACGAATGTTTGAACCATAAATATGTGATAATTTAAAACTAATCTATCGATTTTTTTTTTTTACTTTTAACGAAAAAAAACCTTGGAAAAAATCATTTTTTTTTTTATAATATTGTTACTGAGTGAATTTGTATAGGAAAATATAGAAGAAAGTCTTGTGGTGGCCACAACATACTAGTTTAATTTTGTTTTTAATATTGCGATTTTCGATATTTCGTTTTAAAATGTAATATTTTTACATATTATCTTTCTATTATAACAAAAATATACATTTGAAAACGTATTATTTTAATAGAAGAAATGACGTTTTTTTCTTTGAAAAAAAAAAAAAAAAAAAAAAAAAAAAACTTTTGATTTCCACGTAACTGAAGTTTGTTTTATGTGTGAAGCTCTTCTTAAAGTAATTATTTGCAGGTGCTCGAGAGAGTGGAAAAAAATATTATTTGTCATTTTACATCTGTTCATTTAAAAATATGTACTGCTTATTTTAAAGGGTTATATGGCAGATGCGTACATGACATTTGCGTACAAGCTGAAATTAGTGACACTTGCGTACAAGTCCAGGTGTTCCAAATGTTACAGATCTGTTTTCGAAAAATCAAGTGGCATTTCCGTACAAAATTTGTTTCGTTGTATTTTTCGTTTGTAACACAAAGGGATTGTATCCATATGTTAAACTTGAAGATAAATACTCTTATATAAATACGTGAATTTTCTCTTATGCATGCAGTCCTACGACTGACAAAGTTATGAGCTTAAGGCATATATAAAAGTTGCAAGCTATAATAGCCGTAGTTATTTTCTGAAATGACATTCAATTATTTATTCACTGAGTCAAGATCAATAAAGGTCCTTATAAATGCTATTAAGGTCTTTAAAAATATTTTTATTTCTTAAATACTTTTTTACTTTTTAACAAGAATAAATTTTTTTGTCTCCAATAAAGAAAAAAAAGTTAAAGAAACGATCTCTCTTCTTTATCAATAACGAATTGAATCATATTCCAATTCCTGAAATTATTTGTCTTTCACCTATATGCCTCTCTTTCTCCCCCCCCCCCCCCCCCAAAAAAAGTGTTAAAAATGAAAAAAATCGATAACCTTATTTTAAATTATCGCAGATCGATGGTTCAACCATTCGTTTTAAAGGTATTGGCGAGCTCTTTTGAAAGATACCCATCATGAAAACTTACTCCCCTCGAGGGGGGACTTCCCCCCCCCGGGGGGCAGGCGGGGCTCTTACATACACAAAGTTTTTTCCCAGTTGACTATCTCTATTACAAAAAACATATATTCGTTTCATTTGGTTTAGTGCAGTCCAACGAAAAGCTTACTGTAACATTCCTATATGATATACATTTAGAATTCCGAGTTTGGGATTTCTGCTACTATTTGTTCTTGAGATATGCTGATAACACAGACAGGTACACAGACCATTCGCTAAAAACATGATTTTCGTATTCAGGGGACCTCAGAACATGTAGATATAACAAAAACTCACGTTCGAAAATTTGACCCTAAAACAATACTTTCTCGACCCTATGGGTAAGAGAAAGTAAAAAGAAAAGAAAAAGAAGGAAAGAATAGAAAGAAAGAAAAAGGTTTTAATGTTTGCATCATATGGATACAACCCCTTCATGCAATGATCCTCAAATAAAGCGAAAGAAATGTTGTACGCAAGTGTCACTAGATTTTTTGAAAACACACCTGTAATATTTAAACCACCTGGACATGTACGCAAGTGCCACTGTTTTCATCTTGTACGCAAATGTCATGTACGCATCTGTCACAACACCATTTTAAAGATTGCTAATTTCTTTTTCATTCGCTCTTGCAGTCTATTTGGTAAGAGTTCCATGACTCATTTTTTTTTTTTTTTCTTAGGCTTAAAATAATGACGAATAAAGATGTAGCAGCACTAATACTATTGTTGAAAATGTATTTGAGTATATTATTTACTTTATGAATACTATTATTATTATTATTATTGGATGGCAACGTTAGTTTAAAAATAAGATAGGTGGTCTCGTTTGATCGAAAGCTCGTGTGTGTTAAAATTTTTAGAAAAGTAATTTTTTCTGGTTTTGAGTAGCAGCATTTTTTTCGTTGGAATAAAAGTTTTTGTATTTTTCAAATGGATTTTTCCGTAAATTATATTCAGCGTATCCGTCTCATTTTTTACTCTTATGTTAGTTTTAGAACAGCAGTCAGTACATGTTATATTCAATTGAGTGACCGCTTTGAAGATAAAAGTGTGAATATTTATTTTACTGACGCGCGTAGACAGCACTAGATTTTTAAAAAGAAATTCTATAAATTAATCTTTTTTCCTTTTTTTTTTTTTTTTTTTTTTTTTTTTTTGTGTGTGTGTGTGTGTAATATATTACTTTTATTGTTCTCAAATACAATTCCATTACTTTAAAAAAATAATAGTATCACTGTAAACAAAGTATTTCAATTTAAATAGACTTCAAAGTAACTTTATCGTCCATTTATTTGAGAACAGTATGATCAATTAATACAGAAAATTTAATTCAATCAAATTTTCAATCCTTTATAATTTTGAATAAAGAAAAAAAAATGTTCTAAATTGAAATAATTTTAATTATTTCTTGTTTTATATAGAATTCACTGCTTCCTACGATTTATAATAACTTTAAGAAAAGAAATTTTACAAAGAATACAAATTATTCTATTATAACATTGTTACTTTTTCTATATTCAATAGAACAAAGTTTTGGATTCGTAAAAATTTTCCACCTCGGGTTTTTGATGGATTTACACGTTTTGAGAGCTGTAGAATACGATTTGACCATTTTTAGAAAATGTCTGTCTGTCTGTCTGCCTGTCCGTCCAGAGCCTGATTAAGGGGGCAGCACACAATATCTCCGCTCTCACCGGAATATTTTTACAATTATTTTTTACTTCATGTCATAGAAATTCCACGCTTTGACGAGGAAATATTTTTTATAAAAAATGAACGGTGTAAAACAATCCAATTTACTCACCGGTATTAGACACCAGAATTCTTTTAAAATAATTTTAATGAGAATTTTCTGTTTATTATAGGAGGAAAGTATTTGTTAAATAATAACGGTGTAATTATAAATAATATGTGCTTCCCCCTTAATCAGGCTGTGTGTTCGTCTGTATGTCTGCCTGTGTGTGTGTGTGTGACAAAATTTTGGGACAACTTATCTTAGAAACTACTGCCCAGAATTTCATACAAATTGTATGTAGTTGCACCTTGACATAAATTAGTGCCTATCAACTTTTGGTCAAAATTGTCTTACAGGTGGCGTTGCCATCCCGCTTTTTCTAAATTTGTAACATGGAGATATAGGACAAAATTTTGTAAAAATGTGCATAAATAAAATTTTTTTAGTAATCATTATGAAATTTACAAGAATTATTTATAATAGAGATAGTCAACTTGGCAAATTTTTTTGTATGTGTAGGAGCCTTGCCACCCCCCCCCCCCCCCAGGGGGGGGAAAGTAAATTTTCAAGATGGTTATCTTTCGAAAGGTCTCGTCTATACCTTTAAAACGAATGGTTGAATTATAAATTTGTGATAATTTAAAAAAAAAAAAAAAAAAAGTTATCGATTTTTTTTTTTTTTTTACTTTTAACGATTTTTCTTAAGCGAAATTTAACCAAACTAGGTATTTAGTTGGCTCCTGACATAAACTGGTGCTGATTAGATTTGGGGATCAATCGCTCAACAGATGGCGCTGTGATCGTATTTTTTCTAAATTTTTCACATGGCAGTATAGGACAAAATTTCGTATAAATGTACAGTCGGGGAAAAAAAAAACGCAACACCCGCTGTAATTTCGTTATTAATTGACGCAGAAACATCTAATACACATCATTCAACAGGAAATTCAAAGCACTTTCTGAATATGCCGTCAAAGTTTGAATTAGGGGTCATCAACATATTGAAATGAGCGCAAACTTTGATTTTTTCAATAGCAACACCCAATTTTGACTTCATTTTCGAATTTCTGAGAGTCTGGCAGTGCGGAAAAGTATATTATTTGTATACTTTATCTTTAGTATTTACAGAATTATAATGAAAAATGTGTTAGGGGGTTATCTATAAATGTAGAAAAATAAAATTAAGATCCTATACGAAATAAAGAAAATTTTAATGTTTCACACCGGAAATCTTTCAGGAAAAAAAAATATTTATATTAATAAAACGTTGCCCCGTTTTCAGTTCCTTAATTATCTTGAATTCAATTTTTTAGATTTATATATACTTCAGTACTTTTTTAGATAATTTTAGGTCTATTTAAATACATTACACTTGCGATTACTCCATAAAGTACTCTGTGAAAAAAGGCGCAATATTTTTCAAGTAAAAGTGTCTATTAAGGCTGTACTGATCACCAATAAGGCTTAAATTTTCTTTCGTAGGTGTAACATAATATACGAAATGAAATAATATATATATATATATATATATATACAACAACGCATAAACTAAATCTTTTCGGATAAATTATTGTAAGTGTTCATGAAGTAAATATTAAACAATTTTAATCGCACTTACCAGTTTTGGATCAGTTGAAATCTGTGGAACTGTACGATTCGTTTTATAATTTCTATGAAAATATAATTTCTTAATTAACCCTTTCGCGACCGCTTACGTAGATTCACGCCATTTGAAAATCTGTAACTCTGTCAGTGGGCGTTTCTTTCGTAATTTGTGTGTTACATATTTCTTAAGTGTGTACCCAGTGTTCATATTTTTGCAATAAAATATACTATGGATAGAAAGGTATTGATTAGAAAGAATATAATTATAATGTATATCCATTTGTAATATAATTGTGAATACAGAAAATTTGTTCTGAAATATTTTATTTTGAGAGTATAACGCCCGTAGGCGGGTCTTACTGTCAAAAAGACAAAATCCTGCAGTCGCAAAAAGTGTTAAAATATATTTATAAAAGGTAAAGTATGTTTTTAAAAATGTATAAAGTTAAAATGTATTAATAAAATTTTAAAGAATAAAGTGTCCTTAAAATAATAATCGTCCCCCTACAAAATAAATAAATAAGTAAATAAATAAAATAAAATAAAGCAATATATGAAGCAAATGACTAAGCCTTTATTAACTATGACGGTAGTTAAGAAACGATTTTACAGATCTGTCTTGCATTCCAATTCCACTCGTTTTTTATATTTGACAATTTCACATTAAACCTATTTTTCTATTTAAAACAGTAAACCCCGCCTATTTAGTTAATTTTTTTCTTCTAGTGTTTGTTTAAAAGATTCAAAATTAATCACCAATTAATCGATGAAGTAAATACCACTTGTGCATATTTTTGTCAACATAAAATAAGAGGTTTAACACGAATTCTCAGTGTCACATTTACTTTTCTTTAATGTATTGTTTTGTTTTGAAGAACGATAAAGGCGGGGCTTGTCTTCTTTAGAAAACAGGAATTCTTGATGCTAACACTGATGTCTAAAAATCATCATTTTTGTTTCATTTCTTTGCGTTTGACGATGCTGTTATATAATTTGACCCGTAAATAAAAAATAAAAGTATTTTGTTTAATTTTCTTTCTTATTTTTTAAGATTTGATTCGTTATCTCATGCAAAACTATATAAGAGACGGCCCCCTAAACCACTCCAAAAGAAAGATTTATTTATATCTCGAAAACTAATAATTGGAATGAGCTGCAAATTTGCACACCCATATTTTTCAGCATTATGATTCATTTTATGTAAAAATTAATATAGGTCATAATTCATAATTTTTATGAATATGAATTTATTAATATTTTTCAAAATTAAAAATATTTTCCAGAATCAAAAGTAATGGTGGATTATGTTTGGGTTTCTTCACTGTATCTCGTAAAAAAAAAATTATATCGATCAAGTTATTTTTTATGAAGATATTAATAAAAGTTTGAAATATGAATTTAACATTAGCACCTTCAAACTTTGAACGCTTATAACTCTGTGAAAAAATGAGTAAAATATACAACCAATATACTTTTTCGCGTTGTCGCGACCCCAGGAATTCAAATATAAAATAAAAATAGGGGGTTACCATTGAAAAAATCAAAGTTGGTGCGCGTTTTAATATGTAGACGACCCCCAATTCAAAATTTCTGTTCATTTTCTGAAACTACTCACAATTCCCCGTCGAATGATACCTACTACATTTTTCTACATTGATTAGCAACGAAGTTACGTCGAGTGTTGCGTTTTTTTTTTCTCTGACTGTACATAATGAGAGTTATTCTTAACCTGTGATTGTAAAATTAATATGAATTATTGATAATTGTAGTAGTTAATTAGGAAAAAAAAATGTGCATGTGGGGGCATCGCCAATACTTTTAAAACGAATGGTTGAACTATAAATATGTGATAATTTAAAACTAAGTTATCGATTTTTTTTTTTTTTTACTTTTAACGAAAACAAAACTTGGAAAAATAATCGTTTTTTTTTTTTTTTTTTTTTTTTTTTTTTTTATAATATTGTTACTGAGTGAATTTGTATAGAAAAATATAGAAGAAAGTTTTGTGGTGGCCTCAACATACTAGTTTAATTTTGTTTTTAATATTGCGATTTTCGATATTTCGTTTTAAAAGGTAATATTTTTACATTTCTTTAGCACTCTCATTGACATTCATGTGCCAAATAAATGATGAAAACGGCCCGATCTCTTACACGATTGAATATTGAATTATAAATGACAAAAACCGTCGGTTTTTTTAAGCTCAACAGCTAGTGCTTTCCAGCAGGGCTGCCAAAGGCTACTTCCTTTATATTCTTTTCGTACCACTATTTCCAAAAAATAAATAAATAATAATAATAATATAGTATGATAATAATAATAAAATTTGTAATATATTTATGCACTTGCACTTTGCCTGCATAAATTTATTATAAATTTTATGTTATATAATAAATGGTACGAAAATAATAATAATAATAATAAAAGTCGCCTACAGCATCACTTTTATTAAAATCAGGAACTTACAGCCAACAATTGGTTCTTAAGGAATTATATTTGAAATGGACTTATATAAAAATTGATAGGTCCTAAAATACACATAATATATCACGAAGCAGTTTTTAAACTTTTATTTATTTATTATGCATACAAATCTCAGCAAATATTTAATGAATATTTATATCTTTATAAATAACGCTATATCAGCTATAGCTATATAATAGCTATGTAATATATATATAATATCTATATCAGCTATATAAATTTTTTTGTATGTGTAGGAGCCTTGCCACACCCTCCCCCCTCGAGGGGAGTAAATTTTCAAGATGGGTATCTTTCGGAAGGTCTCGTCTATACCTTTAAAACGAATGGTTGAACTATAAATCTGTGATAATTTAAAACAAAGTTATCGATTTTTTTTTTACTTTTAACGATTTTTTTTATACGAAATTTAACCAAACTATGTATTTAGTTGGCCCCTGACATAAACTGGTGCTTATTAGATTTGGGGATCAATCGCTCAACAGATGGCGCTGTGATCGCATTTTTTCTAAATTTTTCACATGGCAGTATAGGACAAAATGTCGTATAAATGTACATAATGAGAGTTATTCTTAACCTGTGATTGTAAAATTAATATGAATTATTGATAATAGTAGTAGTTAATTAGGAAAAAAAATTGTGCATGTTGGGGCATCGCCAATACTTTTAAAACGAATGGTTGAATTATAAATATGTGATAATTTAAAACTAAGTTATGGATTTTTTTTTTTTTTTTTTTTTTTATAATATTGTTACTGAGTGAATTTGTATAGGAAAATATAGAAGAAAGTCTTGTGATGGCCACAACATACTAGTTTAATTTTGTTTTTAATATTGCGATTTTCGATATTTCGTTTTAAAATGTAATATTTTTACATATTATCTTTCTATTATAACAAAAATATACATTTGAAAACGTATTATTTTAATAGAAGAAATGACGTTTTTTTCTTTGAAAAAAAAGAAAAAAACTTTTGATTTCAAGGTAACTGCGTAGACAGCACTAGTTTTTTTAGAAAGAATTTCTATAAATTAATCTTTTTTTTTTTTTTTTTTTTTTTTTTGTGTGTGTGTGTGTGTAATATATTATTTTTATTGTTCTCAAATAAAATTCCATTACTTTAAAAACATAATAGTATCACTGTAAACAAAGTGTTTCAATTTAAATAGACTTCAAAGTAACTTTATCGTCCATTTATTTGAGAACAGTATGATAAATTAATACAGAAAATTTATTTCAATCAAATTTTCAATCCCTTATAATTTTGAATAAAGAAAAAAAAATGTTCTAAATTGAAATAATTTTAATTATTTCTTGTTTAATATAGAATTCACTGCTTCCTATGATTTATAATTACTTTAAGAAAAGAAATTTCACAAGGAATACAAATTATTCTATTATAACATTGTTACTTTTTCTATATTCAATAGAACAAAGTTTTGGATTCGTAAAAATTTTCGACCTCAGGTTTTTCATGGATTTACACGTTTTGAGAGCTGTAGAATACGATTTGACCATTTTTAGAAAATGTCTGTCTGTCTGTCTGCCTGCCCGTCCAGAGCCTGATTAAGGGGGCAGCACACAATATCTCCGCTCTCACCGGAATATTTTTACAATTATTTTATACTTCATGTCATAGAAATTCCACGCTTTGACGAGGAAATATTTTTTATAAAAAATGAACGGTGTAAAACAATCCAATTTACTCACCGTTATTAGACACCAGAATTCTTTTAAAATAATTTTAATGAGAATTTTCTGTTTATTATAGGAGGAAAGTATTTGTTAAAAAATAACGGTGTAATTATAAATAATATGTGCTTCCCCCTTAATCAGGCTGTGTGTCCGTCTGTATGTCTGCCTGTGTGTGTGTGACAAAATTTTGGGACAACTTATCTTAGAAACTACTGCACAGAATTTCATACAAATTGGTATGTAGTTGCACCTTGACATAAATTAGTGCCTATCAACTTTTGGTCAAAATTGTCTTACAGGTTGCGTTGCCATCCCGCTTTTTCTAAATTTTTAACATAGTGATATAGGACAAAATTTTGTAAAAATGTGCATAAATAAAAATTTTTTAGTAATCATTATGAAATTTACAAGAATTATTTATAATAGAGATAGTCAACTTGGCAAATTTTTTTGTATGCAAATTTTTTTGCCACCCCCCACCCCCCAGGGGGGGAAAGTAAATTTTCAAGATGGGTATCTTTCGAAAGTTCTCGTCTATACCTTTAAACGAATGGTTGAATTATAAATCTGTGATAATTTAAAAAAAAAAAAAGTTATCGATTTTTTTTTTTACTTTTAACGATTTTTTTAAGCGAAGTTTAACCAAACTAGGTATTTAGTTGGCTCCTGACATAAACTGGTGCTGATTAGATTTGGGGATCAATCGCTCAACAGATGGCGCTGTCATCGTATTTTTTCTAAATTTTTCACATGGCAGTATAGGACAAAATTTCGTATAAATGTACATAATGAGAGGTATTCTTAACCTGTGATTGTAAAATTAATATGAATTATTGATAATAGTAGTAGTTAATTAGGAAAAGAAATTGTGCATGTGGGGGCATCGCCAATACTTTTAAAACGAATGGTTGAATTATAAATATGTGATAGTTTAAAACTAAGTTATCGATTTTTTTTTTTTTTTTTTTTTTTTACTTTTAACGAAAAAAATCTTGGAAAAAAAATCTTTTTTTTTATAATATTGTTACTGAGTGAATTTGTATAGGAAAATATAGAAGAAAGTTTTGTGGTGGCCACAACATACTAGTTTAATTTTGTTTTTAATATTGCGATTTTCGATATTTCGTTTTAAAAGGTAATATTTTTACATTTCTTTAGCACCCTCATTGACATTCATGTGCCAAATAAATGATGAAAGCGGCCCGATCTCTTACACGATTGAATATTGAATTATAAATGACAAAGACCGTCGGTTTTTTTAAGCTCAACAGCTAGTGCTTTCCAGCAGGGCTGCCAAAGGCTACTTCCTTTATATTCTTTTCGTACCACTATTTCCAAAAAATAAATAAATAATAATAATAATATAGTATGATAATAATAATAAAATTTGTAATATATTTATGCACTTGTACTTTGCCTGCATAAATTTATTATAAATTTTATGTTATGTAATAAAATGTACGAAAATAATAATAATAATAATAAAAGTCGTCTACAGCATCACTTTTATTAAAATCAGGAACTTACAGCCAACAATTGGTTCTTAACCCCTTAACGCGCGCTGTCCTCGCTGCGAGTACGCAAAATTTAAGATCCAGTTACAAATATTCATCTCGGAAATTTTTTAGCAAAAATTTACGTTTATAACATATCAGAAAAGGCCGGTTTTATTTAACCTTAAAATTTAAAATTTCTTTCAGTTTAATTTAGTTGATGAATTCCGGTGGCAGTACAATTTAAATGTTATGAATTGTCTTGCGCCGCAAAGGGTTAAGGAATTATATTTGAAATGGATTTATATAAAAATTGATAGGTCCTAAAATACACATAATATATCACGAAGCAGTTTTTAAACTTTTATTTATTTATTATGCATACAAATCTCAGCAAATATTTAAAGAATATTTATCAATATATATAATATATATAAATAACGCTATATCAGCTATAGCTATATAATAGCTATGTAATATCTATATAATATCTATATCAGTTATATCTATTCAATAAAGCTAATATCTATATAAATAAGAGACTAATATTAAGCAAAAAAAAAGTCTAATATTAAAGAAGAATGAATAACTTTTTTAAAATTATCCATTTTGAAGTTCTAAGAGCAGCATGTTTTAAATTACAGCGTACTTATTTCTCATACATAATCCATTAAATTTGTAAACACTTGTTGATTCATTCTTGAGAATCATTCACATAAGACCATACAGCATTGTGGTAAATCGAGTGCAAAACGGAAGAAACATTTTATTTAATTTAATTTGTAATATGTTATTTTGACTTTTTGAGCTTAAAAGGAATTTTTAATTATGTTACAAAGCTTAAAATGCGATATAAAAAAATAAATAGTGTTTCAATTCTTTTTAAACTTAATTTAAATTTAATGTCCAGCGAAGCGGGCATAGCCTGCTAGTTGAATAATAAATCTTTCTATTGTTTAAATTATTTCACGAATAAGTTATTTCCTTAATTTGAATAATTAAAATTTGTATAACAGTTGACAGTTTTAGAAAAAAATAAAGAGAAATACATAAAGTTTTACGACTAAATGGCATTTGGAGAAAATTATATTTTCTTTCTAAAACTCTAATCTTATGTTAAATTTTCTTGTTCTTTCGAAAGTTAATTTCCTAATTCATTATTTTCTTTGTAATGAAAAGAAATTATTTCATTTAAGATAAATATTTTATTAAAGGAATTGTACAGGTATTACTGGAAGATAATACTAACTTTATATCTTTTTTTTTTTTTTTTTTTTTTTTTTTTTTAATGGTAAATTTCACAGAAAATGTTTAAAATTGAGAATTTATTTTAACATTTATCTGAATAAAAATTGTAATTTGAAAATTTCATTTATAAATTTTTGGTTTTAACATATGAAATCTAATATCTGTACTGCCTTTCTTTAAAAATAAGGAAAGATTATTAATAAGTAAACTTATAAAAGATTTTCAAAGAAGAACAAATATACAGGTCGCCGTTTTAATTAATTAGGCATCAATATCGGCATCAATAAATTAGGCATCAATATCATCATTATACAGGCGCCGTTTTTATTAATTAGGCATCCGTGTTGATCAATTATCATATAAAGCTATAATTTTAGTTTCAAAACTTGTAAATCTGTGGCATTTTGTATAAGGTACTACCAGAAATTTGGTATTAGCAATAACCAAATTTTCATTCCTTAAAATGTTTGAAGTCATGAAAAAATCATACATAGTGATGTTTTGAATTCCGTCTCTTAAATTTAACTATAGAACTTCGCTTATTCCTTTTAAAACAGGGACAGTGTGTAGAAAATTAATTGGAAGTTCTAGGATAATACCGGTTTGAATGCCATTAGGTATTCAGCAGTTGATTTCGAGGTTTTTTTTTTTTAGGCAGTAAGAGTTTTGGCATATTTGACAACATCCTAATTACTATTCCATAGTGTTGTTAATTCCGCCCTTATTTTCACACCAGTAAATTTTTAGAGTAATATTCTGAATATGCAATTATGATTAAATAAGAAGAAAAATACTCTAAAAAAAAGGCGGGGCTTACAATACTACTGAATATTAATTAGTATGTTGGCAAGTATGGTTTTGGGGAAAAAATTAATTGCAAGGAGGACAGCTATTTGGAAGAAAGTTAACTATGCATAGTTGTCTGATTAGAAAGAAAATATATTTTATTCACAGAGGTTATATAAACAGAACATTAAAAACAAATGTTTCTATTTTCGAGATTAAACCATTGCCGGCCCTAACGCTCTGTAGTGCTCTAAACAGTGTTGCCAAATTTAGGGACTTTTTTATTCAACTACCACCAATAATTTTGCAGAGTAATATTTTATATATCTAATAGAGGAAGACAAATTAAATAGGATCAGCAAATGGTTAAAAAAAAAACTCTGGCTACTGAAAAGCACTGCCAAAAAGAAAGAGGGCATTTTCGAAATTGAATTATGTGTCGAACCACTGATTATACAACAGTCATTTTTTAATCAGAAAGAGAATTTTTTCATCTTTCATTTCGTTTTTTAACATTGCACGTTTGATAAATAACGACTAAATAAACGAGTGATTTAAAGTTTCAGTTCTTATAAGCATGGATGCTGATATTTTAAATTATTCCGAAGTAGTTTTAGCTCCACCTTTATTTAGCACCGCTTTATTTGTAGAAAAATTTTCTCCAATATATGACTTCTATAAAATAAGAAGAAATTACCTATAAAATATAAATGGTATGAAATAAAGGCGGGGCTAAAAATACTCCAGAATAAATACTCCAGTGTTTGCATCTATGTTATAAGTACTGTGGGCAAGTTATTGTTTCATATTAAATTCAGGAAGATAAAAACAGTGTAATTATAATTTTCCGAAATAGCATTTTTAACTAAAATGTTTAAACCGCGAACTGTAGATACATTTTACTATACCTAGACACTATGTAACAGAAAATAACTGTCGCTATTTTAATTATTAGGTGGAAACAGGACTTTGGTGACCACTCTGTACATTTTATTTGTTTAAACTTTCGACATTTTTTTTAGTTACCCTTGATACCCTATTTGTGGTTATTAGCTTACTTTTAATGTTTGATTATGTTAGATTTTATCAACATTGATCATTGCCTCAAAATAAAATCTGAAACGTTATAAAACGTATAGCGGCTCGTTTGGTTGCTAAACTCTCGGGAACAGGGGTATAGTAGTCTCCGCCTTTTTAACAGGACACTTTTCAAGAATAAGAAAACTTTGCTTCTTTTGCCACCACTTCTTTCTTAAAGAAATCTATATGGTATTTTTAAAGTAATATGTCGTGATTAAACGCTATAGAAAATTATTGTATAAAAATATTGTCAGCACCAAAAAGAAAAAAAAAAAAACATTTCTTAAAGTATTCTGAAAAAAAAAAAAAAGTGGTAACTGCGACCTTTGCTCTAGGGAAAAAGGAACTATCGAAAATTGAATTCATATTTTAGAAGGTTCAGATAAAGACAAATATACAATGGATCAGTTGGTTAATCTTGGTTCCGATTAGAACACAGCGATTTTAATCATCATTGACTACAGTGTTATGCTTTAGCAGTGTTATGCCACTCTCGACTCTTGCGCGAAGGAACAGAAGGTGATGCGGCATGTGAATCTTGTTAATCTATAACACAAGTATTTGATTTAGTAGTGTGCTTGGGAATAAGATCGACTGACAGCACGCGAGTCCTAGGCCTGAGGGGGAGTGCCTTCTAATGGGTCCTAGCCCGATGATTTAATCGGAATCAAAATTGAAATTTTGCAGGGAGAATAAAAGTTGTAAACGAATCTCTTAGGTTCATTTTTAAGAAGGATTTCCAGACTATTGCCAATAGCATACTACAGAGATATAGTGCAAACATAAACTCAACCTTAAATATTTATTGCTTTTAAACTTACCCTCAAATATTTTTTAGTATTTTTCTTCGTAAAAGTTGAATGATATCTCTGATATGTAATATATTAAGAGAAACGTTAGAAATTTAAGTATTATCAAGACCAAGAAGCAAAATTTTTCAATGAAAATTTTTGTGTTCATTTTGTTTGGAGAAACAGATGTAATAATTCGCAGAAATTTATATTTGTCAGGGGAATAAGATTTATTAGTGAAGAAAATGGCGGCACTTTTGAAGCTATTAACTTTATGCGTAAGTGAATACAGCAGTTTTTGAGTTATACAACTTTTATAGTTTACCGATTCATACTTTTTTGCATATAAGTATTACGAATTGTATAATCTATTCACGAAGCAGTAAAATGAGTAAAAAGTAGTGTCATTTCCGTAAGGGGAGTTGAGTTAGTTAGTATCCTGATTCCTATGAACGAATGTCTACCAACAGGTAGATGAGACTGATTTATTCCCCATGATGGCGATTTGGTTAATATCAAATACCAACTATTCCATATCATTTGCGATTTTCGTAAAACTTGCATTATGATAATTTTTTCAATATTGTTTATTTTAAATAACAATTTCAAAAGGAAATGTTTATATTGCAATTATTCATAATTATCTGTAAAAATACTACACTATTCCATATTATACTTTAAGAGAATTAGTTTTCTATATTTCCCTTCATAACTATTTTATATTTCTCTGGTCCTTATTTCCCGTCAATAGTTTCTTTTCTCTTAACTATAAAAATTTGCATGTAAACTATATATTTGCAACATAAAACTATCGACGAAAAATATCAACACATGAAAATTTGCAGTAATTGAATCCACAATATTTCAGTTTGTTATGGTGAGTTTAAATATAAATGGTATCCCCTATTCACGTACTTCCCTTTATCTGTTTCTCCTTTCTACATAAACTTCATTTAACCTGTTAAGGCCCAAATTAATTTTGCAAAGTATTATCAGCTGATTATTTCACTTCTAAATTAGACAACTGACAGTAAAATATATTAACTTAAACAATTATTCTGATAGTTTTAAATTTAAAGCCTCTCCTCATTTATTGACGTTTAGTGTTCTAGCAAGAAAACTTCGAGATAGAAAAACTTTGAGATAACAGATTAATTTCTAATTATATGTTGACAAAGATCTCGAAAGTAAAGTATTGTAATATATATCATTATTTAGTTTGATTTAAGTTAGTATACAAGCGCAAAAAGCAAATATATGTGCGACGAATGAAAAATCATAAAATGACTATCCAAATTATGAAATAATAATTAATAGTAGGCACATAAAACATTCAGGGATCATTTAGAGTGATACTATAAACTGTCATTAAAAAGCAGAAATCATTCCAAGAAACCGCAAAAAATATACGTGCCATTTTATTAGCTGTCCTCAAATGAAAACACTGGGCGCAAACAGGTTAATGTATAAATTTCTATGCTTCATTTAACCCTTTGCGGCGCAAGACAATTCAGATCATTTAAATTATACTGCCACCGGAATTCATGAACTAAATTAAACTAAAAGAAATTTTAAAATTTAAGGTTAAAAAAACCGGCCTTTTCTGATATGTTATAAACGTAAATTTTTGCTAAAAAGTTTCCGGGATGAATTTTTGCAGCTGGATCTTAAATTTAGCGTCCTCGCAGCAAGGACACCGCGCGTTAAGGGGTTATAGACAATGGTCGAATAATATAAATATCTACAATGTTTTTTTATGTAAAGTCATAGGTAGACAGTGTTTATTTAGGTTTGATTTATCTTGAAATATTGATCTACGGTCATTTTTTGTGCATTAAGAGCCAATTTCTGAACCAATAAATTATACATATCTGATTCATGATTTAAATCGACGCCTGAAAACTGAAGGTTAAAGTACGACCACTCTGATAAAAGTGACTTTGCAAATACATTTAGATGTACGGATGAAATGAAATCGCATCTATGAGATCATTGTTTCAAAGGCAGAAATTTTGTAAAATTTACGAAACTATTTTAGTCAAACATGACTCATCATTCTTGACTATATTTATTTTTTCCCATAAATATGTTGTTTTCAAATCATATATGAATTTTTGATCTACATTTGATATAACATTACGTTTTTTTTAAACATAATTGGACTAAGCTATAATGCCTCGAATCAGCCTTCTTTTGATTTCTTTTTCCCCTCTTGTGATCTAAATCATAGTCATCTCTGAAGTCATCCTCCGTCCTTTTTAATTTTCTTTTCAAGTAAGTTTAGAAAAAATAGTAATAATTTAAGTTCGATCACCACTTATAAGTCCATTCGAAACAGTGTCAGAGTTGTCACTTTTGTAAATCACTCCGGAGCATTTTTAGCCCCACTTTTAATTTCTAGCACTTATTAGTAAAAAATGTTTCTACAATGGCATACAATTACATACAATTACATACCTGGCAACATTTACAATTTATTCCTGTGCACAATTAAACCCGCACTTTTTTTATACCATAGTATTTTAAAAGTATTTGACTTCTTATTTCATCATAAGTACCATACTTGTCAACATACTAATTAATATTCCGTAATATTGTTAGCCCCGCCTTCTTTTGCACACCAGTGTCTTTTACAGTATTTTTCTTCTTATTTAATCATAATTGCATAGCTGCCAAAATTTTAATTTATTCCGGAGTGTTTTTAGCCCCGCCTGCTTTTCGCACCACTTTATTTATAGAAATTTTTTCTGCAATACGTAACTTCGATGAAATATAAATTACTCTTAAAAAATCAGTGGTATTAATTAAAGCGGGGTTAAAAGTACTCCGGAATAAATTAAAATAATGGCAGCTATGTAATTGCATATGGAGAATACTCTGAAAATTTACTGGTGTGAAAAAAAGGGCGGGACTAACAACACTACGGAATATTAATTAGGATGTTGGCAAGTGTGTAAGTACGTATCGAAGAAAATTTTTTAATATCAAAGTTGCGTGAAAAAAGGGCAGGACTAACGGTACTCCAGAATAAATTATAAATGTTTGTTACTTGGTATACTTGCCAACATCCTAATTAACATTCCGTAGTGTTGTTAGTTCCGCCCTTATTTTCACACCAGTAAATTTTTAGAGTAATATTCTCCATATGCAATATGCAATTATGATTAAATAAGAAGAAAAATACTCCAGAAAGGTACTGGTGTGCAAAAGAAAATGGGATTAACAATACTACGGAATATTAAATAGTATGTGGGCAAGTATGGTTACTAGGTATGGTAATATGATAAAATAAGAAAAAAATAATTGCATTTAAAAAGTGGTGTGGAAAAGAAGGTGGGACAAACAATGCTCCGGAATGAATTAGAAAAGTAGAGAACTCTGCTGCATGTCTGTGTCGGTTGCAATTGAATGGCTGTAATAGGTACTTGTCCTCTATCGAAGATATTAAAATATAACAAATTTAATTCGTTTTTAAATTTAATTAATTACATATCGGAACTGACATTTTCTTTATAATTGCATTTTATATTATTTATTCTATCTTTTTACACTACACTTTTATTTATTTATTTTTTTATTTAATCAAGTTTCTTTTTGTTACTTTTTTTAAAATTTGTTTTGCATTTAAAGTGAAAGGTGTGAGATAACTTTGGTCATTTAGCTAGTCAACACATTAATTCCTAATAACAAGAAAGATTTTTTTTCTAAATTTAAAAAAAGGAAATTTAAATATAATTGACTAATTGAACATAATAGTTAAAAGTGCTAAAAAAAATTTTCATTTTGTCAAAGACAAAATTTAGTTTATACTAACACATTACATTTTTTTTTTTTTTTTTTACCTTAAAAAAAAAAAAAAATCGGATTCTCAAATAATAAAGTAATTTATAAATCATTTGTACTTAAATTTAATAAAAACTATAAATGGCAGAAAAGAGAAAACGTTTTCTAAAATAAAGCTATGAAGTAATTTTCTAAGCCTTTTTTTTTTCCCATTGTTTGGCGATAAACGAAGGAAAAGTGTCAGTTGCACTTTAAAATATCTTATATAATCCAGGATGGCTTTTGGCAGTTTTCTTGTTACATTAAGTAAAAGAAGAAAAAGAAGAAAGAAAAACAAAAACAAATACTCGTTTGAAACTTGTCTTCCAAGTTTTGTTTGTCTTGCTTTCATCTTCAGATTTGCTGGATATTTGTGATCGATCTCTAAGATTAAGCAAAGCCGTTCTGTTTAATGACTTAGAGAAAGTTACAAAGAATAAAATTTCTTCAGATTTATTTATAAAAGTAAAAGCAAATAAACTTATTTTGTATGCAAATTTATCTAGCCAGTTAGAGACTAGGGTTAATAAATACTATATAAATTTAATATTCCCTATATATTTTCATATTTTCTTATTTTGATACTTAATAACTTATATACATCATGTATTATATTTACTTTATATTTGTATGTATCTAAAAATTTCTATTATTTTTACATCATAATTTTTGAATAGACATATTCGTCATCTGATTAAAAAAAAAAAAAAACTATTTTAAGAACAATTGATATTCCAAACAAACACTACGAGCCTTAGCGAAATTTATGTATAATTTTAGAATAAATATTTGCCCAATATAATTAAAATTTGACTGAATTTTATATCGATTTATACGTTTATAAGATGAAGTGTTTTAGATAGGTTTAGCTGTTGTATTTGTTACATATTAATTGCTGCCAACTTTAACACTTTTAAGTGCTATTTTCATCGAGTAGAAATTTTTCTTTTATCTAATCAGTAAAAACTGCTTTAAGAATGTAAAAATCTTACGTATCCGTCCAAAGACAACAGGTATTATCCAAGCAGCAGATGTTTATTTCTTCAGAATGTGGAAAAACTTCGTTCGAAAATTTTCTGATCGAGTCTTGCTTGATAACCTGAACATCCAATTTCATAAGAGAAACAATGTCTTAAAAATGCAATCCCTTGCACGTAACCAATTCTCATCTCCAAGTTTCCAAAACTTTATCGTTCATTCTTGGTTTAAATCGGGATACGGTGAAGATCGACCTCCGAATTTCAAACACCCTGTCGAATTTTGCTCCAATCTGCTTGCCACTGTTTGTGAACTGTATTCTTTGCCAGGCATTTTCATTTTATGTCCATGGTGCAAGAAGTGTCTTTGTTTTCAAGATTTTTTCATTGATTATCGCTATTGTACTGCTTATATCGGGTAGAATCTCTTTATATTAAATATGAATGCATTATTAAAACTTGTTGGAAATATTTTCATTATGGCCATTTGCTGCTTTTCATAAATTACTGTAGTTTCTTTGATGTTGCCGTAAGTTCTTGCTTGCCATTTCTTCTTTTTATTATTATTTGTGCAATATTTCCTGCAATATTACTTGATGTATTTGTAGTAATTTAAAATGCATTTCTCATAATTTCCTTATCGTTTATTAAAATTCATACCTGATGGGCATACACACTTTTTATGTTTTTGTGGTTTAAAATAAATTAATAAATTGCAATTTGTAATAAATTAAATGCTACAAGAGTCACTGGTAATTACCATTGAATTTAATTCCGCCTAGAGGCGTTTCTTTCATATTTGATATGCTATCAAATTTTACTCAAAAATATGCGAAAAATTTGTATTTATACAGCAAGTGAATACTGAAATGAATAATTCAGTTGAAATAATTTTCAGTACTATAAATTTTCATTTGTAACTTAAACACATAGCTGCCATTTTTTTTTAATTTATTCCGGAATGTTGTTAGCCCCGCACTTTTTTCACACCGTAATCTTTGTAGAAAATTTTTATTCAATATATAATTACGATGAAATATGAAGACAATTACTCTAAAATATTACGGTGTGAAAAGGGGCGGGACTAACATCATTTCGGAATAAATTAAAAAACTTGGCAGCTATGCTTAAACATGAAAGCGCAAAATCATTTTGCTAAATCATATAGTACTTTTAAGTCACGCCCAAAGGCGGAGTTTACTGTTGATATGTGGCTGATGTGGTTTTTAACATTTAAAAAATTTGATAAATATAGAAAACATTGACGTTAGCAAAAATTTCTATGATCAAAAATATTTGGTACATGCCCTCTGTCAGAAATTAAAATTTCATTAAAATCGCAGTCGGACACTTGGGTGATGTTCCTTGTTAGCCTTAGCTATCCCGACTTGGGTGTTTTAAATACATATTTACTTAAATACTTCATTAGAGAATACATTTTAGATTGGTCAGATAGCGTTCTTTGACAAGTCTGCGATATTTTTAACCAATAAAACTTAATTTCTTCGTCACTTTATTTTGTAGGTGTGCCGTAATGTACGAATTGGAATAATTTATATATACAGATAACGATGCATAAACTAAATATTTTCTGATAAATTACTGTAAGGTATCATAAAGTAAACATTAAACGATTTTAATCGTACTTATCAGGTTTGGTCAGTTAAACTCCTTGAAATTGTACGATTTGTTTTATAATTTCTATGAAAATATAGTTTCTTATTTAAAATATATTTATAAAAATAATTTTTAAAGACTAATGTACCTTAAAATAATAATCACCCCCCCCCCCACACACACACACACACAAACACACACACAAACACAAAATAAATAAATAGAAAAAATTAAGCAATATATGATTTAAATGATTAGCCTTTTGACATTGACGGTAGTTAAGGAGCGATGCAGCAAGTCTGCATTGCATTCCAATACCATTCTTTTTTTTTTTTTTTTTTTTTTTTTTTTTGACAATTTTTACGTTTCACCGATTTCTCTATTTGAAACACTAAGCCCCGCTTATTGAGTTGATTTTTTCATTCTATTGTTCGTTTAAAGGATTCAAAATGTATTACCAGTAATCGATCAGACAAATGCCACTTGTGTATATTTTTGACAAAGTAAAATAAGGGGTTAATACGAATTCGCATAATCCCTTTCTTTTTTTCATTTCTCTTTCTTATGTTTTAGAAGAACGACGAAAGGCGGGCTTGTTAACATTAATGTATAAAAGTCTTTTTTTTTTTTTTTTTTTCATTTCTTCGTGTTTGACGTTGTTGTTGTACAGTTTGACCCGTAAAGAAAAATTAAAAATATTTTGTTTAATTTTCTCTGTTATTTTTTTAAAATTTTCTTCGTTATCTCATGCAAAACTACATAAGAGACGGCCCCTAAGCCTTTCTAAATGAAAAATTTATTTATATCTCGAAAACTAATTACTGTAATGAGCTGCCAATATGTACACCCATATTTTTCAGCATAGGATTCATTTTATGTAAAAATTAATATAGGTCAGAATTCATAAGTTTTTTGAAAATGAATTTATTAATATTTTTCATAATTAAAAATATTTTTCACAATCAAAAGTGATAATGGGTTATGTTTGGGTTGCTTCACTGTATCTCGTAATATATATATATATATATATATATATATATGACGATCAAATTATTTTTTGGGATGACATTAATAAAAGTTTGAAATATGAGTTTAGCATTAACAGCTTCAAACTTTGAACGCTTATGATGATATAAAAAAAAATCAGTAAAATATACAACCAATATACTTTTTCGTATCGTCACTACTCCAGAAATTCAAATATAAAATAAAAATATGGTATTACCATTGAAAAAATCAAAGTTGGTGCGCGTTTTAATATGTAGACCACCCCCAATTCAAAATTTCACTTCATTTTCTAAAAATACTCTCAGTTCCAGTCCAATGATACCTATTACATTTTTGTGCAACAAAATTACATTGAATGTTGCTTTTTTTTCCGACTGTACATTTAACAAAACGTATGAGGGACAGAGTTTCTATGTATCTGTACTCTTTCTGTCGTCTTCTCCCTACCATAGCAATTCCCTCTAGGAGATAATTATTTACAAAAAATTATAAAAGAATTCACTGTAAAACACGTATAAAATATATTTAATTAAAATCATTAAAAAACACATCGTGTCAAGGTCTTTCGCCCTGAACATCAGGGCATCATCAGGACATAGCCATTTTTAACAAGGAGTACAGTAACATTATATATACATAAGAAACCTATTTCGGTTACAGTTATTAAACATGAAATAGATGAAACAGATCAATTACAAATGAAAACAATCCGAAGGCGAAGAGTCGAGCTTCGTTTGGTTTACTATGGAGACACATTTTTGTGGAGCAGATGAGGCTATGCATTAATCTGTGTTGAGGAACATGCTGAGGAACTTGCATTAATTTAGATCTTTACAACAAAAAGTTGGCTGGTTGGGTTTCACGCCACACCAGTGCTGCGCAGATGGGAAATTGGCGACACAAGAACAAGGAGAAAGACTTGTTTCAGAACCGCAACTCTTATATAACTTTAATGGAGAATTCTTTAAGAAGAATAGTAGAGACAAAAAACTTGCAATAACTGTAGGAATTATGCAGAAAAGCTTTCACTGTAAACAATCATTAAAACTAAGAAACTGTTGATGGAAATTATATTAGATATTTGGTTGTATTAGAAAATACCATATTTTAGGAAGAAACGCAGAATCTTTAAAATTGATTGAATTATATTTAATTATATTCACAGCTTCCGAAACTATTAATTCTGAGCTAGTTGATGGAGAAGAGATGATTTCTGCTTGGTCAAAAAGAGGTGAAGCTGAGGTTTCGTAAATAAAATTGACTAAGGCTGAACTCTTTCCTTCTTTGACGTTGCGGATATGCTCTTGAATTCTTTTGTTTAAAGTTCTTTTGGTTTGTCGGATATAAAAAGAAAACATCTTAATTGAGTTCTAGTGGAATTTTATAACCCTCCCCCCCCCCCCCCCCCCAGTAGTGGGTCTAGTTAAATCCCGATCATTTAAGCTTAGATGTTTAATTGTTAAAGGAGAACTAAAAGGAATTAGTATATTAAATTTACGGAAAATGTAATGTTTAATATCAATAAATTCGCTACAGAAAGGCAGACTATTACTAAATTTAATTTTAGGGGTTAAGGTAGAAGAATTTATTGTAGAAGAATTAAAGTTATTTTTAATTTTATTGATAATTTTAATTATAGTAGTTTTTTCATAGCCTGCATCAATGCCGATTTGATGCAGGCAAAAAAAAAAAAAAAAAAATACTATAATTTAAAATTATCAATAAAATTAAAAATAACTTTAATTCTTCTACAATAAATTCTTCTACCTTAACCCCTAAAATAAAATTTTAGTAATAGTCTGCCTTTCTGTAGCGAATTTATTGATTTTAAACATTATATTTTCCGTAAATTTAATATACTAATTCTTTTTAGTTCTCCTTTAACAATTAAACATCTAAGCTTGAATGATCGGAATTTAACTAGACCCACTGGGGAGGTTTATAAAATTCCACTACAACTCAATCAAGATGTTTTCTTTTATATCGGACAAACCAAAAGAACTTTAAACAAAAGAATTCAAGAGCATATCCGCAACGTCAAAGAAGGAAAGAGTTCAGCCTTAGTCAATTTTATTTACGAAACCTCAGCTTCACCTCCTTTTTGACCAAGCAGAAATCATATCTTCTCCATCAACTAGTTCAGAATTAATAGTTTCGGAAGCTGTGAATATAATTAAATATAATTCAATCAATTTTATAGATTCTGCGTTTCTTCCTATAATATGGTATTTTCTAATACACCCAAATATCTAATATAATTTCCTTCAACAGTTTTTTAGTTTTAATGATTGTTTACAGTGAAAGTTTTTCTGCATAATTCCTACAGTTATTGCAAGTTTTTTGTCTCTACTATTCTACTTAAAGAATTCTCCATTAAAGTTATATAAGAGTTGCAGTTCTGAAACAAGTCTTTCTCCTTGTTCTTGTGTTGCCAATTCCCATCTGCGCAGCACTGGTGTGGCGTGAAACCCAACCAGCCAACTTTTTGTTGTAAATATCTAAATTAATGCAAGTTCCTCAGCATGTTCCTCAACACAGATTAATGCATGGCCTCAACTGTTCCACAAAAATGTGTCTCCATAGTAAACCAAATGAAGCTCGACTTTTCGCCTTCGGACTGTTTTCAGTTGTAATTGATCTGTTTGATCTATTTCATGTTTAATAACTGAAACCGAAATAGGTTTCTTATGTATATATCATAGAATAATAATAAAGGAAGAAGGAGCGTACGTGTTTTGGTTTCGGTTTGTAAAATCCAGGAATGTCGGGTATACGGTTGTAACAGTGCTTCCATCTGATTGGTTGGCGACTTGTTGGCGAGATTTTTTAATCGTCTCGTCTCTCTCTCAATCAGTCTGCGAAGCAACACCCACAACAAACAGCGATAAATGCGTGGAGTATGGGTGCCCTACTTCAAAGTTGAGAGGAGCAAATGTAGCTTTCGCTGGCATTTCAAGGGGTTTGTAAACATTAGAGTATTGGCATGCTCCTTCTTCTTTTATTATTATTCTATGGTATATATAATTTTACTGTATTTCTTGTTAAAAATGGCTATGTCCTGATGATGCCCTGATGTTCAGGGCGAAAGGCCTTGACACGATGTGATTTTTAATGATATTAATTAAATACATTTTATACGTGTTTTACAGTGAATTCTTTTATAAATTGTGATTTTCTACAAATACACGTGGGATATCATGTCTCTATATAAGATGTAATTTTATATTTACAAAGATTTATATCTTATTTATCAGACACATAGAAAAGGTTTATTTATATCATAATACTTTGTGCATTAATTTATTTCTTAATTATAATATACACATTGGTAAAGAAATTATTATAACTAAAAATGGGCGAAGCTTTAACTTAAAATCGTGTAACACCTGTTAATATAAATGTGCTTGAATAAGAAGTTTATTCCGGTGTGAATGCTGAATTTTGTGTTTTTAAAGAAAGGTTCTGTGTAAAACTAAAAGAGATAGGGGCTTATTAATTGGTATACATTCATTTCTCAGTACAACAAATAAATGAGCCCGATTTCATAAAAATCTGAGGGGAGGGTCAGGTTTTTAGCTGTGTTGATTTGACATTGAATGACTGTATAATATAACATACCTTTTAAGAAATATTGCATCCTTATACACACCCCATTAAAAAAATACATACTTTTTCATTATATCCTCATTAATTTAGTAAAAAGAAAGGAAACCCTCAAAACATGTAATAATGAAATCATATTGTTTTTTGACGCGTTCATAATGCATTAAAAATTTATATTTTACACAATTTAAATTTATTCGAGAGATTCCATATTTTGAATTCCTAAAAACACATTGAATTCCTGAAATTATTCTTTTACGTATCGTTTTTTATGACAAAATTTTCCAGGCTGTTTTTCCAAAAAAGAATAAGAAATTCTATAATAACTGAACCGATAGTTTTTGTAAGCATCACAAAAGGAGAAATAACGATTTTAGAAAAATGTAATATACGTGTTTTTAGAAACCTTAACATATTAAATAGTCTTTTATTCAAATATTTTACTTACTTTCTCCCATACTTAGTACAAGCATTCAAGTATTTTATTTTATTTTATTTTATTATTTTACTTTTTTTTTTTTTTTTTTTTTTCATGACTATGAAGAATATGCTTGACTTCTTTTCACTTCTTTTGAATAATGAGAATTTTAAGTTTGAAAACAAAGAGATAAGGGTAGATATGGAGCAGTATTACACTGCTGCATAAATCTAAATTTATTCTTCAAAAGCTTTTACTTTAAAAAGCATTTTACATAAATTTTATATATTTTAAAATGGGAGTTGCATTTTAAATGTGAGAGTAAATTTATAGATATAAAAATATTGAGAATAATAAATAGAAGCTAAAAGTTATGTTACATTGTATTATTTTAGAAAAGTATTTATTATTACATAACTGTCAAATTGAATGCTCAAATTTACCAAAATGTCGGAAACAAGTTTTTATGTATATATATATATATATATGAAAACAATAAACATTATTTAGTGCAATTTTTTTTTTTTTTTATTAAAGATTTTTTTTTATTAAAAATTCCTTTATAATAATTTAAACACGACATTTTGCAAAAATAATAATAATGATAATGATAAATAGAAACAGATCATATTTAATCAATGTGATTTTCCTTAACTATTTATCACCCCTACCTCTCTATAGCGCTCTAAACAATGCCGTCAAATTTAAAGATGCTTTTATTCAACTGACACCATAAATTTTGAAGAGTGATATTTGATATGTATAATAGACGAATAACCTTCAAAATAATTAAGCATCTGTTAAAGTTAAAATTTATTGGTGAGTATTGAATAAAAATTACTTAAATTTGGCAATATTGACTTGAGGAGGGAAATTAAGTAGGATCAGCAATGGTTAAAACCGTAATTTACTGGATGTAATATACATATCAAATAAATCAACTTTATATCAGAAATTTTAATTAAAAAATAAGAGCATATTATGCAAGGTATTGTTTGGTATAGCTTTGCCCCTTTATTAGAATTTTTCATATATAACAAAACTATCAGACCTTAAGATTACATGTAAGGAAATGCAATAAACGCTTCTTGAAGACTTGCGCGATCTATATATTTAATGGCAAAAGTAAAAATCACAGACTCTTATTCATGCTTATGCCCATTAACTTTAAATCTTTGATATTGCTAATCAGGTACACTTAAGAATATTTGATAGAATTTTAGCAATGACGGGCAGTGTTGCCAGACCTGGCGGAATTTTTATTCAATAATCGCCAATATTTATGAAAAGTGATATTTGATATACATAATAGACTATCGGTCATCGAAATGATTAGGCAAATGTTACAATTAAAAATTATTGGTGATTATTGAATAAAAAATCCACCAGATCTGGAAACACTGATAAGGGATGCAATGAAATTATTATAAAATTTCACTAATTGGAAAAAGGCACTTTTCAAACATAAGCATATATATATATATATATTTGACATCGTTTGGTGTTTTGGGAATAAGGCCGATTGACTGCACTAGTTTCCTAGGTCTGAAGTGGAGTGCCTTCCGTGGAGGTTTTTCTAAGGCATCCAATGCCGTATTTACGCAAGTTTTTTTTTTTTTTTTTTTTTTTTTTTCCTTTTACATCAGCCACAATTTTTAATTCAAATAAACATACATGTACGCTTCCATTTTATTCGCTATATATATATATATATATATATATTGCAATAAAATTTTCTGTAATATGTATCCACGATCCGTTAAAGTTAAATTTCTTTTATAGATATAGTGGTGGAATGGTGGGTCGGAAAAACGACGTCTATTGAAATAGATATTTAAATAGCCAGAAAAGAATATAGCATATATGATAAGAAGGGATTACTGAATATGATAGTTACGGGAAGAATTTACACTATTAGGGAAAAAAATGTAACTTTTTACACAAAAAGTTTCAACTTAGGTTATATTTACTATAACAAATATTTTGAGACATTTCGTATAATATGAGCATGCTTGCCAACCATCTCATTATGAAGCGTAGTACTTTTAGTCACCGCCTTTTTTTGTACACCAGTCATTTTTTAGAGTAATTTCATTCTTATTTAATCGTAACACTATTTAGAGAGAATTGCTCTAAATATAAATTGGTGTGGGAAAAGGGGCGTTAACAAGTCTACGCTTATTAATGGGATGGTTGGAGGTCCTGTATGAGCCAATTTACGAGTGCTTACTACGAAAACATTGTTACTGAAAGGTGAAACTTAACACTAAATATTTCAAAATATAAACCGCTATGCTTTCTCTTTTTCTGCATTTTTATTTATATATTTATTTATTTTGTGAATTATCAACCTTTTTTTTGACAATGTACCGTTTATATTCTGAACCAAAATACAGGCAAGTCAACATTTCTACTTCGTTCCGAAGCATTAATACTACACGCCTACTTTTTTTTTTTCCACATAAATGAAAAGTAATTTTTTTCTTATTTGATTTTAATTACATGGTGAAAAAATCCACACTAAATGTAAAGTGGTTTGAAAAAAATGTCGGGTAATAAAAATGCTGTGAAATAAATTAGAAATCTTGGCATGTCCGAATAAAGCCTTAAGCGTAAACTTTTCCTTTTTATTTCCTTTACCCGACTACCGTACATAATGAATTCGATATCGAGTTTTCACCTGATTCACCCGTTTTAGGGTCTCCTGAGTCCAAAAAAGTAATTTTGGGCAATTAGTCAGTGTGTATGTGTGTGTGTGTGGGTGGGGGGATTTTCTGAGTATTATATCTCAAAAAATATAAAAAATTGAAGGACGAAACATCAGAATTGAGACAGGTCTGGTGTACAGATGATTTTTCCAACTTTTGATGAAAACTGGAAAACCGGAAGTGGTATACTAGAAACCGGAAGTATGACCGTAAGTCCATACCTCAAAAATGGCTCAAACGATTTTCTTCAAATTTGCTATATAAACACTCTATTAGGTGTGCTTTGGAATGATATAGTTGGTTAGTTTAGAAAAACTGACAGACGTCCTGTATAAATAGCTCAATTTCAGGTTTAGCAAGTGCGTCCCTTTAAAAACGGCTGTACGGATTTTTTTTAAACTCGCCATATTCCCTTTCAAGTATCCTTTTGTATGTAATTATTGTTTTCCGGTCAACAAATGAGTATGCTGAGTTTTGATAAAAGTCGGTATCTCAAAAACGGCTCTAACGATTTTTTTTTTTTAAATTGTTACATAAATCCCTTTTAGATATCCTTTCTCATGTATTACATGATTATTACAGGAAAATTAACTGTCATCCTGCTTAGGTAGGTCAGTTTTAGATCTTCGAAATTGGTGTTTCAAAAAATAACACTACCAATTATTTTTTTCTCATTTTTTAACTCGCTATGTCAATTGGTTTTATGTGTCTTTGTACAAATATCAAAGTTTTCTCTTTTCTGAAAATGTTAAGATATCTACTTTCATTAGGTGAATTTTATTTCTTCGGATCACATTATCCACCCCCCCCCCTTTAAAAGAAAAAAATCTTAAAATGCGGGTAATGGAAGTCGTGTGATTAAACAATCACACGACTTCCATTACCCGCAGATTTCCATTACCAGATTATTTATTTTTATTTTTATTTTTTTTTTTTTTTGTTATATATGCATCCTTGATAACAATATCATGAAAAACGGCAGTTTATCGAGTGACGCAAGCGGAAGGACAAACTGAACGCTGCGAACTCATATATACGGCTAGTTTGACATCAAAGAGATTTGTAAAAGCCGACACTTAATATCTCAGAAATATGCCATATTTTGTTCTGATCTTTTCAAAATAGTCTTTTATCTTCGGTCTTAATCTATCCTGAAAATTTTACATTTCTACATGCAGTATGTTTTGAGATCTGAATCTCAATTTAAAGCCAAAAAGGGAAAATGTGCGGTGTAAGGATGTAATGGACTAAATTCATGAAAAAATATATCTAAAACCGCACGAACGATTTTAATTTAATTAATATATGTTGTTAAAGGGATCTTTCTGAATCTAGTAACGTTTTTGTTTTTTTCAGGAAAACTTTTGTTTTTTGTAAAAGTTGCTTTAAAAATAGAACTATATAACTCCGCCAAAATGCATGCTTTTATTCGGCGAAAATGTCGTAATTCGGTTCTTACTTTCAAGGCACGTTGGTTGGCTGACCAACGTGAATGCAGTCAATGAACTATTTAAACTTTCCTTTTTTTAACACTAAAATACTTTATTAAATTTTTTATATATTTATTGTATATATACTAAGTCAAATTCACTTAAATATATTTTCTCTTCTGCTTGGAAAAAGATATTTTTGATTTCAAAATTTCATATTTAGTCAAAAAAGTATTTAGATAACATTTTAAATAAGAAGTATTTTATAATTTTAGATATTCCATTTTATCATAATAATGATGAATTTACAATTTTTTTAAAGCAAAAATTTTTAATCATTCATAAACATCTATTTTATAGTAGCTGAATGATTTGCGATTCCTATTCATGTATCCTTCCGCACAGGGAATGGAAAAAAACAGCAAATGGAGTTTTGGCGCCATCTTTTGTTTTTAATTTAAATTAAAACATACATTTTTGCAAATATATCTATAAACATATATTTCTTTTTAAAAATTAAAAATCTCTTTTTAAAATACAGTTAGAGTTTATTCATATATTTACTTTTCAGACTTTAAAATGATACATATTTGAAATATTAGCATAATCAAACTAATTTTTTTATTATTATTTAAAGCTATAATGGCTAGGGAATGAAAGAGCGGATAAATAAACTGCATATTAAAAAAAAAAAAAAAAAAAAAAACATGAAAATATAATTAAATTTCATGAAAAATGTGTCAAATAGCAATTATTGAAAAACACGTCAAAATAAATAAGTAACATCTTTACTTTGAAACCCATAATAATTTATTTAAAAAATATAATTCTCTTTTTCTTTCCTTTTTTTTTAATTAATTAATTTCTGCATGAAAAATTCCATTTCATAAATATATTTAAAACTACGATGAACAAAAAACCCTCCTTTAATTTTAAAGAATTATTTCTACATGTTTCTGAGCAATTAAAAGTTTTTTTTTTTTTTCTTTTTTTAGAAAAATAGCTTAAATATTGGAATGTATATGGTTTTATCATGAAGGTAATAATTTGGTGATCTAGTGGCGCCATCTCGTAGCTTATATTAAAACCATATACATTCCTATATTTAATTTATTTTTCCTAAAAAAAAAAAAAAAAAAAAAAAAAAGACACTTAATTGCTTAGAAACATGCAGAAATAATTATTTAAAATTAAAGGAGGGTTTTTTGCTTGTTGTAGTTGTAAATGTAAATGGAATTTTTCATGCAGAAATTAATTAATTAAAAAAAAAGAAAGAAAGAAAGAAAGAGAAAATTATATTTTTAAATGAATTATTATGGGTTTTAAAGTAAAGATGTCATTTATTTATTTTGACGTGTTTTTCAATAATTGCTATTTGACACATTTTTCATAAATTTTAATTCTATGTTTTTTTTTTTTTTTTTTTTAAATATACAGCGTATTTATCCCCTCTTTCATCCCCTAGCCATTGTTGCTTTAAATAATAATAAAAAAATTAGTTTGATTATGTTATTATTTAAAATATGTATCATTTTAAAGTCTGAAAAGTAAATATATGGATAAACTGTAACTGTATTTTAAAAAGAGATTTTTAGTTTTGAAAAAGAAATATAATTTACTTGTATTTTCCATAAAACTTAAGCTTAACTTGTATTTTACTTAACTTGTATTAACTTTAGCTTAACTTGTATTTTACTTAACTTGTATTAACTTTAGCTAACTTGTAATTTCCATAATTTTTTTCTCCAAATGATTTTATCTTACTTTTAAAATTATAGAAATGTAAAGCTTAATTTATATTTTGTCTATTTTTTTCCACCAAATATTTTTATGAAATAATTGTTACCTACACTTTTGACGAAAATTTAAATTGTGAAAATTGGAGCTTAGCCTCAAAAGGGAAAAGAAAATAAATAAATTTCCATTTTTAACATAAACTTGATTTTTTTAAAATTGTTTAATTTGCCTTTGTAATTCTCTAAAAAGAAACTTGCAAAATGTAAATTACCTAATTCTAACTTAAATTTGAAATTTCCTACTAATTATTTTAAAGAGTTTGAGAATCTCACTCAATATTTTTTCTAGTGCGAAGCTTCTCCATTTTGTTTCCAAGTGGCAGGCTACTTGAAAATTTGTCAGCATGATAAAGTTTGAAATACTGAATTAATTTAAACTAAATCTGTAGTGTGGAGTTATCTCAGAAATGTATTTGTTATGTTCATTTGTCAACTAAATCTACCCTCTTGTTACCCTGTGCCAGTCCACTGAAAATTTCAAATTTACTATAGAAAGGTTCTATGAACCGATTTGCTTAAAACTCCATATATACAAGCCTTCATTAAGAAATCCACCAAGACCATTAATAAATTGTAGAATTGAAAAATTGTACAATTGTACAATTTTGAAAAAAAAAAAATAAATAAATAAATAAAAAAAAATGGTGGCAACTTCATAATAAAAGATAAATCAGTTTACCCTTCCTAGGAGCCAGAAGGACTTGTTTTAATTTTTTGATGAATAATCCCTAAAAAGTAATGATATCAGTACAAAATACCCTTAACGGGTTAAAAGTGTGTGACGCCGCTACTTTATGGCTATAAGAATTTGAAATATGAGTCTTAAAAATAATGATATCAAATTTTAAGTAACGCTTTGCAATTTGTTAAAATATACATAGATTTTCTTATTTGATCATTTACTTCCTACTTTTATTATTTTATTTATAATGCAAACGTAATATTTTTAGCTTCAAGATCAGACAGATATATAAAATGCACTCACTGATACTTTTTCATTCACATTTCAAATTCAAAATAACAGTTTTAAAGGGAATGATATAAAAATTCCAGTGGCGCCTCGGTGTTATTTTAAAAGATTTGTTTTTATATTCCATTAAAATTACTTTTGTTTTGTCTAATAAAGTATATTTACACATTTAAACAGTGCTTTTAATTTTCAAATATACTGTCAAATAATTATACTTTAACCGAGTTTGCATTATAAATTAAAATTATTTATTTCAATAAATTGATTTATCTTTTGCGTCACGCTATCCAAAACTGCAAAAAATATCTGTGTAAATATTTTCTTTAAGTCACACTACCTCTTTGCGCAAATTTTCACTCAACTGGATACTATGATACTATGTTTTGGATAGCGTGATGCAAAAGATAAATCAATTTATTGAAATAAATAATTTTACTTTATAATGCAAACTCAGTGAAAGTATAATTATTTGACAGTATATTTGAAAATCAAAAGCACTGTTTCAATGTGTAAATATACTTTATTAGACAAAACAAAAGTAATTTTAATGGTATCTAAAAACAAATCTTTTAAAATAACACCGAGGCGCCACTGGAATTTTTATATCATTCCCTTTAAAACTGTTATTTTGAATTTGAAATGTGAATGAAAAAGCATCAGTGAGTATTTTATATATCTGTCTGATCTTGAAGCTAAAAATATTACGTTTGCATTATAAATAAAATAATAAAAGTAGGAAGTAAATGATCAAATAAGAAAATCTATGTATTTTTTAATTAATATCAAAGCGTCACTTAAAATTTGATATCATTATTTTTAAGACTCATATTTCAAATTCTTATAGCCATAAAGTAGCGGCGTCACAAACTTTTAACCCGTTAAGGGTTTTTTGTACTGATAATTAATATTCCGTAAATCTGTTGATAATCGCCTTTCTTTTTACGCCAGTCTTTTTTAGAGTCTTTTTCTTCTTATTTAATCGTAATTAAATTTGATGAAAATTACTCTAAAAATAAAGAAGTGTGTAAAAATGAGCGTGTACTAAAAATTTTACGGGAATGTGAACTAGATTGTTGACAAGTATGATATATTTATTTTCAACGATCCATTCTCGGATTCTTCGAATGGCTGATGTTCAAAAATGGAAAAAAAAATTCAACAATTAAATTAGTGCAAATAAAATCGCGATCTCTCCCCCTCCCCCTTCTTTTTTTGGAGCACAAAACAATAAAAAATTATTTTGGTTCGAAATAATAGCACGTTTGCCCATAAGTGTTTTTTTTTTTTTTTTTTTTTTTTTTTTTTTGTGTGTGTGTGTGTGTGTGTGTGTGTGTGTGTCTATTGTTTCCTATTGATGAAGGGGAACATGCTCAAGCACACATGCACGTAGATAGATAGACAGATAAATATTTTAACATATATTTTCGTATTTTGAACATTAAGCTCCATCTTTTGGTTTTCCCATGAAACGTTATAATATTTAACAAAATGAGTTTACCAATTCGCGTTTAGATAAATTTTATTCTCAGCACTCGATGCCGTAAAAGCCTCTGGTGTATATGTACACCGTCAGCAAATATAGTGTTAAATACGAATATGCAAAATAATTTTTTTTAACCCGTTAGTAGCCGCTGTAGACAGCGCCACCTATTACAGATTGCTCACTTTTTATTTAACTGTCACCAATAATTTTAAGAAGTGATGTGATCAACATTTCTTCAATTTTATTCGCGTTTTATGTGTATCAAATGTCACTTCTAAATATTTTTGGTGGCTATTGAATAAAAACAAATCTGGCAACACTGAAGGATGTGCGGCAAATCGTCCAACAACGGGTTAAATAAAGTACATTTTTGGAGGAATGCCTAAAATTTTTAATTTATTACATTTCAATGCTAATTCTCTGATACACTTTTAATTTCAGATATTTTCTTGGTTTTAAGATTTTTTTTTTTTTTATACGTTTTGCTTTCTGAAATACATATACATACTTGCTAATAAACTAATTAATATTTCGTATTATTGTTAGCCCGCCTTCTTTTGCACACCAGTAGAGTATTTTTCTTTTTATTTAATCATAATTGCGTATGAAGAATATTACTGTAAATATTTACTGGTGTGAAAATAAGGGTGGGACTAACAACACTACGGAATATTAGTTAGGATGATTGCAATAATGCATATAGCATATAGCATAATAATGAAATAAAAATTATCCAAATCTATGCATTATCTTCATAAATGGCCAAATGCGCAGGGTTCTCAGCAGTCATTATTTTAATTAACTTCTTTTTTTTCCAGTTGTAATCCTTATTAATTGTTTGCAATATCTGTATATATATATAAATTACGTGTCACGATGTTTGTCCGGGGTAAACTCCTAAACTAAGGAACCGATTTTAATGAAATTTTGCACACTGTGTGCAGTTTGGTCCAACTTGAGAGATAGGATAGTTTTTATCTCAATTTATTGTCACAATATTGTTTTATTGCAATTATTTGTTAATTATAGACCTTTATTAAAGTTGCTCCAAAATATCTGTGAGTTCCATTAATTTAATTGTTAAAAAAAAAAAAAAAAAAAAAATACGAGTTCATTTTCTTTCGACATAAAAATAAATACATTTAATCAAACGTGAACGTTAAAAAATTATAAAAAGTTAAATTATGCATCTCCCGAAAATTGACGTCATAATCAATTTAAAGATTTTATACACATTGATAAAGTGCTAATGTAGTTCTATCATAGATATAGTAATATATATACATCTCTCATCCCCATGTTATCGTACAAAGATTTTTGATGCCGAAAATAAAAAATAAATAAAAGCTTTAGAAACAGCCATTAAGTGGTATTGAAAAAAAAAAAAGAAAAAAAAAAGAAAAGAAAAGAAAGAAAGAAATATGAATTTGAAACTGTATCTGGAGTCTTCCATTCCCGTTTAGCAAATAAATTATTCATAAATTTTATTTGCTAAAATATTAGTATGTATTCCCGTGTGTATTCACTCGGGTAAAGACGGCCATATTTTGGTAAAAACGTCGTCTTTTCCCAAATGAGAAGGAATAACTTTTTTCTCCCCAATGATCACTCTATTCTATATATGCTATACTATATCTATGAGTTCTATACGCAAGCGAAGTGTGACTCACTGACCGTCTGTGCATCCAAGAAAAAGATTTCCTATGTTAATTGCCCACTGGATTTTTTGTAAGAAATTATTAAAAATCGAGGAAATTTATTTCCCGATTTTAATCCTTATATTTGAGTATAGATATGTATTAGTTATCGCGGGTGTTAGATTGAATTATTTTGCTGTCAAATTGACAAAATTTTAATTTTAAATTTCAAAACTCTGTCGCCCTTGGCTTTTATTATTATTATTATTATTATTTGGTGATCAAAAGCGTAACACGAAAATATACATGCCAGATGTATGCATTGTACGAAATGTAATATGTATTAATCATTGTACGTATGTATGACATGTAATATGTATTGTACGAAATATTGTTTCATATTATTCATAACTCTTTTAATATAAGTTGTTAAAATAACCATGATTTTTGAAAGGAATTAAATATTTTCGCCAGATAATTTGGCGATATTCTTTTTTTTTTCGCCAAGGATGACAGAAATGAAATCTATTCCGCTGCAAAATATTAGTATCTTACATCAGATATTTTATTTAGACATTTGAAAACAAATTTGACTTCAAACTATGATAGAGTATTTATCATTTTCCTTTTAATTAGTATATTATTAGTATATTAAAATTTAAAAGCATGGTATATAAAAAGTTTTTTTTTTTTTTTTTTAATCTTATAATTATTCTTATCTTAATCCTCAATGTTTCCCATCTTTATTAACTTGAATTTACTATTAAAATTTTAACATACTCAAAAACTTCTCATCACTTCGTTAAAATGCACTAAACTTTTCCAAAATCTTTTTCTATTTAAAATGATACATGTATTTACTTTAAATGTCCAATATTTCATAAGATTTCCAATTTTAAAGTTTTAAAATATTTATCAAATTTACTTATTTTTCTGGTTTAGCCTTATTGTTTTCCTTTTTATAACTACAGCTGTTGCCCTCTTTAAAATATTTGAAATGATGAGGTCATTTTATAGTAAAATTATCCATTATAGCATATATTATATTTCACTCCTCCATAAAAATTGATTTTAAAATTGTCTGTTTCTTTTATACTTTTATTTTAATAGAATTTAATTTATATATTAGTCATTTTAGCAATTTTATCCAAAGTAGCATTAGAAATAATATATATCACTTCTCCATTAAAATTTATAGGACCCTACAATAAAATTAATTTGTGCTTAATATCAACACTACGAAAATTTTTATCAATCGCTTCCAAATTTTGACCTAAGTTTCAAATCTCAACCCTGTGGGTTTTTACATCGGCTACAACGTTTTCGTCTTTGTTCGTAAATAATAATTTGACTGTACTAAATAGTTTACAGCCGTATAATTCAACGTATAACTTAGTCACAGCAACTCGTGGCCGGGTCTGCTAGTGTATTTTAAAAATATTAATACAAAGATTGTATTATACAAAAAAAAATGGTATTCAAAATATTAACTATAAAGAACCCTGCGTGCAGTCTTTACGCCATATATACTTTAGATGCATACATAACTAAAGACAAGAACGAAAAAACATGTGTTTCGCATTTACTATTAAAATTTTCCAGTCGTACGTACTCGTTGTATCGTTTAATCTTCAATGTTCTTTGGCAACGTTACTGAACAACGGACAGACACAAAGACATAAAAGTAGACGGATAGAATAACGGAATTCAAACTCACTTAAAAGCATTGTTATAAACTATTAAAAATGCTTAACACAATCAGAAATGCAATTTCAACAATTTCCAGTTGTAGCCTTTAATGTATCTGAATAGTTTAGAGAAGTCCTGTGAATCTGAAGGCTACTATATCACACTCTATAAAAAATATTATTTTAGATAATAAATGTGAATTTCATTAACATATTTCAACAAAAAATTTATTTAAATATAACTTTTTGAAATATCTCTCATAAAACAAAAAGCATTTTTTTTTCTTTTTGTGTCTCTGTACACAAATCAAGTGTACAGAACCTGTGACTGTCATTTTAAATATTCCATAATGAGCTTGAATGAAATATATCAATTTCAATAAATTCTGAAAATATTTACAGTCGCCTGCGGCGGGCAGAATGACAGGTTAGCAGACGAACAGTCAAATACACAGATAGACACGTTTAAACCATATTCATTCTCAAACATTGTTAGAAATTGATAGAATGCTTTATAAAAGCGAAAATGCGATTCCAGCGATTTCCTTATATAGGCATTAACATAATTGAATATTTTTATGCGGCCTTGTAAATCTTAGTATTAATTGTACTATGTACTATTGAAAACTTTCTTTTTTGCATATGAATGACACATTTGAATCTCATTAAGGTTTTCATAAAGAGATGTTATTAAAATATGGTTCATAGATATAGCTCTTGTAGAACACAATGCTTTTGAATAATTTTCGGTTTGCCCTATATATAAAATAGCAGTGGTATTTTTTTCATTTTGTATAAGGGACAACCAATAGTTAACTGGAATAACACATTTCAATTTTATTATAATTTGCGCAAAGTAAAGGTATTTAAATAATTGTTATATATAAATTCCTTTCATAGAGCGCAATGCTCTGGAATAATTTCGGGTGCCACTGTACACAAACTAGTAGTGTATGTACTTAATTTTCAATAGAAAACACTCAAAGGTGAATTTGAATAAAAAATATCCGTGTCAAGATATTCCATTAATATTTACGTAAGTTAGAGCGCGGAAAGACAGACAGATAGTCGTATAGTCAGGGAAGCAAATTGACGTCATAAATATTTTTCAACTTTGTTGGTAAGTGTTAATAATTAATGTCCCTGTAAGTCTTCTTTCCTGATTATTTTCTTTTAATGATTGATATTATATTCATGCAATATCATATGTCATATTTAAATAAAATAATACACTATCAATTCTTATAATTTGTCAGATTATTTTAGGTACTGGATATCTTCTTGTTTAAACTCTTTTGTTATTTAATGAATTGTTTAAAAAAGTATTTTTGCTCATTCCATTTGACGGTTATTGATTAACATAAATAGTTTTTTATCTATGTGCGTGTATATGCGAGTTCTAAGTACACATTTTATACCTAATGCAACTTTTCCAACTTTATGTTCAATTATATAAAAATGTTATTAAAAATATATATATATTTACTTTATTCGATTACGTAGAATTCAGTGATATATTATTATAACGCTTATAAGCATCTTTGTGAATAAATATTTTTTATTTACATTCTAATGATTTAGATATTTAAATTTCGTTACACACTCAAAAATCTTGCAGATTTACAGTTTATTCTCTGAGTTTCGAAAAGAAGTTTATAAGGAAAATTCTTTTAAAATTTACATTTACTTAGAATGTTTTTGTTTGCACAATCTATTATTGTGATCATTTCTAGAGCTCAAGAAGCTTAAAGCTTCTTAAAATACGATAGAAATTTTTTTTCAAAAATACTTATGTTATAAAAATGGAAAAATGAAAATTCAAATCTCATTCCAAATCCATTTTAAAAGAAATATTTATTTTATGCATATTTGTAATAGAAACCTGTTTCATGTAAATCTAAGATTGTAAGACATACTATAGTGCTTTTATATTCATACCAAGAGAATACGGAATATATATATTTTTTTCATAATTTATTGCATAGTATAATGATATTTTTTTTTATATTATATAACAGAATATTTTTTCCTATATATTTCAAAACATGCTTTGATTTCTTCAAACTTTATTTGCAGTTGGTGAATAAAGGTGTATTTTTTGCTTTTTCATTACATTATGTTTTCCTCAAAACGTTAACTCATTACTTGCAAATTACATAAAAGTACGTTTTCAAGTAAAAAGAGTCCCGGGATTCCCGTATTTTAGGGGGTCCCATAAAATGACCCACCACTGATCCAAAAGTTCGGTACTCAAATCTAGTAGACGAGGTTTGCACGGTTAGATCCCAGGTCGCGCTGTTCGGGTTATTGAACGTTTTTTTTTTTTTTTTTTTTTTCAGGAACTCGCATTAATAATGGCTAGGACTCAAAAAACTTCATGGAAGGCACTCCATCCTGGTCTAAGATTCTCGTATAGTCAATTGGCTGTAAATTTCATACCAAATACAATACTCCAAAACAGTACTTTAACCCTTTCAGGCGCGGTGATACTACAGCATCACCTAATTTTAATTTTCAACTGCAAAAACTCATCCCAAAATTTTTTTAGCAACATTTTACTTTTATCTCATAGTAGAAAAGGTCGTCAATTTCTTTTATTTTAATTTTGTGCTTGAATTCCGGTGGCACTGTAATTTAAATGATCCAAATTTCCTTGCTCCGCAATGGGTTAAAAAAGAATTTTGTATATTCTCGTTAAATGTGCTTCTGGCGTGTGTGTTTGTATATATATCGTTGCGTACTTGGGGGTTCGTGAGTTGTCCGAGAATGAAAGGCCAAATGTACAAAAATTCAGTAATTTATTCACAGAAAGTTCCAGAAAAATACAGGTCTATAAACCAAGTATCAGCTTCAATTTAACCAGTAAACACAGCTTAAACAACAGCTGACAATAGCAAATCCACAGTACAAACTGTATAGCAACAACACTTGAAGGAAGTCTCTTTCAAAGAGGCTCAAAACAATGCAAGCATTAGCGAAGCTGGCTGAGAACTGAACTGAACTAGCCTTGGCGAAGAAAACAGCCCTTATAATACCCCTGTAGAAAAGTGTGGAACGTTCCAGAAATCTCCATATCTCATCAGCAAATGGGATTAGAGTTTCCATATTTGGTATATCCCTAATAAGGATTTTCTCGCCAAGGTCGCCAAAAATCGCCAATGTGGGAAAAAGTCGCCAAATTTGGCGCCAAATCCATTACCTGCCTTATTGGGGCTTTTTAATGCGTTTTTAAGGGAAAATAAGGCTAAGTCAACGCTAAAACGACTAGAAATGCACAAAATTAGCACTTTATCAACTTACTACGCCTCTTTGAAAGTATTTATACAAAAATAAACACAATTATTTACAATTTTTTAACAATATATATACCATTGGCATTTAGCACATATATTGCTAAGATAGAATTTAACTGATCGAATTACAAATATTCTTTGTCTACGTATCTTGAGACCATGAGAGCCTCAGCGCATGTGCTATCTCGTCGAGTCCATTGTTAAAATATGGATGATAACACTTGCGGTCGAGATAGAGGGTTTCCACGCTTGACTTCTTTTTTTTTATATTTTCTACGTAGCAATATTTCCAATAAATACCATTTGTAAAATAATTTTGAAGGTAAAACTGCAATTTGCCTGCATAAATTTATTCTAAATTTTCTTTTATTTAGAATAGAGGTACGAGAATAATAAAAAAAATCACCTGTGGCTGCCCTGGGATAAGGGAACGCGGAATGGCTGTATGTTTAGCGATTCACAACTTGTCGCATCTCTCCCAGCCTTTAGAATCGTCATGTATGTTAGGCGCGAAAAACGTAGTTAATACCTTTGTCAAATACTATAACCTTTAGAGAACTGTTTTGTTTAGTTTTGGAAATAACAAAATAACACCAACATTAATTTTTTTAATTCATGTGATTTTTAATGTTTCCTGTATTATTTCTGTCAGATATATTACGAAAAACTAAAAATGTTTATACTTTAAAAGTATTCATTTTATTTTATAGTTTTCAAATAAAAATAATGAAAATTATATACTTAATCGTTTTTCGTACGGTCCTTATTTTTTGCTACCAGCAATTTTTTGGAGAAATTTTTATCACAAAATAAACCAATAAGTTTAAAAAGAAAATAATTGTTTGCAATTATGTGGAAAAGAGTCCTCACAAAAAAAAAAAAAAAAAAAAAAAAAAAAAAACTCCACTTTATTTTTCGAACAATAGTTAACGGTTGTATAAATAAATTAAAGTAAGCGAAATCGCTGAATAAGGAAAAGAGAAAGTTATAATTACGTATATTAACACTTTTCTTTATATAGTATGTTGTTTAATTTAACGCTATTGCCCTTCAAATAATTTGAGCTCATAGTTCATAATGATAAATTTTCGTTGTGCCCCTATAAAATATGTAAGTGTAGACTTAATAAAATCCATAAAGTTCGTGCGACGGTTACCTATAACATACATATAAATTTTTAAATTAATCAGATGAGGCGTTTAGACGCTGTCCCATTTTCAATAATTTGAACCCATAAGCCACAATGATAAAGTATTTTTCTTTATGTCCCTGTAAAAAAAAACTATAAGCGTTAGAATGACCAAACTCTATATAGTTTGTGCGACTGTGACCTTTAACATGCGTATGAATTTTCAGTTCATTCAAATTGGGAGTTTAGACACTTTTAATAATTTAAGCCAATACGGCATAATGATAAAGGTTTTTCTTTGTGTCAATGAAAAAAAAAAAAAAAAAACCTATAAACTCTAGATTCACTAGAATCCTTAAGGTTCATACGACGGTGAATTACAGTACGAATATAAATTTTTAGTTCAATCAGATAAGACATTTAGACGCTAATGATTTCAGTCCATATGCCATAATGATAAAGAAATTTTGTTGCATCCCTGTAAAAAAAACATAAGTACTAAATTCACCAAGGGCTATACAGTTCGAACAACGGTGCCCTTTAATACATATGTATTTTTTTCAGTTCAATCAGATAAAGCATTTAGACGCTGTCGTACTTCGAATAACTCCAGCCTATAGACCATAATGATAAAGAGGTTTTCGGGTTGTCCCTGTAAAAAAACTACAAGGATTAGATTCACCAAAATTTATGCACTTTGTGCAAGTGACCGATAGAATGTGTATAGAGTTTCAGCTCAATTGATAAAGGCGTTTAGACGCTATCGCAGTTTAAATAATTTTGGCCCATATAGACCATAATGATAAAGAATTTTTCTTTGTGTCCCTGTAAAAAAAAATTGTAAAGGCTAAATTCACCAAAATTTATATAGTTTATGTTACGGGACTCATAACATGTGTATAAATTTTCAGCTCAGTCGAATGAGGCATTTAGACATTATCGCACTTTAAAAATTTTAGGCCCGTAAACCAGAAAGATAAAGAATTTTTTATTGTGTCCCAGTAAAAAAACACTATAAGTGCTAGATTCACTAAAATCAATAGGATTCGTGCTCTGGTGATCTATAACATATGTACCAATTTTCAGCTCATTTAAACAAAGCGTTTAGACGCCAACATGTTCCCTCACATACATACGCACATACATCATCACGAAAATAGCAAAATGAATTCAGGTGACCTACAAACGTGTCAAAACATCAAAATCTCAAACTCAGATTTTTGACATAATTATACTACATTCCTCCCTTTACTGTTCGGAAAGTAAAAAAATAGTAATTTGTACATAAATACGATACGTAAGAACAAAAACAGGCTTACGTTCTGATATATCCTGCCTAAATTACAAGAATTCACATTTATTTTAACTGTTCATTTTTAGGGACATTGAAATAACTATTTTCGAATATAAAAGTACTTCATGCTTTCGTGTCATATAAGAACGAAAAAAAAAAATAAATTAACCATAAAACGAAGTGTACAAGCAATGAATTTTTACAAAGTTTGTGTCAGTTTTTATATGCGTGATATTCTCACAATTGCGGCATTGGATCCAACGTTTAACTCATTTTCATATTCATGTTTACGACATCATTAACAGCCATTCCATTATAAAAAGTTTTATGGCGAAAAAAAAGCCATAAAAACATTCCCCATAAAGTAATTTAAACTGATTTTTTTTTTTTTTTTTTAAGCCAAAAAAAACAAAAAAACACTTAGTGATATAAGAATTTCCAGAATCAGAATTAAAAGAAGAGAAAAGCTTTACTATGTATATAAAAAAATATATTATTATAATTATTCTTTTTTTTTTTTTTTTTTTTTTTTGTTTCAGAAAAAACAGTTATTTTTAAGATAATCATAACATCTACTGCCTTTTTAAACAAATGTTATTTTAAAATATCTTGTATTTTTTAAAACTAAATAAATTTTAGAAATACATTTTCTATTTTTTTTTTATTGGTAGTCATTTAACACAAATGATGTTATTATAAGCGTTCTAAAGTTTAAAACATAAATTTGTTCATTTTTCGAAAAGGGAAATTTAGTAAAATAGGAAATATGTTTCTATGTATTCTTATACGTAATCGTTACAAACACATACATTATTCTCTGTTACTACAACATAGGTGCCAACTTTAAAAATCTATTCAATAAGAGTGTTCATATACCCAGTGTTGCCAAGTTTAGGAACTTTTTCATTCAATATCTACCACTAAGTTTTAATTATAATGGTTGCCTAATCACTCCTATAACTATATATGTCTATTATATATTTAAAATATCACTCATCAAAATTATTGGTGATTAATGAATAAAATATCTCTATCTTTGGCAACACTGTTCATATTAGTTTTTTTTTTTTTTCAATAAATCATTTTTAGCATACTAGTTTCCTTTTTTTATTTATTCTGTAACAGTGTTCATACCCACTGTTGCCAAATTTAGGGACATTTTTATTCAATATCTACCACTAACTTTTAATTGCAATAGTTGCCTACAATGCTTCCAGAACTTGCGACTTTTTTATTCAAAAGTCACCAATAATTTTGTAAAGCAAGATTTTATGTACATAATAGACGATTCTTTTATCCACCACGAACCCATATTTTCATCTGTTCTATACATCTGTCACCTGAAGATGCGGGGTGATAACTGTCCCCAGATGCCTCAAAAGCACGTTCCTCGAACTATGTCGTTTTATTCGTCTAAGATGTATATCAAATATCACTCATCAAAAATTATTGGTGATTATTGAATAAAAATCTCTCTAAATTTGAAACCAATGTTCATACCCGTTTTTATTTTATTTGTTTTATTTTAATTTTCAAACCATTTTTTTAGCAGACAAGTTTTTTTTTTTTTTTTTTTTTAACGTAATTACACATTGGAGAAAAATACTGTAGAAAGAAAGTAGTGGATAAAAAGGGCGGACTCTAACTCCTTTCGAAATAAATTAAAAATTTAGCAGCTGTGCAACAATTTTGTTTTATTTCACACACGCACACACACATATATTATATATTATATATATATATATATACATATATACATTTTCCAGAAGCTTTCAATGATTAAATTGAGGGAAAAAAATTTTGGTGAAAACGTACAAAAATTGACACATATATATATATATACAAAGGGCATTCCATAAAAACTGAGAGTTATTTTTTACGTAGGGGCAATACCCCGAAACTAAAAAATAGAAGTGCAGGCGACTTTTTCAAACTGTTAACTGTACGTTTATACCAAATTCTAAACGAAGCAGACGATTTTATTTTCCTATTTCCGTGCTTGTTTAAAGAACTGTTTTATTTGACCTACAGAAATGGAGATGAGTGATTCAGAGTTAAAAAACGAAATGCGTTGTGCCATAAAATTTTGCTACCGTTTGGGCAAAACAGCTCCAGAAGCAGTTAAGTTAATGAAAGAAGCTTACGAAAACAAATGTTTTGGTGAGTCTACGATTTTTAGATGGCATGGTGATTTCAAGAAAATCCGTTTGTCTGCAGAACTGGCTCCTACGCCTGGGCAACCAAAAAGTGTTGTGAATGATCGAAATGTTAATACTGTGGGGGTAATCCTTCAAGAAAATCGGCGAATGACATGTGAGGAGATAGCGGCATCAACAAACATTTCGAAAACGTCGATATTTCGCTTTCTACGCAACAATTTACAGCTTCGCTATGTTTGTTCCAGATGGGTCCCTCATCACCTTACTAAAGAACAAATGAAAACTAGAATTCACTAATGTTGTGAATGGAAACAGATGCTTCAAAATGATCCAGATCTACTAAAGACTGTAATAACAGGTGATGGAACTTGGGTGCATCATTAATATCCCCTTACCAAGTCCGCAACAACTGTATGGAAACATACTGATTCTCCGCCTCTGAAAAAAATCCGACAAACCAAATCTGCTGGAAAGGTCATGATGATTATTTTCTTTGATCATAAAGGTGTAATCTATCAGCATGCTGTGCCTCCAAAAACTACTGTGAATGGTGAATATTATGTTTCAGTTTTGAAAATTTTGCAACAACACATAACGAGAAAGCGTCATGAACTGGTAGGGAATTGGACATTACATCACGATAATGCTCGCCCGCATGTCGCTACTTCTGTTCAGCAATATCTTAGTAAATGCAATATTACAATCACGCCACATACCCCTTACAGTCCAGATCTCGCACCATGCGATTTCTGGCTGTTTCCGACTTTTAAGGAGAAGCTCCGTGGCAGAAAATTTAATGCAGATTCTGAAGTTATTTCAGCAGTGGAGGGCTCTTTGAAGCAGCTTCTAGAAAAGGGCTTCTCTACTTGTTTTGTAAAGTGGGTTGAATGATGGGACCGTTGCGTATCATCTGACGGAAGGTATTTTTAAAAAGAATGGTGTATTTTTTGCTGTAAATATATTTCTTCATTTTTTATGATTTTACTCTCAGTTTTTAGGGAATGCCCTTTGTATATATATGTATAATATATTAGATAGATAGATAGATATAGATGTAGATACATAGATAATTTGATAGATGTAGATAAATATAGATATTTAATTTCAGAAAAAAAGTACATCGCTGTTTGTGCTTTAACATATTGCACGAGGGAAACTAATTTTTTTTTTTTCAATCTACCCTTATTGCGCCAGTCATATAAATGTACATTTCTGAAATGTGAGTGCGTGGTATTCAGAGAAAGTGGTGTATATAAAACGTACAAAACTTGACAGCTATATATGTATATATATATATATATATATATATATAGAGAGAGAGAGAGAGAGAGAGAGACAGAGAAAGAGAGAGATGTAATTTCAGAAAAAAATATATCGCTGATTACTTTAACATATTTCATGCGGGAAACGAACTTTTAGATTTTTTTCAATCTATCACTAATGCGTCGATCGCATAAAAGATCGCATTCTAAAACAGGAACAGCACCTGCTTTAATCGCAGAATACGTTGTTGTTGGAGTATATTCCTATTTTAAAAAGTAACCCCCGTCTTTTGGCGCCCCCCCCCCAAAAAAAAAAAAAAAAATGCCCGTTACACGCGTAAGTCTGTGGCAAAATGTACCTGCATTCAATTTATTAAAATAGTTTGATATTTCAAATATTTCAATTGCATTCGAACCTTTTTCAATTATAAACTTAAATAAAGATTAATAAAATATAATGAATGTCTTTACATTAACATTTCACATTAGTATTCGGGTTCAAAATTTCCTATATTTTAAGTAAAAATATATTTTTCTTTATTAATCCAACAAGTTCGAGATAATATATATATATATATATATATATATATATATTATGAATAAAAAGTAAAAGGTACTTAAAATCTAGGATGCTTTTTGTCCACTCTATTCATTATAAAACTCACCATTTTTAACAAATACTATTTGGGAAAAAAACTGTAATATATATATATTAAATTGAAACACATTAGGAATTTTATTGATTTATTGTATTAATGTAGAGAATAAAACGATAAACAATCTACTACGAGGAATAGCTTGGTTCAAATATATGTACGTACTTTTGAAAACAAATATAAGTTGACTGGAGATATAGTTTTGTTGAGAGACATTGATATCTGATAGAATTTACGTAATATAGCAATGATATTGATATGAAAATTAATTTTTGTCCTTTCTACTATAATCTAGTCAGCAAAAGTCTTTATCCGGTATATCTAGAATAATGAATAAGTATTGTTGCATAGCTGCTATCCAGATCCGGAGTATTGTTAGTATCCGCCCATATTTCAACACCACTTAATTTTTATAGTAATTCTCTTTAAATGTATTTGCCATGAAATAAGAATACTCTAAAAAAAAAAAAAAAAAGACTGCTGTGAAAAAAATGCGGGTACTAACGATCCTTCGAATTATTAATTAGGTTGTTGGCAGCTCTGTCATTGATAACAAGCTCGATATTTTAATTTATTGAAAAATTGTAGAAGAAAAATTTATGAATTTGATGTAATAAAGCAGATTAATTGGTACAGGTACGTCGATTGACTCTTGAATCTGAAAATGGAAAAGTTGTGTCTTAAGCACAGTCTTGCCAAAATTAGGGACTATTTTATTGAATATCTACCACTAAATTTTAATTGCAACGGTTCTCTATTCACTTCGAAGTTTAATCGCCTTTAATGTCTATCATGTATCATTCTTCAAAGTTATTCGTAATTGTTAAATGAAAATTGCAACAAAATTTGGCAACACTGCTTGAATATACGAAAGATTATTTTATTTCCATAAAATTGAATTACGTTTTATGTAAAAATAATGTACTTTTTTACCAAGAAAAGCGGCTTTTCTATGGAAAAAATTGCTTACCTTCCACCCCTTCCAATTTTTGGATATCTGAATGCTTTATATATATATATATATATATATATATATATATATTAAACTTTTTAAACAATTTTCTATTATTATTTAAGGTGAAATGTTTTATTAAAAGAGAATACCGCTATCACAAAATCGGTACTGTTGGTTTTTATGAAATTGTTAAAGAATTACAGATGTTCGTTCCAGATTTCAAAGGAAAGATGATTAATATTGAAATTTTTGTAATTTAAATTAATAAAAATAATTTTTAAGAAATAAAATATATAATTTGAATAACATTTTTAAGGATTAAAAATAAATTATTGTTTAAAAAATAAAAAATCATTCATTCTGTTTTAATTCAAGCATTTTTAAACACTTCTTTTTTGAAGCTGTAAAATAAAATGCATTACAACATTTAACACGCCATATTTATTTGCGTGAATGCACTGTGATCTATATTTTCTTCAAAATATAAGAAATACAAGTTTCTTTTGCATTCAAAGATTTTATATTCCTTTTAAACACCTGCCGCGATTTTCCTCTACTGCTAATAGAAATCCCCGTCATCATTTCCACCCCCCCCCCCCTATAAAAAGAGTTTTTTCTAAAAAAAAAAAAAAAAGAAGGAGAAGAAGAAGAAGAAACGCTAGATTCTAAGTTATTATATCAAAATTTATAAATTTTCGTATATACATATACGCTTTGCTATAAAGAAAAAAGATATTTTTATAAGAAAGTTATTATTATAACAGTGGGTCTGCTCAGTCCTTAATTTTCGGCACCTGTAAAGTTGTAAAGTAATGTTTGTTATAAAGTAAGTTTATGATTTTAAGTAAAAGTTTATTATATAAATATCGTGGAGGAAGAATCCCGACAAAAGTCGGGTTCTTACGAACTCTATGATAAATTAGTTATAATTCTCTGAAGAAAAATTTGAATTCCTTCTTTTTATTTCTCTATTATCTTTATGGTAAAACATAGTAGATAAAATATTAAGCAAATTAAATTATCAATTTGCAGTTAAAAATTCGTTGAATAATAATAAAAATAAACACGTGTGTATAGCTATAGATCTACTTTGTATGAAGAAAAATCTGAATTGCATGAGATTACCAAAGAGAAAAATTATAAACTTTCATAAATTGTAAGTAATGATTCGGTTTGTAAGAGATAAAGCGTATGTGTCAGATGCAGAGATGACCAATCCATACAAATGTTATGAGTTCCACATATCCATTAGATTACATATGTACTTTGTTAAATGACATGTGGTACATGAAGTACATCATTTTTTCCTCCTCACATTCCTTTCAAGCATTTTATTTATCCTTATATTGCTTTTGATGATAAATAAAATGCTACGTTTTAGTTTGGTTTAAAAATTATTGTTCTGACACTCTTGAAGATATATTAAAAGAGAATTGAAATTTGCAATCAGGTTCGACCACGGCACATTATGAGTCTCACATTTTGAGAAAAGCTAATTTCAGCAATACGTTCCGAACAAAATACTAATTTTATATTAAACTAGTTCACCAGCATAGTTTATTGCCGAAACGTCAGTGGAGGCCCTCTGTTGAGACTCAAAACGGTTTTGGGCTGTGTCTGTCTGTCTGTCCGTCTGTATGTCTGTCTGTCTGTCGCGCGATAGCGGCCGCAAAAATAGCGTTATTGACTTGAAATTTGGTACACATGTTCATGAGCCCTACGAAATCAGCTGTATAGTTTTTGGTATGTATTCCATTTGTAGTTCGTATACAGGGATGCGCCAAAGTTTTTCTTATCATTACGGCCTATGGGAGGAATTTGTATGTATCGCGGTAGCGGCCGCAAAAATAGCGCTATTGACTTGAAATTTGGTACACATGTTCATGATCCCCACGAAATCAGCTGTATAGTTTTTGGTATGTATTCCATTTGTAGTTCGTATACAGGGACACGCCAAAGTTTTTCTTATCATTACGGCCTAAGGGAGGAATTTGTATGTATCGCGATAGCGGCCACAAAAATCACGCTATTGACTTGGAATTTGGTACACATATTCATGAGCTCAACGGAATTAGCTGTATAGTTTTAGGTGTGTATTCCATTTGTAGTTCGTGTACAGGGACACGCCAAAGTTTTTCTATCATTCCGGCCTATGGGAAGAATCTGTATGTACCGCGATAGCCACCGCAAAAATCAAGCTATTGACTTCCAATTTTTTCCGAAACGTCAGTGGACGCTCTCTGGTGAGACTCAAAAGGATTTTGTGTTCCGTCTGTCCGTCTGTCTGTCTGTCTGTCGTGCGATAGCGGCCGCAAATATCACGCTATTGACTTGAAATATGGTACGCATGTTCATGATCCCCACGAAATTAGCTGTGTAGTTTTGGGTGTGCATTCCATTTGTAGTTCGTGTACAGGGACACGCCAAAGTTTTTTTTATCATTACGGCCTATGGGAAGAATTTGTATGTACCGCAATAGCGGCCGCAAAATTTCTCCGATTGACTTGCAAATTGACACATATATTGAGGCTCGGTATAGAAATAGCTATTTATTTTTTTAGGTCTATACTTTTTATGGATTGTATATAGGGACACGCCAAAATACTTCACATTACGGCGTATGAGGTGAATTGCGTTTAAACGCATTTTAACATCTTTACTTTGCAATCAAGAAAATTAAACTAGCGTACGTGAGTAAGATATTTAAAGTTATGTTGTTTGAAGAAAATATGTACTCTTAAGCTTTCTAATTAATGTACAGGACCTTACAAAAGTGTTCTGACAATGTCACGTAGTCATCCAAACGATGTTAAATTTGGAACAATTATTAATTTTGAACGCAAAGTAAGCTGAATATTTTTTACTGGTGTATACAATGTTTATGGTTTGTTTACAGAGACACGCAAAAGAATTTCGTAGCATTAGAGCCTATGGACAAACTTTTATTTAAGCGAACACTTTTATGCGTTTATGCTGAATTGAACTTAAAATAATTTACATACATTATAAAGATGCTTAAAATTATGTTTACTTTTAAAAAAGGTTATGTGTAGACTAATTATTTTTTGGGACCACACAAAATAATTCCGAGTGTGTACTGTAATCATCCAAATGATGTCAAATTAGTTTGAAAAATTAATGAGTTATAATTAATTAGGTTTATTCATATTATTGGCGTTTATTATGACTGTGGCTACTTTTCCTGGACACATAAAATAATATAGTACTATTACGGTCTAGAGTCGATATTTATTAGAAGTTTATTTTAACATGGTTACACCCCATCAAATATAATGAAAATTTATTAGAATTTTAAAAGCATGTTTTCCTGTTGATAATTGTGGGCATAGAATTGGAAATTACTTTAAAGGTTACGCAAAATATTTCCGATATGCTATGTAATTTTTTTTGTACGATATTTGGTAGTTATGAAATTTGGTATTTATGAATTTCAGGGAAATAATACAAGACCGTCGTTTATTAAGAATACATATTGTTGCGTACTTGGGGGTCCGTAAGTTGTTCGAGAATGAAAGGCAAAACTTGCAAAAATTCAGTGATATATTCACAGTAAGTTCCAGAAAAATACAGGTCTATAAACCAAGTATCAGCTTCAACTCAACCAGTAAACACAGTTTAAACAACATCCGTTAACAGCAAAACAACAGTACAAACTGTTTAGTAATAACACATAAAGAAAGTCTCATATAAAGAGGCTCAAAGCAAAGCAAGCATTTGACGAAACTGACACAGATCTGAGACTGACCGCCTTGGTGAAAAAATGCTCCTTTTATACTTTTCTATCGAACACAGACTGTTCTGGTAAATTCTCGTATCTCATAATGAGATTAGAGCTTCTATATCTGGTATATCCTTAATAAGGATTTTCTCGCCAAGATCGCCAAAAAATCGGCAAGAAGGGAAACAGTCGCCAAATTTGGCGCCAAATCCATTTCTTCCCTTATTGGAGCTTTTTTAAGTGTTTTTAAGGAAACATTAGGCTATTTTAACGCTAAAACGACTAGAAATGCACAAAATTAGCATTTTATTAACTTTACTAAACCTCTTTGAAAGAATTGGTACAAAAATAAATGCAATTATTTACAATTCCGTAACATTTTATAAGATATGCAAATAGAGATAGAACGGGGGGTTGAGGGGGGGCGGCAGCCCCCCTCAGGAATGTATCTGATTATGGTAACAAGTCGATCGAATCAATATATACGATTATATAATAAGGAATAAATAAAAATGACCTATTGAATAATGTCTGATGTAAATAGGACGTTGAGGCTCCTGATCTGCAGATCCACTAGTTGTAGGCTCATTTGAAAGTTGGTGTAATGTGCAACATTTGGTAATTTAAATGACTTTAGTTAGAGAAGTGTTGGAAAAATAACTGGTTACGGAATTTGGTGATATATTGATTTCGATGTTTTTAATGTTTCAGCACCTTTAACTGATAGTGAATTTCATTTGTCCGAATATAAAATATTATTCAGATATCTTAACATGTATAGATACAGGGTTTCTACTTAAACACACAAATTTAAACACAGGAAGTTATTGTTAAGAAAATTATAAAATTGTGTATAAGACATAGTCCAGGTACGGGAATTTGTTTGAGCAAATGAAAGAAAAAAAATAGTTCAAATTTTCGCCACCAGGGGACGTTTTCTAAAGAATTACACACTTATGACTGATGCTTTATGAGGCGAACTGCTAGATTAATTCAGTGAACATTTAACTGTTTTTAAATTGTGTCAGTAGACGGCGCAGTGACTACTTTCTGTAACCATCTCTGAAAGACTTTAGTTTAGAGGCATGCTGTTTAGTTTGTTCGCTCGCTATGTGAAATGTGTCGACGTTTCTGTGCACAGTTATGGCATATAATTGATTTAATCGAGCTTTTATATTTGTGTAAATTGTTAGTTATTATTTATGATTAAAAGTGTTGTCAGTTATGACAGTGTGTTTTATACAGCTTTATTGAAATGGTGAATACGTTTAACCAAGCCAGCCGTAGTGGTGACCAATGACGATACAGTGCAATATGGCGATAGACCTCCGGCCTTTGAAGCTAATTGCTTTAATTTTAAATGAATATATTTTAAATTAATAATTTTTTTTTTCTCTTTCTTTTTTTCCCCCCACTGTTTGAAATTAAAAATGCATTAAATAAATAACTCGAATATATATATTTTTAAAGCTATTTTAAATAGACTGATATTTTTTTTAATGCTGTTTTAATAGTATATATTGTATAGTGTAATACGGTATGGCCGCGATAGATTAAATGATTTGCTATTTTAAGCTAGCGTTTAAAATTTTCTTTCCTATATATTTAAATTCATTTTGACTTTAAATTTTGAACTTATGAATTTTTAAATAGTAGTTAAAGTATAAAATTTTGATAAGATTGCCATGGACTCTGGTGAGAAGGGGATAAATGTTGAAAATGTTTCTTGTTTCTACCGATGTGGAAGAACAATATTCAAATATGGTTTGTTCAGGTTGAAGCGAACTTCGCGACATCGCAGATTACAAATGATCTGACAAAATATATCATAGTTATAGGTTCAATTGATGCAGATTCGCTTATTTCAGTTTCTGATTTGATATTAACCCCCCCCCCCCTCCAAAAATCGTTATGCAACTTTAAAACAAAGGTTAATTTCGGAGTTTTCAGATTCTCAATCTCAGCAGCTGCGTAAATTATTGTCCGAATTAACACTAGGAGATAAAAAAACCTTTAACTTCACTTCGGCAAATGAAAGAATTAGGAGGGAAATCCGTAACTGAGGTTTTTTTTAAAACAATTTGGATGGAACGATTACCTGTAAATTTTCAGGCAATATTGTCTGCCTCTTCAGCGGATTGATCTGAATTGTCAAAATTAACTGATAAGATTGCGGAAATTAAGGAAATCCCTAGTGTTTGCGTGGTTGTTGAGGGGAAAACATTGGAAAGCGAGGTTAAAGAAATTCGAAAAGAAATTGCAGAGTTAAAAACTCAGATTTCAACTTTATTTTCGAAAGTAAATAGGCAATCAAGATCGAGAAGTCGTGATTTAAACCGTGCATATTACCGTAGTAAAAGTCGTAATGTTGGAGATGGAAATTTTGATAATAATGATTCGAATTTATTTTTTTATCATTCAAAATTTGGAAAAAATGCTAGAAGGTGTCGGAAACCATTTCAGTATAATTCAAAAGAGGAAAAAAACTAGTTTTGGCTGTTGCATCTGGTTTAAAATTTGGTTCAGGTGTAGCAGCCCAAGTAAAAAAATGTAGACTTTTTGTTTATGATAAAACTACAAACTGTAATTTTTTAATTGATTCTGGAAGTGATATTTCTTGTATACCGGCACCTATAAATTGTAAATATAATGATCCTGAAGATTTTTTGTATGCCGCAAATGATTCTAGGATACCTACATATGGTAGTAAAACATTGGATATTAATTTGGGATTCCGTCGAAAGTTCCGGTGGTCCTTTGTGATAGCTCGAGTAAATACACCTATTATTGGTGCAGATTTTTTAAACAATTACGGAATTCTTATAGGTTTGAAAAATCAAACTTTAATTGATTCAACTACTACCTTACAAATAAGAGGAAAATTGAGTGGTATTGAATCCCCCTGTATAAAATTAATTTCGGGAAATTCCCCTTATGATAAACTTTTAGAGTCATTTCCAAATTTGGCGAGCCCGGTACAAAATTTTAATTGCATAATACTAAACATCATATTGAAACAAAGGGAGCTCCGGTGTTTTCTAGACCTAGACGATTACATCCAAAATTATTAGAAATTGTAAAAAAGGAATTCCAAATTTTGGTAGAACAGGGAATTTGTCGACCTTCTAAATCTCCTTGTTCCTCACCCATACATGTCGTTCCAAAATCAAATGGTACGTATAGGATATGTGGAGATTACCGACGTTTAAACTCAATAACTATTCCAGATATATATCCTATCCCACATATTCATGATATAACAAATGTCCTTCATAATAAGACAATATTTTCAAAGATTGATATTGTTAGGACATATTATCATATACCAGTGAATGAAGAGTATATTCCAAAAACTTGTGTAACGACACCAATTGGAAATTTCGAATTTTTATATCTCCCGTTTGGTTTAAAATGCGCTCCAATGACATATCAGCGATTTATGAATGGGGTACTGGGGGATTTGGATATTTTGTTTCTTACATAGATGATGTATTGATATTTTCAGAAAACGAAACGGAGCATATCAACCATGTAAAAATGGTTTTTGAAAGACTAAATAAATTTGGTTTAAATATAAATAAATCAAAGGGTTATATATGGTCAAAATACTAGTGAATTTTTAGGTCATGAAAATTCCGCGTCGGGTATTAAACCCCTTGACAGAAAAGTTAAAGCCATTTTGGAGTACCCTAGACCTGAAAATTTGCTAGAGTTACGAAAATATTTGGGATTAATAAATTTTTACAGAAAATTCATAAAACACGCTGCGGACATTTTGGCTAATTTAACAGATTTATTAAAAGGAGTAAAAGGAAAAAATAATCATTCAAAAATTGAATGGACTCAGGAATTAGTTGATACTTTTGAAAAATCAAAGCAAGCTCTTTCGAATGCTGCTTTGATGTCATTTCCGAGTACAAATGGAAGGTTTGTATTGCATAGTGATGCCAGTAATATTACTATTGGTGCAACACTTAGTATATTAGAAGGGTCAGATTGTAAACCAGTTGGATTTTTTTCCAGACGGTTATCGCCTTCTCAGGCTAAGTATTGTACTTTTGATCGTGAACTCTTAGCAATGTATGAGTCAGTAACATTTTTCAGACACATGCTGGAAGCACGAAACTGCGAAATAATTACGGATCACAAACCAATTATTGAAGCCTTTCGTAATGTACGTGACACACATACAAATAAGCAGGCACGTTGGCTTTCCTTTATATCAGAATTTACTACGGATATTAAATATATAAAAGGGGAGTTAAACGGTGCTGCAGATGCCTTGTCGCGTATAAATGAAATTTCTATTCCTGTAAATTTAGATTTTGATGAATTAAGTAAGGATCAAAAATCGGATGAGGAATTAAATAAATTAATTTCAGAACCAGAGTCAGTGCTTAAATTAAAACTAATTACATTGTCTAATACAAATTCACAGCTTTACTGTGACATTAGTACTGGAAAAGCTCGTCCATATGTCACATTAAAATTTCGTAAGAAAGTTTTCCATAATTTACATTGCCTTTCGCACCCTGGTATGCGAACTACAGTCAATCTCATTAGAGATAGATTTGTGTGGCCTCTTATGAATAAAGATTGTCGTGAATGGGCACGTTAATGTATTGATTGCCAACGATCAAAAATTAATAAACATACTAAATCTTCATTGAAGAAATTTGATATACCTACTGCGCGTTTCCAACATATTCATTGTGATATTGTAGGTCCCTTACCGGAGTCACATGGTAAATCTTATTGTTTAACTGTAATAGAGCGTGTTACCCGTTGGCCGGAGGCTTATCCGCTAAAAGGCATTACAGCTGAAACAGTTGCACGAACTCTTTACAGAGAATGGGTTGGCCGATATGGTAAATAATTAAAAATTACGACAGATCAAGGGAGACAGTTTGAATCTGACTTATTTAAACAGTTTGCTCAGTTACTTGGTATAGAAAAATGGAGAAATTCGCCATATAATCCGAAAGCAAATGGTTTAGTTGAAAATTTTCACAGACCACTAAAAGCAGCGATTACGGCTCGTGGAACCCGTAGTTGGACTGAGATCCTCTCAACAATTCTCTTGGCTTTTAGATGTGCATTGAAAGAGGATATTGAAGCAACTCCTGCTGAATTACTGAATGGAAGTAAATTAAGACTTCCTGGGGACTTTTACGACCCTACGGTAGACATAAAAGACCCACGTATTTATGTTGAAAAATTAAGAGAATTTATGAGGTTGCTCAAACCGAAACCTACATCTGCACATAAAAATAATCCAGTGTTTGTACATAAGCATTTAAAACAGTGTTCATATGTATTTGTGAGATATGATCGAGTTAGAGGATCTTTACAACCACCATACAATGGACCATACCCTGCAGTGTCAAGAAAGGAAATGTATTTCCATATTTTAAAAGATAGAAAAATTCAAGTCGTTAATATCGATAGACTTAAACCAGCATTTATTGTGTTTGTTTCTCCAATAGAAGTTAAACCAGATGAAAACATTAGTGCTCGTACCTCCGAGAAACTAGTACCTAGACGTTCTAAAAGACAGGTCCGATTTCCAGACCGATTCGTACCCAGTTGAAGTTTGCCTGTCTTTGCTCACTGGGGATGGGGTACTGAGGCGAACTGCTAGATTAATTCAGTGAACATTTAACTGTTTTTAAATTGTGTCAGTAGATGGAGCAGTGAGTACTTTCTGTAACCATCTCTGAAAGACTTGTTCAGAGAATGCAGTTTAGTTTGTTCGCTCGCTATGTGAAATGTGTCGACGTTTCTGTGCACAGTTATGGCATATAATTGATTTAATCGAGCTTTTATATTTGTGTAAATTGTTTGTTATTATTTATGATTAAAAGTGTTGTCAGTTATGACAGTGTGTTTTATACAGCTTTATTGAAATGGTGAATACGTTTAACCAAGCCAGCCGCACTTTACTTATATTTCACCATCTTTTTATTCATGTGTCACTCTATAACACGTTAACTCACCCCAAGACCTCAATCCACGGGACTTTTGACTTTTGGGGAGTTTGAAAGATCTGGTAAATCGTGATAATCCAAGAACTTTACCTAACCTCTTAAACACAGCATTTCACAAAGTGTTCGTAACATTTCCCCGAACACACTGTGGTCATCTATTAAACTGTCTTATGATTCCAGATGGTAGCTGACAATGAGGGCCATTATGTTGAACATGTCTTGTTGTAGTAAAGTTTGTAAACTATCATAAATGTATGATAAATTTATAATTCATTAAAAAACACCACCTAATGGCAAAAATATGAACTATTATTATTATTATTCGCTAAACAAATCCCCATACTTTCATTATGTCCTGCACAAAATTTCATAACTTTCTCAACAACAGTTTTGTCCGTAGACAACTTTAAAATAGGTTCGTTCAAATTCGGCCATCCTCTCTCTCTATATATAATAATAAGATGTATGTTTTTTCTTCTATGCGATATATTTCGCAAACAGGTGGAGTAGGGCAACTTTGTTGTGGTGTTCTATAGCCCACATGAGTTCTTTTATCGCCATATCTCGTTTAACTCATTTGATGTAATTTTTTATGGATAAATACAGGGTAATGTAATTTTGCATGTATCGATACAGGGTAACTCTAATTTATCCCTGTATAAATTAGAGTATTAATATATTTTTGTTGTAACTTTTTAAAATGGGAATAAAGCTTTTATATTTAGAATTTTTTGTAAAAATATACATTTCTTTTTAAAATAATTATATATATTAGTAGGAATTAGCATAGCCATGCTCTTTGAAGTATTTGGTTCTCTCTAGAAATAAATTACTTTTTGTGTAGTAATAAACAATACGGAATGTTTCGTTTCAATTAAACAAAGTAGGTTTTTGAAATATGCACAACATAGCTTACTGGAAAAATTTTTTAGGAATTTTTATTTTATTTAATCAGTAAAAACTGTTATAGAAATATTATTAAACGCTTTCAGGGGTAAGGAAATTTCATTCATTTGAAATAAACTACAAGAAAAGAAGTAAACACAATTTTTAATTTTAAAGCATAACTTTGTAAAAATTTCCAGGACATATTTTTGCTGTTGCGACTTAAAATTAGGTGGCGTACTTATACCCCACCGCACCTGAAAGTGACATTTTGTTTTCTGGTTTCCAAAAAGTGCTAAATTTGGCAACTGTGTTTACAAACGGCAACCTTTCAGTAATGCTATAAGCTTGATAATTTTGTCTTTATTTTATTTTTATTTTTATTTTATTTTATTTTATTTTATTTATTTATTTTATTTTTTTTACATATCCTGGGACCTGGACACATCGTTAACTATGAGATTGAGATTTGAGAAAATGGCATATATTTCTCATTCACACAACATGAGAATTGATGTAACATTCCAAAATATCGTAATATTGAAATATATTGAAAAATAAAGTTGAAAAAATCATTGAAAATGCTACTTCAAAAAGTGGCGTTAATATATATATATTATAGTATAATTCTTAGCAATATCGATATACTTACAAGTTAGTGATTATGTTGTTGCATTTAGTCATCGGCATTTGTGGATATATTAATTAATGATTCAATTGACTTACAAAAATTGTATAAGAAACACCAATATCGATGTTAATATTTCAGCAATGTATTTTGAATAATGTTAAAATATAAAATAATTGAACAATGAGCCTATGGTTACGTAACTCCAGATAATGAGTAATATTACAAAACAGTTCTTTCTTCCTCCTGGAACAAATTATAAACAAATATTTACACTCAATTTTAATCATACCATATTTTTTCTGGAAGTGGAATGTTTAATGTATAACTCGAATTATTTAAAATGAAATCTTCAAACTTATGTTTTTGTGATCCCATATTTTAGCAAAGTGTATTTCGCTTAACTTTACAGTGTCTTTATTTTATTTTATTTATTTTTTTTATCTAACAACGCAAACTCAAATTAAAATCCTTTAAAATTTATTTGTCTGTGAAATATCAGAAACTTTCTTTTATGCTTTCAATTTATTAAAGCGAATTTTAAAAGCTTCCTATCATACGATTAAACTGAAATTTTTACGTTTCTGTACATTGCTGCCAACTTAGCATCTTTTGGTTACCGGAAAATTTTAACAGAAATATTTATTTTATTCAATCAGTGAACTGTAACGGTTTTCACTGATAAAGCAAAGCATTAAAAAAATATTAAAATTTTCCGGTAGCCAAAGGGTGCTAAGTAGGCAACTATATGCGTGTATAATTCTTATGACAATACACGCTCAAACAGTAAAAATCTTAGAGGTCAGTATTGTAAGACTTTGCGATTCATTTATTCAACAGTCACCAATAATTTTGAGAAGTAATATTTTATATCTATAATAGATGATTAATCGTCTGTTATGTATATCAAATATCCCTTCTCAGCATTCAAAAATTATACCTCTGGGGGTCACCGAAGCGGGAGAGCCATCCCTTCCGTGGAGAATCAAAATTGTGATGGCATGTCTCCGGACCACCTCTAGGGGTGTGTCCCAGACCGTCGCCAATTGTCCATATACGCAGCACTAGTGCGACGTAAAACCCAACCAACCAACCCTTCTCAGCATTTTTCGTGTCTATTGAATAACTGAATGGAATAATTGATGAATTGGTTACTGAATATCAATAAAACTGGCTAGATTTTTCTCCATATTTGAATTCCAGTATGATTTGTAAAAAAACTTCCGGGACGCTAAATCTAGTTCAAAATTTGTTTTTGTTACGTTTTGGTAAAAAATAAATAAATAAATAAAAAATGCGTGCTTTTAAATTTTACAGTTGACTAGCATTCCATAAATGTAACACAAAGAATTTCCAGACAGTATCTATATTAAGAATAACAGTATCTGAAATTTCCAATAACATACTTGTAAAATCTATCATGACCTCAGTAACCTCATCCATCGTGGAGTCACCAAGCTACACACTCCGTAGAGAATCAAAATTATGATGTCATGTTTAAGGTCCACCCTCCGGGGTGTGTCCCAGACCGTCATGTCACAAAAAGCCCATAGCATAACACTAGTGCAACATAAAAACCAATCACTCACTCACTAAAAGTGTACTAAAAGTATATTTACCTGTCTTCGATCGTTCAAAATAAATCGAAAATTAAGACGCTTGTTTCAGGCTAACTATGAGCTCAGTATATTGGCAGGGATGACTAATTATATGTAATAAACGTTAGCAGAAACCTTACAAGGCAGAATTGGAATACAAATTAAGCATATTGGCTACATTCAAGAGTATAAATAGTTCCAAAATAAGTAACGTTTTATTAATCACTGGGTTAAATGAAATGCCAATATTATTTATTATTGAACATAATTATTTAATGTTAGCAGGCTTCGCCTGTTTCACTAGTTACTATATTAAAAGCAATTAAAAAAAGAAAAAACATTAATTACCATAATTTAAATCACTTTATAAATTCCTAGTATGTTGTGGCCACTACAAATCTTTCTGCTATATAATCTTACACAAATTTACGCCGTACAAATTATTTATGAAACTATTTATTAAAATCATTTTCCATGATTAATGCAGACATTGTTATCTCAGAGAATTATAACACTGAATGCCGAAAGAAAGTCAATTTTTTGTCTACATCAGAAGATTTTTTTTTTCCTTTTTCTTTCTTTTTCTTTTTTTTTTTTTTTTTTTTTTTCTTCCGTTAAAAAATAAAATATCGGCCACTTTGTTTTAAAATATCACACATCTATGAATTAACCAATCTTTTTCAAGATATTGACGAGTTGTTTTAAAAAATACTCATATTGAAAATTTGCACACCCCGGTGGGTGCTTTTCCTCCAGGAGGGGGGGGGGGGGCGATGCACCTACATGTAAACACTTTATTTTCAAGTTTACTACTAGTATTATCAGTAATTCGTACTAATTTTACAAATCATGCATTAAAAATAATTCTCATTATGTACACTAATACGAAATGTTGTTCTATACTGCTAGGTTAAAAATCTAGAAAAAATTAAATCACAGCACCACCTGCCAAGCGATTGATCCTCAAATGTAATCAGCACCAATTTAGGCCAGAGTTAATTTTCGTTTATTGGTTCGTGAGATAGAGCGTTCACAACATTTTTGATTCACATTCAGGACGTACACACAGACAGACATTTTCTAAAAACAGTTAAATCGTGTTCCGGAAATTTCGGAACGTGTAAATCCGTCGAAAACGGGAGTACGAAAATTTTCACGAATCGAAAACTTCCTTATATACATAGAAGAAAGTAAAAACTAAAAACAATTCCTCTTAAATTATATGAAGCCTGGCCTGGGATACCGCTGTTTTCGGCAGCCTTTTCCTCACCTACGTTGTATCGGTTCCAGGCATTGCCCTCCCTAGATACTAGTCACTTATCAGAGGACAATTTCCTGGTCCCCGCTGCTTGCATTTGCGCTTGAACCGGACATTTTAATTTAGGTGCTAACTGGACAATATATTGTGATGCTATTGTTGAAGATCTACACTTTTTCGAATAAACATTTCTTGATTACATTTTCATTTTCACTCTATAACACAACAGGTCGCTGCAACAGACAATCTTTCCAGCTACAACAGTTTTAATTAATTTGAAAATGTCAAATCAAACATTCGAAAATCGAGTTTTGAGGTGCTTCAGGAGAGATGAAAACGGATTTTTAAGGAAAAATCTGTAGCTAAAAAGCGATGGACATACACATACGTATATTTTATTATACGTATAGTCCGGTCAAATTAGACCAAAAAATAAGAGTGAAGATACGTAAAGTTACAACAAGCTGATAATCAGTAAAATTGTTCAAAATATAATTATAAATAAAATTTTGAAATTCTCCACCATTCCGGTGTATGGAAAAAATTTTACTCAAGGTCAAAGGTCAAAGGTCAAAAAATGAGTTTTTCGCGATTTTCAGCAAAACGGTAAGTTTTATCATAAAAAAGCCTCAGACAAAAATCGTAGATCATAAAATTATGTACAAAAAATGTATCAATACTTTTTTTCCTACGAGCCACCGTTTCTGAGATACTACGATCCAAAAAGTTGTAAAAAGTTGTAATGTTCATAATATATATGAGTACACCACGTATATACATCTCTAGAGTTTTAATATATGTTAAACTATTTTTCTATCGGTCATTCTAACTTACACTTAAAATATAAAATATAAATAAGTTATAACTATAAGAATATCAGGTAAAATGAAAACCAGTCCCTTCATTTATACACCAGTGTAACCTCGAGACAACATCTGTCCCCTGTTCAATTACGTGCGTGGCTACTGCTTAGCCAAGGATTAAAGACGGGTCATATGACTCGGAGGTGGAGAGAAAACGAATCTATTCTATAAAATAGGATAGGAGGGAAACGATAGGAGGATCTTACATAACTTGTTTTGGTGAGAGGTTGACTTCGGTGAGAGATTGGTTGCAAAAAAGTTGGACTGTTTTTTTCTCTGGCATGTACAAATTGTCAAGGCCGGTCGTGTTCTAATGTTGAATCACCAACAGTGGAAGATTCGTTTGATTCTAACGAGATGACATGCGATACGTCGCTATTAACGCAATTTACTTGCTCTCAAAATGAAGTTGAAGAAGAGGAGGAAGAAGAAGAAGAAGAAGAACCAGAAGAAGATCAAGAAGAAGAACAAGAAGAATTTGAATCAGACGAATAAGCTTCATTACTTTTTTTTAATTGACATCGTTTTTATTTATTACAATCTTTGCTGATTTCCGTTATTTTGCAATAGTTACAAATTAAACAGGATCATAATTGACTCGTGGAATAGGCCTACTTAGGAAACCACGTTAAAAAAAAAACGCTCTAAGTACACTACCTCATAAGTGGCGTGGAAACGTGTGCATATTATGACGATTACAACTTTTACAACTATTTGGATCGTAATATCTCAGAAACAATGGCTCGTAGGAAAAAAAGTATTAATACATTTTTTGTAGATAATTTTATGATCTACAATTTTTGTCTGAGGTATTTTTATGATAAAACTTACCGTTTTGCTGAAAATCGCGAAAAACCCATTTTTTTTACCTTTGACCTTGAGTAAAATTTTTTCCATACACCGGAATGGTGGGGAATTTCAAAATTTTATTTATAATTATATTTTGAACAATTTTACTGATTATCAGCTTGTTGTAACTTTTACGTATCACCGAACGTCTAGATTGACCGGACTAGTAGAGATGCGCCATAAAATTCTTATTTACTATGGTTCAATGATATTTCTAGCATTTATATCTGTGAAATAATTTAAGTACTCCTTTTTTAGAGAATTTCTGGAAACAATATGCTTAACAGTTAATCGAAATTTATTTTCCTTTTTTTTGTGCGCTATATATATCATTTACATTAAAAAAAAAAAAAAAAAAAAAAAAAAAAAAAAGGAAAGAAGTTATAAATATAATCAATTAAATATTTTAAAAGTAGTGTTAAAAATACAGTTAATATTCAATATAGGGATGTTAGAAACTGCTAATACTTTTCTAATGGACTCCCCTTTGTTTCTTATCTAATATTTCTTTTCACTTACCTTATTAAGGTTTTAAAAAAATCGATATGGGTTTTAAACTGAATACTTGGTAGAGGGAAATTGAAGAAATATCGAAGGATATCGATAAATTTTATAATTCCACGAACGATACATTACCGTGAATCGAGAAAAAATATGAATTTAATTTATGTAAAATTTTAATATCTAAATAATTGATTTATTACTTAAATACTTAAAATTTTGCTACTTTTAATTAAACACAAATTTTGACGGAAAACAAATGTATAATTTGCAAATGTGCTCAAACAGAGATGTCATTTTTAACACTTTCCAACAAGGTTGAAATGTGTTTATGACTGTCTGTCTGTCCGTCTGTCTGTCTGTCTGTCCACGCTCTAACTCCCGTAAATATTTATGGAATTTCTTGAAACTGATATATATTATTCAAGATCACTATCGGATGTTCCCTAGTGAAAATGGAGTTTATACCTCTACTGGTTTGTGTACAGGGACTACCTAAAATATTTCAAAGCATTGTGTTCTAAGAGAGGCATTTCTATAAACCATATTTTCATACCCTTACTGTACAAAAATCTTAATGAAATTGAAATATGTTATATAAGTTCACTATCGGATGTTCCCTGTTGAAAATGGATTTATACCTCTACTAGTGTGTGTACAGGGACCCCCTAAAATATTTCAAAGCATTGTGTTCTATGAGACGCATTTCTATAAACTATATTTCCATACCCTTAATGTACACAAATCTTAATGAAATTGAAATATGTTATTCAAGTTCACTATCGGATGTTTCTTGTGTAAAATAGAGTAAATACCACCTCTGATTTGTGTACAGGAACACACAAAAGTATTTCAAAGCATTGTGATCTATGAGAGGCATTTCTATAAACCATATTGCCATACCCTCAGTGTACACAAATCTTAATGAAATTGAAATAAGTTATTCAAGTTCACTCTCGGATGTTTCCTGTATAAAATGGAGTAAATACCACCACTTATTTGTGTACAGGTGCACACAAAAGTATTTCAAAGCATTGTGTTTTATGAGAGGCATTTCTATAAACCATATTTCGATACCCTTACTGTACACAAATCTTAATGAAATTGAAATATGAGATTCAAGTTCATTATCGGATGTTTTCTGTTTAAAATGGACCAAATACCACCAATGATTTGTGTACAGGGACACACAAAAGTATTCCAAAGCATTGCGTTTTATGAGAGATATTTCTATAAACTAAATTTTAATAACTTTACTTTGCACGAAGATTTATGAAATTGAAATGTGTTATTTATAAGCACAAAAGAAAATGCTTTGCATAGAATATAGCATGATTAGCATTAGATTTACAGGGTGACACAAAAATATTCAGTTATATAAAGAGCTATTAATAAATATTTGCTAAAAGTGTACTTTCGTTTACATTAAGCGTTTTTAACACTTCCCAACAAGGTTGAAAAGTGTTAATGACTTCGGTTTGTCTGTCTGTCTGTCTCTCCGCGCTCTTATTCCCGCAACTATTTCTGGAATTTCTTGAAACTGATATATGTTATTCAAGTTCACTATCGGATGTTCCCTTTTGAAAATGGAGTTTATACCTTTACTGGTTTGTATACAGGGACACCCGAAAGTAGTTAAAAGCATTGCGTTCTATGAGAGGTATTTCTATAAATCGTAATTTCATAATATTACTGTACACATATCTTAATGAAATTGAAATATGTTATTCAAGTTCACTATCGGATGTTCCCTGTTGAAAATGGAGTTTATACCTCTACTGGTTTGTGTACAGGGGCACCCGAAAGTATTTCAAAGCATGGTGTTCTATGAGAGGTATTTCTATAAATCATATTTTCATACCTTTACTGTACACATATCTTAATGAAATTGAAATATGTTAATCAAGTTCACTGTTGGAGTTTTTCTGTATAAAATGGATTAAATACCAAATCTATTTTATATTCAAGCACACTCAAAAGTATTCTAAAGCATTGGGTTCTATGAGAGATATTTCTATAAATCAAATTTTAATTACTTTACTTCCAAGAAATTTTTGGAAATTCAAATATGTTATTTATAAGTACAAAAGAATGCTTTACATAGAATACAGCATGATTAGCATTAGGTTTACAGGTGACACAAAAATATTCTGTTATATTAAGAGCTATTTTTAAAAATTTGCTTGAATTCTACTTTCTTTTACATTAAGCGTTTTTAACAGTTCCTAACATTTTTTTAAGTGTGAATATGATATCAATTTATTAATCTGTCCGTCTGTCTGTCTGCCCGTGCTCTAACTCCTTTAAATATTTATGGAATTTTTTGAAACTAATATATGGGTTTCAAGTTCACTATCGAATGTTTCCTATTGAAAATGGAGTTTATACCTCTACTGGTTTGTATACAGGGACACCCGAAAGTATTTCAAAGAATTGTGTTCTATGAGAAGTATTTCTATAAACCATATTTTCATATCTTTACTGTACAATATCTTTATGAAATTGAAATATGTTATTCAAGTTCACTATTGGACGTTTCCTATATAAAATAAATTACATACCACCACTAGTTTATGTACTGGGACACTCAAAAGTACTCCAAAGCATTGCGTTCTTTGCGAGATATTTCTATAAATCAAATTTTAATAACTTTACTTTCCACGAAGTTTTAGGAAATTGAAATATGTTATTTATATGCACAAAAGAATGCTTTGCATAGAATATAGCATGGTTACCATTAGATTCACAGAGTGACACAAAAATATTCAGTTATATTAAGAGCTATTAATAAAAAATTGCTAGAATTGTACTTTCATTTACATTAAGCGTTTTTGACACTTTCTATCATTTTTTTAGTGTGAATATCATTTCAATTTGTGTATATGTCTGACTGTTCTTCTGTCCGTCTGTCTGTCTCTCTGTCTGTTTTTCTGCGCTCTAATTCCTGTAAATATATATGGAATTTCTTTAAACCGATATATTTTATTCAAGTTCACTATCGGATGTTCCCTATTGAAAATGCAATGGATACCTCTTCTGGTTTGTGTACAGGGACACCCAAAAGTATTCGAAAGCATTGTGTTCTTTGAGAGGAGTTTTTATAAATCATATTTTAATACCTTTAATGTATAGAAACTTTAATGACATTTCAATATGATAATCAATTCCCTATCGGATGTTTCCAATGTAAAATAGAGTACATTTCTAACTGGTTTGTGCACAGGGGCACTTGGAAGTACTCCAAAGCATTGTGTTGCGTGAGAGATATTTTTATAAACCAAATTTAAATAATTTTATTTTTCACAAAGCTTAATGCAATTGAAATATATTATTCTTATGCACAATCGAGTGTGCCTTCTATGTAATATTGTATGGTTAGCATTAGATTTACAGGGCCACACAAAAATAATCAGTTACATTAAGAGCTATTAATAAAAATTTGCTGGAATTGCACTTTTGTTTACATGAGCGTTTTAACACTTTCTTATAATTTTAGTGAGAATATGATTTCAATTTGTGCATCTGTCTGTCCGATTGTCTACCTTTCTATCTGTTTGTCTCCTGCTCCTATCATCCGTGAATATTTTGAGAATTTTTTAGAAATAATACACTCAAGTTCTCTATGGAATATTCCCTATGTTATTAATAGGTCCTGTACAACTAGTTTGTTTACAGGGACAACAACAACATCAATATAAAAAAAAAGCTAATGTATTACGTTGTAGAACAGAATTTTTTAAAAGTTGTATTTAAAAAACTTTCTGCTACAAAAATCATAAAAACATTGACATGTATTATTAATATTCTAAAATATTGTTTTGTATAAAATATGATATGATTAAATTTCAGATTTACAGGGCTACAGTAATATATTCAGAGAGTTTAAAAGCTATAATTATAATGTAACGGCTGCGTTTTCTTTTGCGTTAAGCCTTTTTAATACTTTCCAAAATGCCTAAGTGTACTTTTAAAATCAATTAGTCTATCTGTATGTTTTTCATTCCTTCTGTCTGTTGTGCGATAACGTAGGCAAAGAATATTAATAGTTATTCGATACAACAATTGCGTACAGTTGGAAAGTGTTACTAATCAATGCGTACGGCATGATTTTTCTTTGTTATTTTTTTTTTTTTTTTTTTCGTAACTACCAGGTTTTGCCTATTCGCAGGGCACTAAATTTAAATGAATCCTCAAAGTTCATCATCATTATTGATAAAATCAAAAAAATAATAAATAAAAATAAAAATCACTGAAATCAGCCAACCTAAATTAAAGTTCCCACTGCGCTCGGTAGTCGTTTCCTCGCTTGTACCCCGTGGTAAGTTAGAAGTTTTGCAATAGTGCATATTGCGTACTTTTAATCAATACCCACACACCAAAATTCACCATCCTAAGGAAATTTGAAACAAATATAATCTTGAAACTGTGTTATTGCTCCGCTTGTACCAATGAGGGAGGGGGGGGGGAGGGACTTCATAAAATCACTTTATAGTGCGTATTCAATACGCATAATAGACTGACACAGAAAAAAAAAATAAAAGAAAAACCTTCCTGAGATAATATGGAGCAGATGTTTGAAAACGTGTTTTTGCCCCCACTCTTAAAGGATGAGGTACATTTCACAAAAATTCTTTATACTACGTATTCGATACGTATAATGTATCCACACATCCAAAATCGCTTTTCTGAGATAATTTGGACCAGATTTAGGCTTGAAAACGTCATTTTTGACACCTAGCAAAACCTCTTTGAAATGTGTGTACTGGGTACGTATAACCAATCGACGCATCCAAAAATCGTTATTGCGAGAAAATGTAGAGCAGGGTTACTTTTCCAAACGTGTTTCATCTCCCCCCCCCCCACTCCCGCTTTATAGGCGAGAAAGGGGAGGAAATTTCAAAACATTCCTTTATTGTGCGCGTTAAGTACGCAAAACCAACCTACTCATAAAAATTAATGTTACTGAAATAATTTGGAACAAGATTAGGCTTGGAAATATTTTTATTACCCCCCAACCTCAAAAGGGGAAACGGGGGGAAGAATTTCGTCAAATTCTGTTGCAATAGGTGTCGGAGACATACAAACAATTTACGCACCAAAATTCGTCACAAGGATTTCTCAGGACAAATTTAGCGCTGAAAGGGAGTCACAAGTTTCGCCTGTCGACCCCCCCCCTCAAATAGAAAAGAAATTAAAGTAGTTTTTAGAAGTATCCTAAGGAAGACATATGACAGTTTTCAGCATCTCTTAGTACAATTTTTGGTAGAATTCTACTAAAAAATCAGTATTTTACTAAATTTATTCTCGAAAATCGATTTCCCCACTCCCTTCCCATTAAAATTCAAAAATCACCTTTTTTTTTTTTTTTTTTTTCTTTTTTTCAGTCAAGTCTAGTTTTCTCAAGTGCAATATCTTCACCGTAAAATAATTTGTAGCTGTTTATGCTTACAAACGTGGTTTTGCTTCCTGCCACCACGGTTTTGCTTCCCGCGCAAGGGAAAGGGAAAATTTCGTAAAATCTTGTTGCTATAGGTGTCGGATACATATAAACAATCCAAACACCTAAATTCGTCACCGAAGATTCCATAGATTTCCCAGGACAAGTTTAGCGCTAAAGGGGGAGGGGTCTCGAATTTGCCCCCCACGTAACGCCCCCCAAAATCGAAAATCATATAAAATCAAACTTGAGCTTTTGGAAATATCGTAAAGAAGACGCATGGCTGATTTTAACATCTTTGTACCATTTTTTGGTAGAGTTCCATTCAAAAATCTTGAATTTGCGAAATTTCCCCCCAAATCAATTTCCTTCCTCTCCACTCCCGTAAAAATCGAACATTCTAAACTCATAGAAAATACATTTTTCGTACTCAGCTCTAGTTACCCCATGTGAAATTTCTTCACCGGAAAGTATCTTGAAGCCGAGTTATACTTACAAACGTTACAAACGCTGGGTTCTCAGAGGTGGAATAAGGGGGATTTTCCAATAGTTAATAGATATAATTTTAAGTTGGCTACATATATAAATTCCTGTCAAGTGTCATTGAATTCTGTGCAGCTGTTCTCTCGTGATACTCGGACAAAAATAACGTTACAGACGATCGTGACAGACACGACGACACACACACCACACACAAATTTTTTTCTGAAATTACTTTAGGATTTCACGACGCGTGAAACGTGAAGATATCGCAAAATATTTTGATTCTGAGAAATTTACAGACAAATGTCAGATTTTATTTTATTCTTTATTTATTTATCTATTTATTTCTTTACTTATTTTTGTTTTTCATGAAGAATATGTTTAATTAAATCAATCTTTAATTTTAACAAAAACTTTTCGCGTTAGGTATAAAGTTTTATGGACTATTGCATTATTTTAAATTATATTTGTGTCTCAAAACAAATATTTTTTTCCACTTACATTATATTTGAAATTAAATGTTTTATAAATAAATGTCACTGCTGAAATTTTCCAATGGCTGAAAATATAAAAGGAAATAAAGAAAATATTGAAATCTCTTTAAGAAATTTTTGCTTGCAAGTATTTTTCTTTGAGATTTAAGGAAACTTATATAATGTGAAACAGATTTTTTTTTTTTTTAATGTCAATGTAAATTTTGTAAAAGAATCTATGCAAAAAGAAATTTATTAAAACTGAAAAAAAAAAAAAAAAAAAAAAAAAAAAAACTTTTTTTTTAAATTGAATTTTGTTACAGCTCAAAATTTTATATTTTCTGATTATCTTTAATATACAAATATATTAAGGTTAATACGATGGTATGTGTTTGCATGCTCTATCATTTTGATGGAATTTGCAATACAAAATGAAAGTTGAAATGTTCTTATGAGAAAAGTAGTTTATTAACGCACAAAATGTAATTATTACAATGTATTTTATATAATTTCTAGGAAAAGAATTACAATATGAATTTTTTTGAAATTGTGAGGTTTTTTTTCTTGAATTAATATGTTTTTGAGTAAAAATTACGACACGGAAAACCCTCCGTTTATTTTTTTATTTACTTTTTTTTTTAATATATATATATATATATATAATAACAATATTGCTTTAGTAAATTTCTCAATATTCTGTAATATTTCAGCCATTCTTTTTTTTTTTAGTTAGAAATATTAATTAGGTGCAAAATTATGGAATAGTAAGATTTTGTATGGCAGAGCTGCAAACGTTTCAAAGTTTGCCTTACCATTATTTCTGATTTTTTTCTTTTTATGGTTTATCGAAAATTCTGTAATTAAAAAGGACAAAATATAATTTCCAGAAATAATGGTATGAAAAATTCCGAAGGCTGGCAGCTCTTTGTACACAAGAAATTAAATATATATATTATATTTTTAATAAAATAACTTTTCAGTTCGACATTTATATATATATATGTATATATATATATATATATATTCTTTTTTTCTTATCCTATTGTGCATTAAATTCGCTTTTAACCTTTAAAATACCTAACAGAAAAATACATGCACATATTTCTAATATTAAATTTTATTTGCTTCTTTAGGAAATTCATTAGTTAATATTTTTAACACCACGATACTCGAAATTTAAATTCTTCCAGTAAAAAAAAAAAAATGAAGTAAGCGTAAATTGTTATATTTTGTAGGTGTAAAGTAAATTAAATATGCATATGTAAATGTTTTTTTTTTATAAACTAATTCTTCAGCTTCAATTTTATTTATGTATCTTTTTTTCCCCCCTTTTGCACATCAAGTTCTCTTTTAACCTTTAAAATACCTAAAGCAAAAGTACATTTTCATCTTTAAAATAGCAATTCCTGTGTGCTCTTCAAAGAGAAGTTCCTTTATTGATATTTAGAGTATCACGAAAATATGAATCTAAAGGTCAAACATTTCTTCTAGGAAAGAAATCTAGAAAAAAGACTTCATAAAACACTTGATACATATTTCTCATATTTCATAGCTTCATAAAATATGAAGAAAAATACTAGAATATGTTTCCGATGCAAAATAAAATTAAAGTTATATAACAATATTACATTTTTTTAAAAGGAATTATTCTGTATAATTAAAATATACATTACTAAAAAGCTTAAAAATTTAATTATTTCAAAAGGTCTAAAAAAAATTTAAAGTTCAACATAAAATACTGTTTATAATATACCCGGGGATTCAAATGTCACAGAAAAACTAGTTGGCATAGGTGGACTTTGCTCAGTTCCCCATCATATTTATGTTCTAATAAATTTCTAGTGCGAGACATATTATAATCTAAGAGAAATGAAATTGACCAAACGCTTGACACAGTGACAATGGAATCCCCGCCTAATAGGCTATCCACCGTTCACTTCGATAAATTTATCTTATTCGAATCTATTAATTTAGTTTATCAGAGTGAATTCCGTTGTTTAGTTTTCATGATACTATTTCCAATGCAATAATCTTCAAAATTCCTATTTATATGAAACATTTTCAATTTCACTATGTTGATAAAATTTAAATTACGAATAACTTACGAAATTTTTCTATTAGAATATTTGTAGTCAATCATGTTCAAACAAACAAGTATCATAAATATTATTTTGAAGTGTTCTGATATATTTATGATCCTTAAAATGGACATTTATGCTCAATTTTGCCCTATTCTGCCATGTTAAGTAAATCGTAAATTGCAAATAACTTACGAATTTTTTAAATTGGAAAAATCATATAGTCTATGATATTCATGCCAGTATCCTAAATAGTATTTCGAAAGTGGTTTGACATCTTTATAATGAAAATATCCCTCAGGATTGACGTTTATGTGAAATTTTGCCCTATTCTGCCATGCTAAGAAATTTGTAAATTTCTAATAAATTACGCATTTTTTATATTGAATAATTCATAGTCAATAATATCCATGCCAGTATCCTAAATAATATTTAAAAGGTGGTCTGACATCTTCACGATGAAAACATTCCTCAATAATGACGTTTATGTGAAATTTTGCCATATTCTGCCAAGTTAAGAAATTCGTAAATTAAAAATAACTTGCGAAACTTTCAAAGTAGCATGTTTACAGTTGTTGATGTTCATTCCGGAATCAAAATTGGTATTTTAAAACTGTCCTGACATCTTTGCAGTAAACATTTTCTACTTAATGGACGTTTAAGTGAAATTTTGCCCTATTCTCCCATGTTAAGAAACTCGTAAATTTATAATAACTTACGAAGTTTTGTAATTCGAATGTTGCAAATGAATAGGGTTCTTGCCAGTGTCGAAAGTAATAGTTTAAAACTGATCTGACTTGTCTGCGACAATTTGTTCTTGAGATATCGTGTACACAGACTCACAAACTAACGGACTGACACACTAACACACTAACAAACACCCTACAGACGGACACCATACAAATTTTGTCATTTTCGGATTTTTCTCACCTGAAAACGTGTAAAATAGTAAAAAAAAAAAAAAAAAAACGAGGTCGGAAATTTTCCCGATTACCTAAGTTCTCCATACCTATAGTAAGATGTGGAACTAATAAAAAAGGTATTATTCAAAAAGCATTGACCGTTTCGTGAAATATTAATTATATTATCCCAACAGTTGGCGCTGCATTTATAGTATCCTCTCATATTTTAAACAAATTCGCTTTGCCAAAAGAAACCATATTGCAATACTCATTAGTCTGACTTTGGCATGTTCCATATCATTTGAGTTTTAACAAATATTTAAACCTGTATTGCTCATTACTGCTGTTGATCGCTCTAAAATGAAAATCATGATATTGTTAACAGATAAAGCATTGCTAGTTAGACTTAATTACGTGAATTCCTAATGCACACTCTCTGACGTCAATTCTCTTCAATTACAGCCGTACTTTTTAACATTTAAAGTCGTATTGTAGTCGATGAATGTACTATGCCTCTGTAAAATTGCAATTTTACAATTAAAGTGCATCTGCTGGTGAAAAATGAAACTAATAAAGCAATAAATCATTTTTTACTTAAAAAAGTAATAATAATAATAATAAATAAAGTAAAATCCCGTATCTTTCTGTGCGTTTCACATGGGCAACAGAAGAATTTTTTTCACTGATTCTTCCACCAGCATTTATATAATATATATTTTTTTACTTAAATAATCAAAATTTCAAATTTCTTAAGGTAAAGCTAGGAGAGTTTGCGCACAATTCAACAAAAAAATATTTAAAAAATCCAAATATTCATTTTTTGCTAAACTGTTGGTGCATAATTTCGAATTGATCCTTCTTCTATGCGTTTCTATTACTATTTTGTTATTCTGCTGTAATTTAAAAGAACAGCTGTAATAAAACCAAGAGAGCTATTTTGCGAAATTTCTCCTTATAAGGTAGGCGTGATTGCGCACAGGGGTAGGAGAGATTGCGGTTAACTGTAACTACGATTTCGTTGTTAATAAAAATAATTACATTTAAATGACATTGTTGTAAGGTATTTTAAACAAATATATTTGTATTAGTAGAAGATATTTCAATTCAAAAGTTAAAAATTCAGAAAATTTAAAGAAAATTAAAAAGAATTACAAAAATGTATTTAAAGAAAAAAAAATTAAAGAAATAGAAAAAAGAACAACATCAGATAAATATTGCAATATAACATTAAGTTACTAGATAACAACGTTTAACATAAAATCATTGCCGTCAAAATTTTGATTTATTACGGAGTATTTTTAGCCCCGCCTTTATTTCGCAACACTTTGTTTATAAAAAAATTTCCTTCGAAATATAACTTCGATAGAATAAGAAAAATTGTTTTTAAAAATAAACGGATTGAAATAAAGGCGAGGCTAAAAATTCTGAGGAATTATTTAAATTGATGGCAGCTGTACTTAAAATTATTACATTTACTTTTCAGCTGAAACGGTTTCTTGTTTGCTAATTGAATCTCTCGTTGTCCACAATCGTTTCACTTATTATTGTAAATGTTAAAACTATCGTGCATCCGCCTTCCACAAGTTAACCAATTCGAGACAAATTGCACACTGTGAATGCAATGCATTTCTGAGCCAAAAAAGACACACCATTTTGCAATAATGTATGGCTAGTCCCGCCCACTTTTAAACGCAAAATCCGCCCTCTATTTATTATGTATTAATTTTTTTTCTCTCAAAATCTTCTCACAAAAATGTTCAAAACAGAAAGGCTAAATTTCACTTGATGCGAAATCTTCTCGTTACAACTCTAAAATTCTTTATGTTTATTTAAATTTTTATTTAAATTTAGATGTTTACCGTCCTTAAAAAAATTTTTGAACAGACTAGTGTTTTTTTTTTTTTTTTTTTTTTCATTTAGTTTTATTGTTTCTATTTAAACAGGCGTCATCTGCACAATACTTGTGCATCATACTTAAAAATATTGCAAAACTAAACTGATATACAATAAAATTTAAATACTTTGCGATAAATTTCCCATAGGCTAACATCAGCATTTGAGAACTAAATCTCATGAGAGGTGGGGTTTTTGTCGATCGTGCCATTTATGAATAATGCAGGGATGGAACACGGGCGCAGAATTCATACCTGAATCCGTTTAAGAAATTTTTCTACCTATACTATCGTTGATTTAAGAAGTAGAAAATTTTCTTACATTGATAGTGGTATGAATTCTGCGCCCGTGTTCCATACCTGATAATGTTCAATTTTAGATTCCGGGGATAGTCTTTAAAAATATGCGCCATCTAAAATGGGTTGAAAAAGTCCAGTCGCTTGTCGAAGTTATTATTTGGTGCAGTTCCAGACATAGAACAAACTCATCATCATTGTCTTATTTTTATCAATAAGCTGCAAATTTCTGTTAGAATAGAATTTAAAAGCACAATCTCTCCAAAATAGCAAAAGCGCAAATTCTCCCATTTTGGTAGGAGATATTGTGCAGTGTTTAATTAAATAATTATTCGCCTTTAGAGAAAAGCGTGGTGCTAGTACCGTTAGTCTGGGTTAGTAGGTTATGAAAAATAGTTTAATTAAAAATATTTTGTATTACTATCACTCTATAGAAATTCCTAAGAAGCGTTATAAAAAATCAAGCATTTATTTTTGAAAACGAGACAAAATAACCACGTTTTATCTCTTGAAGAACTTGCACATTCAAGACGACACTTCACTGTTGATATTTTACAACCACTTGAAGTTGCAGTTCGCCCACTCTACTTTTTCCCTCCCATCCCCTGTGTATGCATTCTCTCCTGCGTGATCTTAGCTAACTTTACCTTACTTAAAATTCTAAAAGAAAAATACTGTTGGAAGAATCAGGGGGAAAATTCCGACACCCTGTTTTAGTAAAACCGCATTGTGTATGGTCAATAATTTTTTAATAATATATACATTTTTTTTTCTATGACTTTTGAATCACCCGTTATATAATAGGATTACATTTACTGCATTTATATTAATATTGCTTTTATAATATTTGATCATTTGATTTTAATATTATGAAAACCAAAAATATTACAAATGAAAAAGTTTTAATTTCTATGATTGTTTCGAAATGTTAATTTATGACTTTTTTTACAATGTTAAAAGAATGTAATCAATATTTTTTTCAAAGTTTGTAATACTGGATAACACGGCATACTAGTATTATTTTACTTATTTACAGACCGTTGAATATTATTTGAATATGTAGCACATAGATATATCTTTTAAGAATCCTAATGCAAGACGTAATCCAAGATAACTGTTTATATAATTTAACTTTCAAGTTTAAAGAATAGATGAAAGATTACTCTTTTCAACAATTTTCAACTAAGTTTAAAGTGTTTGTCTGCCTTCCAATCGGGATTTTCATCTATTTATTATGTATATAATAAAACTATATTTAGTTTTCATAAACACTTTTAATTGTATTTATTAATCACAATTTAAATAGTGAGTCATAAATAATTTTTAACATTACTGGAGTATGTTTTAACATTACTGGAATTTTTTTAACATTACTACATGAACACAAAATGCGTAAAACATTTCAAAACATACTTCCTGCAGTTTCCCGCTATTAATCCAAATAGTTTTGTATGTCTTTATAAATGAGCCACATGTTTATAATTATATGTAGAAAACACCCTTTATTGCATCTCAGAATTACCATGCTGCTTAAATTATTGCGGAGGATTTTTAGCCTCGCCTCTTTTACTTTTTTGATACTACTTTTCAAAAATATTTTTTTTTTCTTATTTTATCCTAATTCAGAGCTGCCAACCTAATCCGAAGAATTGTTACTACCGCCCCTTTTTCTACATCAGTCTTTTTTTTTTTTAGAGTATTTTTCTTTTTAATTCATAGTAATTACATTTGAAGAGAATTACTCTAAAAATTAAGTGGTGTAGAAAAAGGGGCGGTACTTTTAATTTGCGTGATTAGGTTGGCAGCTCTGCTAATTATATATTACAGAAAATTGTAATATATATATATATATATAATTTATAAATAAATTAAATGCGGAGAAATAAAGGCGGGGCTAGAAGCGCTCCGGTATAAAATAATAAGAAACGTGACAACTCTGACAACTACAAAAGTGCCACCTCTTCGGATTATTTCATGCCACAATTTCTGTAAACTTATCTGGTGTAATTATTTGTCATCGGGAACGTGTACAATCGGTAACAAAAGTAACTGAACACTAGAAAAAAATTTCTATGTAAAAAAAAGGAAAGTTAATGCTGTTTTGTTAAATGAATCCTTGTCGAATCATGTTCTTAGACAGACTAAGAACATGATTCGCCAAGGATTTATTTAACAAAACAGTATTAACTCTACTTTTTAACCGACTTCAAAAAAGAAGGAAGGTTCTCAATTCAAACCGTATGTTTTTTTTTTTTTTTTATGTTTGTTAGCTCATAACTTCTGAACGGATGCTCCGATTTTGATACTTTTTGTTTTGTTGAAAAGGTCTTGGTCTACAATAGGTCCCATTGTAATATCTTTACGATCTAAAGAAAATACAGGGTGCCCAAAAAAATCAGTCCCAACTCATTTAACTGCTAAACGCCTGCAGCTATATTGATAAAAATGGTATGTAAGTATAGCAAAGTGGCCATACAGTACAAGGTTAAACCGCTTGCAGCGCCACCTGGTGGAAAATAGCGGAGTTAGTGTTCCTATCTCGAAAACGGTTCTAAAGAAAAAGTGAATTACAAAGCTGAAGAGTATCAGCGATTTAGTAAAAAAAGATAGTTTAGACATTCATGCTAACGTTCCTATCTCGGAAACGGTTCAATACAGGGGGAAAAAGTGAATTATAAAATTGCAGAGCATCATCGATTTAGTACGAAAAGATAGTTTTTACATTGATGCTAAAAATACAAGGCTAAAAACGTGCATTTTTTGTTCACAATTTCTTACACTATACACACTTGAGCTACATTGCTCACGTTGTAGCGTAGCTGGTGAGATATACGCTATATAGTTCAAAATACGGTTACTTGATACTTTCTGTTTTGTTGTACAGATCTTGGTCTGAAGTAGATCCCATTATAACATCTTTACTATCTAAAGAAAATAAAGCGCCATCTGGGGAAAAACAGCGGAATTAGCGCTCCTATCTCAAAAACGGTTCAAGATGGGAAAAAAGTTAATTACGAAGTTGTGAGCATCATTCATGTACTACGAAAAGACAGTTTTTAGACATTATTGCTAAAAATAGAAAGCCTAAAACGTGAAGTTGTTTGTTCGCAATTTCTTACACTGTGCACACTTGAACTACGTTGCACACTTTGCAGCGTAGCAGATGACACGTATACTCGGTGGTTCAAAGTACTGTTACTGTAAGCGGTCACATCGATTAGCGCAAAAACGTTTTCAACCAACTTCAGAAAGGAGGGTGTTCTTAATTTGAGCTATGTGTTGTTGTTGGTGTATGTAAGCTTATAACTTCGTAAGAGATGCTCTAATTAAACGACTTTAAAAAGGAGGAGGTTCTCAATTCAAAGCGTATGTTTTTTTGTTTTTGTTTTTGTTTGTTAGCTCATAACTTCTGAACGGATGATCCGATTTTGATACTTTTTGTTTTATTGTAAAGGTCTTGGTCTGAAATAGGTCCAATTGTAAGATCTTTACGATCAAAAGAAAATACAGGGTGCCCAAAAAAGTCAGGCCCGACTCTTTTAACTGCTGAGCAGTTGCAGCTATAGTCATAAAAGTGGTATGTAGGTATAGTAAAGTGGACATGTGCTACGCGATTCAACCGCCTAAAGCGCCACCTGTTGGAAAAGAGTGGAGTTAGCGATCCTATCTCGGAAACGTTTCAAGACAGGCAAAAAAAGTGAATTATAAAATTGCAGAGCATCATCGATATAGTACACAAAGATAGTTTAGACATTAATGCTAAAAACAGAACGCTTAAAACGTGCAATTGTTAGTTCACAATTTCCTATTTTGTGCACACTTGAACGACATTGCATGTGTTGTAGCGTAGCGGGTGATATTTATGCTATGTAAAATTGAAAGTATGGTTATTGTAAGCGGTCACATCGATTAGACGTTTTAAACCGACTTCATAAAGGAAGAGGTTCTCAATACAAACCATGTTTCTCGTTGTTGTTGTTGAAATTTGTTAGCTTATAACTTCGTAAGTGATGATTTAATTTTAATACATTTTTTGTTGTCGTAATGATTCTGGCCTGAAATAGGTTTCATTGTGATTTCATTGAGATATAAACAAATTACAGGATACTCACAAAAGTCTGTTCTGAACGCATGCAGCTACACTGGTAAAAGCAGTATGTAAGTATCGATGTTGAAACTTCTGTCCGTCAGCTGCAATGCATATTTTGCTCTGTGTTTGAACTTTACGCTGCGCAATTTCCAGCACAGCGGGTGACACGTATTCACTGTAGAGTTCAATATATATGCCTAGCAGAATTTTTGGTTACGAATACAGCGTATCCGTTTTCTACATTTCTAAAGACTTTTTAATTTTACGTATGTTTGTACAATAGATAGTTTTTTGCTCATATCCGATAAAGGCAAGAAAAGTGACACAACTTAAAAATGCAGCATTTGAGAAAAATCGACTTAAAAATAACTTGACTAGAATAAAACTGGCACAACTGTCTCTCGAGTGGATAACTTTTTAGATGGAGATGTAACTTTTTTGTTCACATTGGGTGCATTTCATGTATTTTTCAGTGACATAAACCATTTTTTGAGTAATGTCACTTTTCTTGGAAGTTGTGATTTGTGAAACTTCCGTCGAACGTCTTCTGATGCTTTGCTATACAAATAAGTTTTCACTGAAAAGAGAAAAATAAAATCTTTTTGTAAAAAAATAAAACCGACTCCAAAAAGGAACTATTCAAACAACTGAAAATGAAAGAAAATTGGCAGAAAATGGAACTGTTAATTGCGCCTAAAAGTATAAAATAATTTCCTTCGCCAAACAACCTATAACACTACAATTAATCATAACTTTTGAAGTCGGCGCAAAATTAAATAAAAATTGATACATTTATTCAGCACAAAACTCAAATCCTATTCAAAATACACATCTCACATTGTTACCTGCAAAACGCAGCCGAAAACTACTTTGATTCAAGAAAACAAATAAGATTTCGTAAGCAGCAAAAGTTGGCGAAGATGCTGATATCTGACGTCCTTGGTGAAAGAAAAATCGCAAAATTATCTTTGGGATATCATGATTATTTTGATAAGGTATATCAAGAGGGTAATCAAGAATATGAAACAACACATCGTACAATATATATTATGAAAATATACATCTTGCGTGTATATTTTTGCCTTACGATTTGATCGCCAAATCCAAAAGCCATCAAGAATGATAGTTATCAAAGTTATACCAAATTTGCAAAGAAAACTCTAACTTCCTAGAAACATAAATACCGCATTGTGAAGAATGTTCACTGTTCTATGTAGATGCTACTAATGCACCAATTGTATACAGTGAAAAAATAATAAAGGAAACATGAAAATGGATCATTCGAGGCAACAGCTTTTGTTTCTACCGATCTAAAGACAAACCTTTAAAAACTAATTAAATTTTATTTAATTTTGCGCCGACTTCAAAAGTTATGATTAATTGTAGTGTTATAGGTTGTTTGGCGAAGGAAATTATTTTATACTTTTAGGCGCAATTTACAGTTCCATTTTCTGCCAATTTTCTTTCATTTTTAGTTGTTTAAATAGTTCCTTTTTGGAGTCGGTTCTATTTTTTTACAAAAAGATTTTATTTTATATAGGAATTTTCGCTAGTATTCGGATACTTTTGTTACCAATTGTAAATGTATGTATAAGCTTCAGCTATGTGTCTCGCTGATGCATCCAAAATTATGACATTGAGATTTAAAAAAATGCAAGTTAAAGTATTTGAAAAAAAAATCTGAAGTTAATAAAAATAAATATATGAAAAACAAAACTGAAATAATTAAATAAATAATAAACATTGTAAATTACATATAGTCTTTAGTATAATTCAATAAAATTAAGCTTAACTACGGGTTGAAAAATTAAGTTTTAGTCGTAAAATTCTTGTTTTTTATATTTCTCTAACTAACATATAAATATGCCATTTATACATACCAATACATATTTGTAACCTCTGGCATAGATGAGTTAACAAATGTTACTGGTATTGAAAAAAAATCAAATGGTACTGGATTTTACAAAATATTTAGAAATGTGCAATCTATTTTATTCCAAGTATATGTTTCTAAATTTCATAAAAATAATAATTTTAATACATCAACAAAAAGTTTCGTTTTTATAATTTACTTACGATTATACCTTTAAATTCCTTTTATTTACCTTCAAAATAATAATTTAGTTTTAATATTTATTAATTGCTATTTATTAAAAATAACACATAGAAAATTCTAGATTTAACAAAATATTTAGGAATCATTAATCTCATATAAGTGGTTTCATATAAATATATATATTTAAATTTCATAAAACATTTAACGAATAAAATCAAGAAATTTCACGTTGTTGAATGTGTTAATTAGTGTATTTATTATACGATTAGAGTACAATTTCTCATAGTTAGTCAATTTAATCTTAAAATAAGATTTTATTTACTCAAATTGTTCAGAATTTGCCATTTAACATTTAAATAAAAAAAAAAAAATTCTCTTATACGAAATCCGTTTAAATAATTGCAATTAATCCCATAGTTTGGAAATACAAACAATCTTAATGAGTCTTTGCAAAATTATTTTCAGAGAGTTATTCTTTTGCAGGTCCTTTTGCTCAACAATCATAGAAAAATATTCAATTCATAGCACAATACGTTGAATAATTAGCTCCAAGTGCATTTATTCTGTTTACTTACTTACATTTATTCAATCATGAAATGTGAATCTTTTTTCTCGCGCACAATGATAATGATTATTTCGATTAGAAAGTATATTCTACGCCCTATTTTACTATGAACTCTTTTGAAAACTTGTTACTTATAATTGTTCAGCTATAATTAGTAAATTGCTGAATTGGAAAACTTAATTCGATCATGAGATAATCATATCTGCATACGCCTTTTTTATTCATTTCAAATTATTTATTCATGAACTATTTCTTTTATATTAGAAACGGAATTAATTTCTAAAGAATGTTAATTGCAATTGATATCTGAATAAATATATTGAGGAATTTTAAATTACGTGAATATAAGTAAAACAATATAATCATTTAAAAGAAGTAATATATTTAAGGATTGTTTTCAGTTTTTCCTCTCACAATTTCATAGAAATTTATTAACAAGCAAATTAGTAATCATCGCTGAATTAAACAGTTAAACGAACATTATCTCCTAAGATAAATAAAAAGTACTTAAATTTAAAATAAGATAAAGTTATAAATTATAAAGCATTTAATAAGTTATTAATTGTTTATTTCATTGTTGCAAATATTTATTTCAATTTATTTTAATTTATTTAAGGATGATCCAGATATAATTTTCCGCTTTTTATAATCAGTTAAGGTCACATTATAAGTACAGGGAAGTGAAATGACTAAAACAGGATTACCCATACTTGCCAACATACTAATTAATATTCCGTAGTATTGTTAGCCCCGCCTTCTTTTTCATACCGGTATATTTTTAGAGTATTTTTCTTCTTATTTAATCGCAATTGTATCTGTAAAATATTACTCTAAAAAATTATTGGTGTGAGAAAAAGGGCGGGACTAGCAACACTACGGAATATTAATTAGGATGTTGGCAAGTATGATTACCCAATAGAAAGATATTATATTTGATTTCATTTTCGCAATCACTTGCTTTTTTATAAACGGTTAATTAAGAATTAGCCATATATATTACTTACAAACTTTGAATAAACACGCTTCGACTGCAGCACTCGTGCTTACTTTATTCGCCTGATGAAGGGTCGTGTGTTTTTTCGACCCGAAACAATTGTTGAGAGTTTATTGCATTTTATGGTGTTTATTCAAAGTTTGTAAGTAATATTTTTTACATCGCCAGTTTTGTGGTGCTTTTTTTTAAATTAGCCATATAACTTTACTGTTGAAGATAACACGTATTCAATTAAAAAATGAGTAAAATAATTGAGATATAAATAAGTATAATGAGTAAAAGAAAGTATAAGATTTAATCAAGAACGAAAAATCACGAAGTTCTCATTAATTATAAACTCATTTTAACTGTACGAACTCGTTGAACGGATAGATAGAATTATAGAAAGGCAAGCACATAGATTAATCGAATTCATAATCACTCTAAAACATTGTTGGAAGGTGTTAAAAAGGCTTAACACAAAGGAAAATGCAATTCCAGCATATTTTAATTGTAGTTCTTAATGTTTCTAAATATTTTAGTGCAGACCTGTAAATTTGTACGATAAACATAACATATTCTATACAAAACATTATTTTAGAACATTAACAATAAATGTAAATTTCTTTTTGATTTTCGCAGAAGAAAGTTATTTAAATGTAGTTTATAAAAATATCTCTGATAAGACGTAATGCATTGGCATTTTTGAGTGTCCCAATACACAAACCAGTTATACAGGGCTATTAATGCCATTTTAAATAGGGAACATTCTATTGTGAACTTGAAAAAATATAGCATTATGAAGAAATTCTGAAAATATTTCAAGATTCTGAAGACGGGCAGATAGGCAGATGGATAGTCAGAGAGACAGATAGATTGATTTAAATCATATTCACTCTTAAAAATTGTTCGAAAGTAATAAAGTGTTTAATAAAAATGAAAATCCAATTCCAACACTTTTCTTGTTTAAACCTTACTATATCTCAATAATTTTGTGCGGTCCTATAATCTTGATGCTTATTATATTATATACTATAAAAACCAATCTTTTTGTGCATAGGAAAGATATGTTTTAATCTCATTAAGATTTATTGCAAAATAAAGTTAATAAAATGTGATTCATAAAAGTAAATCGCATAGAACGCAATCCCTGCATACAAACCAGCAGTGGTATTTACTCCATTTTGAATAAACTTCCGTTTATGAACTTGAATTATATTTTTTTAATTCATTAAGATTTGTTCATACTAAAGTTATTAAATATAGTTTATAGAATTTTTTCTCGTAGAACGTACACATTGCTTTGCAAGACTTTCGGGTGTCCCTATACATAAACCAGTATTGTTATTTAATCCCTTTTCAATAGGAAACATCGCATAGTGAACTTATATAACTGTTTCAAGAAATCCCGTTATTATTTACGGGAGTTAGAAGGCGAAGAGACACAGACAGATGGACAGACACATACTTGCCAACATGCTCATTAATATTCCGTAGTGTCTCTAGTCCCGCCCTTTTTTCTACACCAGTAAAATTTTAGAGTAATATTCTGCAAATACAGTTACGATTAAATAAGAAAGAAAATACTGCAAAAATATACTGGTGTGAAAAAGAAGGCGGGGTTAACAATACTACGGAATATTAATTAGGATGTTGGTAAGTATAGACAGACAGACAAACGAACAGACAGAAAGATGGATAAACAGACGGGGAGAAAGAGAGACAAACCTAAGTCATAAACACTTTTAAACTTCGTTGGAAAATTTTAAAAAACTACATATAACTAAAATATCTTCGAGAATCTTTGTTTAATGAATAAACTCTGGAACAAAAATAGATAATTCTTCTAAAAGTCATATTTCTTTTATATTTTAAAATAGTGTTTACTAATAAATAAGTAATTTGTCTCCCAGTTGTGAAATATTAGTTTTCGGATAAAGTGGAAAGAAAAATAATATTATATAGAAGATTTTAGTTTATCTAAAAATAACTTTCTCACTCACGTTTCACTTATATTTTATTTCACTTGTTCGACAAAGCAGCACTATCTGCAACATATTTAAACTCTTAGGTTATTAAATTATAGAATTTTCAAGAGAATGTTTCTTAAGCGAAAGAAGCGATGAAAAAAGAGAAAACTGCGTTTAATATTTTGTTTAACTTTTATCCGTATTTAAACATTACTGCTTCTTTATTGTTCTAGATCGATGGTTTTTAAAGTTACTATAAATATTCTTTTGCAAACAAAAAGGGGAAAATTTTAAAAATAAAGAAATAAATATTATTAATTATTAAAAGGGTTATAATATTTATTTACAATTATGTGTTTAGATTCTGAAATATGTTGAGTTAACTTAATTTACCTCAGTTTATTTACACATATAATATAATATTAATAAATACATTTTTTTATCAGATATTTCTTTAATGCTTGCTTAAAACTATGCCGCTGACGAATATATGAAAACTGTTCTTTTTTTTCTGAATACACTTATAATTCAAAATTATATATTTATAAATATTCAGCTTGTTTTTCAAGTTTTAAGGTCTTAAATAATGACCATATGCATTGTAATCTTATGTACAGTTAAATCTCAAATCTCAATTTGAATAAACTTTTTTTTTTTTTTTTTTTTTTTAACCTTTAAAATTTGTGTGAAACTGTGAAGTGAAAACAACATTACAATTTTTCCATTTTAAAAAGTTTTAAAAATATAAAAATCTTGTAAAATGTTATCATTAATTATTGAATACCTAACTGCATTCTTTTACTGATTTTTTTTTTTTTTTTAATAAAATACTCTTACAATAAATTGTCTTTCATACATACGTGGAACCTTATACACATATACATATACTGACATTTGTATGTATATATATATGTGTGTGTGTATAAACACTATGGCTAAACAAACATATCCTTTATATGTATGTGTGTATGCGTATATTTCGAATATATGTATGCATATTTAATTGCTTTTGTATAATTTAGTGCATTATTGAGGTGGGAGGAAATTTTTCGAACATGGTTTGAATGACAATAATAATTTTGTTTAGCAGGATGATTAAAGGAAGTATGAGAGATTAATGCCACAATGTTTAAAGGAAAGAAAAAGAAATATAAAGACTAAAATTAAAAAATTAAAAATTAAAATTCGAGTTTTGTACATTTTTAAATTGAAAGTTAAATTTAGTACAGGTGTCTATATAGTTTCTGTGGGAAAGACCAAAACAATTTTCAAGTACCATTTATTTTATTTTAACAGAGGATTCCATACTATGACCTCCAGTTAATGAAAATGGGGGTCAGAATTGTGATACGTAAAGAGTAAATATTTACTTTTTAAGATTTGTGTTATTTTGCCGAGCTTTTTTTCGGATATTAATACTGTACCCGAGTGATAGATCTCGCCTCTGTACATGAAAAGTAAGGGAAAATTATATCGTCAAATATCATAATGAATATTTACAATTTAACTCAACTTTTATTTCAAAAATTACACAAAATTCACAGAAGATAAAACAGACAGGACTCGAAAGATTCAAACAGTAAGTTTATCTATTTTTTTTTTTTTTTTTTTTTTTTTTTTAATCAAAAGTAGTTTGGATTATAAATAGTTTAGTAAAATTGATTAAATATTTAAGCTGAATATTGGAATAGATTTTAATGATATAGAGCATTCAACTGAATTCACTTTTCCTAACACACTCTTAAAAACAATAATTCTTTTTGTGTGTTAAACATTTTCCTACAAAAAAGGGGAAAAGGATAATTAAACAAATAGCTCTAGTAAGGTATTTTTATTTTGGTTAAGGACAGTTGTCTACATTATGACTGTGGGCCTAAGGTGAGATGCTCTCCGTTTGGGTCTTTTTAAGGGGTTTTTGCTCGTAAGGAATAGCTCTTGTGAGAACCAACCTGAATGATAGAAAAAATATAGTTAAAATTAAAAACTACTGAAATTTTAAAATTTGTAATATGTTTCAGGGATGGAACACGGGCGCAGAATTCATACCACTATAGATGTAAGAAAATTTTCTACCTCTTAAATCAACGATATTATAGGTATAGAAATTTCTTAAACAGATTCCGGTATGAATTCTGCGCCCGTGTTCCATCCCTGATGTTTTCATAATTTTACGTAGAGTAAGTATGCATCACTTATTGCCTATAAAAAGAGACAAAAAAGAATGATGCATTAAATTATTTAATACGATTAACATAATAACAAATGATAACATAATACAAATAATATAATAACAATTTTTCGTCAGAGAAAACATAAATTAATGGCACTTACTACAAGTTACAGAGAATGAAGCTGTATATATAGTAAAATATTTAAATTGAATTATATTAAAATAATATATTATACGTGACGTAAAAAGAGAAATTCAAGGACTTTTAAGTTTTTATTTTATTATCAAATCGAGAATTTTTTTCTGACAGGAGAGAAATTAATTATTATTTTTTCATTCTGTATCTTCTCAAATCATGAACATTTATAAAATAAATAATTTCTTATCCAGAGAGTATATTGTAAAGGATAAAAAGTAATTTTAATGGTGGATAGGCCTTTTTTATGGGGAAAATAACAAAAAGTAATACCTAATTTCAAAAAGCTCCATGCAAATTCTAAATTATTTTAATTTTTTTTTTTTTTTTTTTTTGGGGGGGGGGTAGGCGTTTTTTGTATTTAACTGTACAACCGTGTATTTATTTTTTATATCACAATTATAAAATCAATTACAAAAAGAAGCATAAAATCTTATTTTTTCCTTAAATTATTTCCTTGTGGTTGAATTTGAATGCTCTTAATAAACGTGATAATTTATTGGTTTCAAAATGATTGCCTGGTTTTGGGACAAATACACTGGTAACATTGGTACATATATTTTAAAGGATTAGATTAACGCTCTGGCTGATCATTCCGCGATTTCCGCGGGCAACTCATATGTAGCAAAATTTGTTCATCTCGCGAATTTCGTGGGAGTATGTTCTTCTTCATTTATTGAGAAGCGCATCCCGCTTTTTCACTGTTTAACAAGTCAAATAAGTTATTTACAGTATAAGACGTTTAAATTAGGTTTTGACCAACAGATGTCGATAGTCGTCCACTAAATTGCGGCATTTGAAGGTACTTGATATTTACCGTTCTAACTTCACTATGTTTGCCGTCTTTTTCTAATCAGAAATGACTGGTAGAAAATGTTTAGAAATTGACAGAGTATATATTTCTGTTGATTTATCAGATTCTGAAAGTGATTTTAGTTTTGATAGTGATATAGATGATTATTTTTCGACCTACCCCTCAGATAATGATGAATCTGATCATGATTCATTATATTTTCATCAATTTTCATTACATTTTCTTAAGTTTTATACATTTTACTTTTTTATATTGTGTAATAAATAGAAATTAACTGTAATTAAATAAATTTATTAAAAAAAAAAAGATAACATCTGAAATTTGTTTTTGTGACAGCTTAATCCTCATGATAAAAATTTATATAAAAAATCTTTTCTAGAAAATTATGCATATTTTAATTCTCCAATATATATAGATTTAAAATATACAAGAAAAAAAATTGAAGCGATTTTGGACCATAAATTGAGTAATCAGAGGGTTAAAATGAATTCGCATTGAGCATTATGAGTAAATACAGGGATGGAACACGGGCGCAGAATTCACACCGGAATCTGTTTAAGAAATTTCTATACATATAATATCGTTGATTTAAGAGGTAGAAATTTTTCTTACTTTCATAGTGGTATGAATTCTGCGCCCGTGTTCCATCCCTGAAATGATTATTCCCGAAATTAAAAACACAAGAAATATAAAGTTTAAAAATTTGCAAAAGCTTTGAAATACTGTATGAGGAACTGTACAATGACATTATTATAAAAATATTGCAGACTCGTAAATTTTATAACAACTGTCTGTATAATTTTTATTTCATCTATTTTGACAATTTCCATCGTAAAAAAATACTTAATTTTAAATAATTTTATTATAAAAGGCACATACGAAGATTTTTTCCATTTGAAACACCGAGTTTCATTGCAAATAGTTAAAAATGTTATAAGAAATATTTTGTCCTTTTGTACTTAAAGCTTCAGAAGCTAAATAATACTTTTAGTAAATATTATTTTGTTTTATAAATGAGCAGTTTTTCAACATTTCATTAATTTTAATCAAGTTTGTAATTAGTTTATAAGTATTACCATAGTTGCTTAGTTTCCCGGTTTTCTTATTACTATGCATCCCTAAAAAATTTAACAGAAAATTTTAGTGACATTATTATATTATTCAATTCATATCAGTTTTGTTTGAAATAGTGCAAATAGTGGTGGAGGTTTCTTAAAAAGAAACTAATGTTAGCAACATTGAATATAACTAAAAATTATTTATGCTGTGTATGATATGGGTACTACTAATAACGTTAATTATTAATAATACTAACTATTAATTTATAGAAATACTTAAAAAGCAATTCTTATAGTTTACAAATAAAACATTTAATAAGTTTTTCTGCAATGATTTACTATTTTTAAAATCGATTTAAAAAAAAAAATCGTACTTTTTTTTAATTTTTAAAATGAGAGTTAAGATTCACATTTATATTTATGTTTGGAAATATTTCAGATTGATATTTCGTAGCAGATTTACTTTTCTCATGAAATGGAATGAGTATTTCGGGTTGTTAGATGAAATAAGTCAGCTGAAAAAATATATTCCAATATGTAACCTTCTAGTTTATATTGCTTTTTCATATTTTGAGGTATTTGGAACTATCAGATAGATGTAGATATGTTTTTTAAAAATGCAATTTCATTGAAGTAAATTTAAATGTAACTTTTTTTTCTGAAAACACTTTTTCCATACATTTTCTCCGTGCTTTTAATATATTGGTGTATAAAAATTATTTGGTGATTGACTACAAAAATCACAGTTAATAAAAATCACAGTTAAAATAATTGAATATAACGTTAAAATTATGCGGTTTATGAGAACTCTAACCAGAATTTAAATTTAGAAGAACTATATATAAATATTAGCATCGGTTTTTTAATAAATTTAAATGTTGTAAGTCTTTTTCTTTTACTTTTTTATAAGAATTTTTGGTATAACTGTATGAAAAAAATAAAAAATAAAAATAAAAGTAAGTAAATAATAAATAAAATTGAAAATAGAACGCAAGTAAAGGAATAGTTACAATAACAGGTGATTAATACTGGATCTTGAAGTTTACCAATAAAAAACATATGAAGATAGATTTGTAATTTTTTATTCTTCTGATACTGTAAGTAAAATATTTTCATTAGTATCATGTATGCACTTAGGTCTTTGAGCTGTTTTCGTCTTTTGATTTTGTAATAGGAATGCATGAGAAAACAGAGGTTCACATATATTGTAATCAGATGTGCATTTTATTCTTAATGACATGCATAATCTATGATATGATTTAATTTCATAAATTGTTTTATTTATTTATATGCATTGTGTCTGTATGGGAACTGTTTCTTTAGAAATTTTCTTTATTATACAAATCAACCAGAAACAAATATCTTTATCGTCCCGAATGGCATCACTAATTAAAGTACGAGATGCATATTTGTTTTGTTCGACGCGGAATGCAAATAGGTTCTCAGCTTTAATCTACATTTTTTTTTAAATTTATTATAGATACACAAAAAAAAAAAAAAAAAAAAAAAAAAAAAAAAAAAAAACCACCATCGGCAAAATGCGAACATTACTACTCTAAAAGGTATTAGGATTGTAATTTTAAACAGAGTATAGATGGCAGTATCAAGATCCAGAAATAGATCAAGATCAGCTTTAAATTTCATTTCATGATGACAAATCATTTGTACTTCGAACGAACATTAAATTAAAAAAAAAAATGTCACGTTATTTATTTCGATTTAATTAATGACATTAAAAAAAAACTGAAATTTGTGTGAATATGTGTATTTAAATTTTCATAACGCAAAAAAAAAAAAAAAATTAAAATCTCATCGAATATTTGTACTATATAATAAACAAATTCCAAATTAACAGTTTCTTAAGAGTAGTAGTGTTAAAAACTACTGTCGTTCTTGAAATGACCATTTATGTTAAAAAAACGAAATGTTTAGGCATGATAACCTATAATATTTGGGGCATTCAAGTATTATTAAAATTAGCATGTGTTTTAATGTGTATTTTCTTTTATTTTCTAGTTCAGCATGTATTTTTTGAAAGTTTGGCATTGTTTAGTATATAAATAAATTTTTTTTATTCACAACTAATGAAAGTAATTTCATATTGAAATTGGAATCAAACTAGGTAATTCGTGAAATTAGAACAAATGTTCAAATTTTTATTCTGGTTCTTTTCCTTGCGATGATTTTCGTAACCAACTTTAATAAAAGCTTTCACTATTAATTTAAAAATAATAATAACAATCTGGTGTGAAACAATCGCACAACGTCCATTACCCTCTAGTACACGTATAATTCTTTCGGGGATAAAGTGATCAGAAGACATAAAATTAACCTAACAAAATAAACATCTAAAATTTTCCGGTAAGAGAAAGCTGATACACGTGTTACGACATATAAAGCAGATTTTACATAGCTAGTTTATATATAAATATATATATATATATGAGCCGTTTTTTGAAACACCAATTTCCGAAATCTAAAACTGACCTACCTAACCAGGATGACTGTTCATTTTCTTGCAATAACCACGTAATACATGAGAAAGGATATCTGAAATGGGTTTATGTAACAATTTAAAGAAAATCGTTAGAGCCGTTTTCGAGGTAACGACTTTTATTAAAACATTGCATACTATATTATTGACCAGAAAACATCAATTACGTGCAAATGGATATTTGAAATCGGTTATTGTGGCGAGTTTGAAAGAAACCTGTACAGTTGTTTTTAAGGGAACGCACTTGTGAGACCTGAATTTGAGCTATTTATAGTTCAATTTCAGGCGATAATAAAAGACGTCTAATAGAGTGTTTCTATAGCAAATTTGAAGAAAATCGTTAGAGCCGTTTTGAAGATACGGACTTACGATAACACTTCCGGTTCCTCGTGCCCACTTCCGATTTTTCAATTTTCATAAAAAAAATTTGAGGAAATCATCTGTACACCAGATCTGTCTCATTTATGAAGTTTCATAGTTCTATCGTTATCCGTTTCGGATATATGACAGTCAGAAGATTCCACACACATACAAACATAGTGACCAATTGCCAAAAACTACGTTTTTGGACTCAGCAGACCATAAAACACATAAATCAGGTAAAAACTTGCCATCGAATTTTTAGACCGAATACAATACTTCCATGGTAGTCGGGTAATGGAACTAAAAAGGGACATCGTAACTAATATTTTGATTTAAAACTTTGACTCAAAATTATAACAAAAATTATGAATATAAATCCAAATTATTTTGCATTTATTTTCTTCGTTACATTTTCAATATATATATATATATATTCTGAATTGTATATTTAATTCGCTTTTCTGGTAATAAAATATTCCTATTCTATCAAAACTTATAATAAACCTTTATACATTCCCTTATTCTTTTAAATCCTTCTCTTTTAGTTCAAAAATGCTTATCTATTATAAATTGATAAATTATTAATCAAAAGAAAATTCACAAGACGTAACAAAATGTAAAATTGCAATCATATTTCAAGTCAAATTGAAGAGACATGTTTTACAATACATCTTAACATTTTATGATAATAGATAGTACACTGAGAATAGTAAAGTCCCGGTACAACTTGTTTTCTAGTTTTCTTCATTTGCTCATAACTTTGAAACAAATGAACGTATACATGTACAATTCTGTTGATACATCCGTTATCAAATTATTAATCGAATTTTCATATAACTTTAACGAAAGTAATGATTTTTAAATTGCCATAACTTGAAATTTTTAAAAAAGTAAGCATTGGAAGAAATGAAAAATTTTAATAACTTTAGTAAAGACACTAAATGAGAAAGGGTGTAAAAGGTGCATTCAGAGCCTGATTAAGGGGGATGCACACATTATTTATACTTACACCGTTATTTTTTAACAAATACTTTCCTCCTATAATAAACAGAAAATTCTCATTACAAATTATTTTAAAAGAATTCTGGTGTCTAATAACGGTAAGTAAATTGGATTCTTTTACACCGTTCATTTTTTATAAAACATATTTTCTCGTCAAAGCGTGGAATTTCTATGACATCAAGTAAAAAATAATTGTAAAAATATTCCGGTGACAGCGGAGATAATGTGTACTTCCCCCTTAATCAGGCTCTGGGTGCATTACAGATAGATGAAGGTATACATGCCTCCAAGTATGAAATTAAAAACAGATTTTTTTTTCTAGACTGTTTTTTTTCCCCCCTCCATATGGAACTTTTTCTAAAAATATAATTACTAGTTTATAAACATTTATCATCGTTAAAATAATAAAAATTTCGATAAATGATTTTAAAACGGAAAAACTCATCTAATTTTATGTTTGAATATATATATATAAAGTTATTCAAATATTAAAAAAAAAAAAAAAAAAAAAAAAAAAAAAAAAAGCAGAAGAAGAGGAAGAAGAAGATGAAGAAAAATACAGAAAGAAAATAGAGGAAAATGAATACAAGAACATAAATCTGGTTTTAATGCATGTTTTGGATGCATATGTACTTTTATCGATCTGTAATGCACCTTTGACACTTTTTCTTATTTACTTTTCTTTACTTGCTTAAATTTTTCATTTATTCCAATGCTTACTAATGAGAAAAATCGAAGTTATATCAGTTTAAAAATTGATGTATTAAAATTATATAAGATTCGAATAATAATTTGATAACAAATGTGCCATTAAAATTTTATATTAACATTTTCATTTGTTTCAAAATTATGCGCAAAAGAAGAAAACGAGAAAACAGATTGTGCCATAACTTTTGAAGGCTCAGTGTACATGAGTCAATTTTTTTACAACGAAAGAGAGCGCAAATCTAAATCTCAATAAATAAATAAATAAAACAATAATAATAATAACAATAATAATTTTTACAATATAAGAACTTTTTATTTTTCATTTACTTAATTAACTCCTTTGAAAGGGATATGTATATCTATTTCGTTTTAAGTATTTATGTTAAAAAGAGTAATATAGTATTAAGTATTAAAATTAAAATTTAATTAAGATGTATTTATTTTTTGTTTATTTAACTTCGTTTAAAAGACAATTTACTTCAAAAAATAAATTATTTAATAGATGCTGAGGTACAGTCACCTTTAAAATCGTACTTCTTAAGTAATAGCAGCTTCACATGTTGTCGATAAATATCCAAATTGAATCCCGGGCAACTGAATTGCCCTGGAAATACCTTTCTGCTGGCAGTAGGAACACCTGGACCCGATGCAGTGCGGGCGGAAAAAGAGCTGCCTACGGCAATACATATCCAAAGCGAGGTTTAGAATAATCACTTATTTTTAAGTTTTAATTTATAAAGTGGCTTAAAAAAATAATAATTCAATTCTTTTCAAAATTCAATTTAAATATAATGACCAGTGAAGCAGGCCTAGTCTGCTAGTAAATAAATAGTTTAATAGCCGTGGCTAAAATACGCTTACGATTGAAATGAAAGAATAAATTTTTGAAAATGAAACAACAAAGTCAATGAGAAAAAAAAAAAAAAATCGAAAATCGAAATCAATATATATATGAATATATATATATATATATATATATATCGATGAGGTGCACAACTGGAGCGTCCAGGTTATCCATCTGCCAAGGTTCGTAGATCTGCAATCAGTAGTACGAGCACCAGAGCGCAGAGACGTACACAGAGATACTTCTCTTTATTTATATAGATGTAACAATGAAAACATATTTATAAAAAATATTATTTATTAAAAAATAATCAGTTATTAAGAGAGGTAATTATTTTACATTATATTGATAATAACTAACCTAACGTGTCATTTTTTATGCACTTTAAAATCTATAACATTGGAATTTATTTTTACATTTTTTACATTTTTTTAATCTAACGGTAAAGGTTAAAATAATATTATAATGATTTATACACTTTGAGATTAAAAAAAAAAAAAAAAAAAAAAAAACGCTATCAGAATCACGTTAAAAGAACGTAGACAAATATTTGAAGTTGATATTACTTAACTTCTGAGAAATTCCATGAAAAGGAGAGAAAAATAATAAAGTGAAAGAACTTCTTTGAAATATTATATTTATCTTTATTTAATATTTAATATTTAAAAAGGTATGCTTAGATATAGATGAAGATGAAAAAAAAAAAAGTAGGTGTATCAAGAAAATAATATTTTGAGCTTTCTTGCTTGTAACTTTAGAGAAGGTTTTTAAATGAACACTGAAAAAAAAAAAAAAAAAAAAAAAAAAAGTAAAATCACGGTATTTGACAGAGTAATTTTAGAGGAAATGACCGTTTTGCTACCTAAACGGTCATAATCCGTAAATCAATGTTTTGGAAGCATAATTTAGGAAATAACCGTAAAATTTTACGGGCAATGACCGTTTTGCTAGCTAAAAAGGTTGTAGCCCGTAAATTGATATTTCGAAAGTATATTTTTTTGAATTTTTACGAGAAAAAACCGTTAATCTAATCAAATTGCTCTTATCTTTCACCAAACCATTTTCTTATGAGAAAATCTCTTCAAATGACATTTCAGTGACATAAAGAGAGAATTCCATTTTCCTCCATTTTCAAACTGAAACTATGATTGTTATTTATACTAATTGAATGTATTTAATTATGCACGCATGACGCATAGAAACATCCATTGGTTTTAATAAGCTATTGTTGTCTTAATTTAATTCAAAAAAATTCCATCTGACTGAAACTGAGTGATTGATATTGATGAAATTGATTTTCTTTGTCTATTGACACGAAAACATTAAAAAAGAAGGCTAAAATGGCTTCTTGATTTGAAGCCAGATTTCTAAAACACATACAACAACCTAATAATTGTTTTATCCACTAAACGCATTTTTTTTTTTTTTTTTTTTTTTTTTTTTTAAAGCATAGAGCATTCTAATTGCTCTTAACCCTTTAGTTAAGCCTTAGAAAACGAAAATTTTTAATGTTGTTTCCACAATGCATTTTTTACAATATGCTAAAATAAGGTTTATTTCAATATGAAATGAATATGTAATTAACCATTTGAAGATACGTCTTATGATTATTATGTATGATCTTCACTGTTAAAAAACAAAGCTGTTTTATCTGAATATGACCATCAGATATGTACATTACATCATATATAGCAGGTTCTGCTCTCGAAATACTTCAGTCCTTTCTTCATTCACTATTTTTCGAAATCATTTTTATTTGTAAACGGACTGGGTTGGATTTAGGAATAAGGCCGATTGACTTCTATAGGTCCTAGGCCAAAGGGGGAGTGCCCTAAGTGGTGGTCTTTCTAAAGGGTCAAAACTCCGAAAGGCTAGGCCGACGAGCGCGACCTGGGATCGAACCCGGCACCTTATATCTACCAGCTTTGAGCGCAGAACCGCTCGGCTGATGGTGGGCTCCCTTCAATGGAATACAGCTTTAATAATAAAGAAATAATAAAAAAAAAAAACTCTTCTGATATTCTAAAAAGTGCAAATACGCTTAACACTTCATAAACACAGTTTGAAATCGGCATTATAACGAAAACCTGTTTGAATGAATAAGAATTAGGCTCTAGTTATTTCTTCTTTCACTCACTATTGAAACCGTAAAGATCGAAAACCATGAAAAAAATCATATTCATCGGAGATACAAATTCTCTGTATTTATGTAAATGATTTATTATTATTATTCAAAATTTATTCTGCGTCTCGGTTAATTTTCAGAGATCTCACATAGTTTTCAAAAGTTTCATTTTGTTTTTGAAAAATGGTGAGAAATTCTCGCCCATTATTTACCTCTAATGAAAACCTTGACATAAGACTATCTCTTTAGTGCTAGTGTTTACGAATAAAAAAGGCCCACCAGCGACCGAGCGGTTCTGCGCTCAAAGCTGGTAGACGTGAGGTGCCGGGCTCGATCATAGGTCGCGCTCGACGGCCTAGCCGTTCGGAGTTTTCCGTGTTTTTCTCCGAAACTTGTGTAAATATGGGCTAGGACCCCTCAGAAAGACCCCTCGGAAGGCACTCCTCCTCAGGCCTAGGACCTACAGCAGTCAATCGGCCTTGTTCCCAAATCCAATCCAGTCTGTTTACAAATAAAAATGATTTCGAAAAAAAGTTAGATTTTCTTTCACAAAATTCAGTATCGTAGTCTTTATAGAAAAAGAAAAAAAAAAAAAACCTTTTGTTTTTTCAATATGAGAATTGACTGACTTCTTAATTTTTTCAAAAATAGCAAATTTAGATTTTAAAGAATAAAATATATTTTATGCATAGTTTGAACGTTAACAATTTATTCACTGTAAAAAAATTCTTTAAAAATAAAGCACTATTTAAACATAAATACAGCATAGGTTGCTGTAAATTTGTATAGCTAGTTCTGTAAAAATAATTGAAGATTTGTTGCTTCACATTGTGCTGTAAATCGGTTTAAAAAAATTTCCAGAAGTCTTTTTGTTCGTATGATAAGTTTTATCAACTAGTCAGTTCTGATGTTGGATTTATCTGTTTTTGTAAAGAAAAGTCTTTGTGATCCCAACAGCACGGTTGGCAAATCGCTGGCCTCTGACACAGGTGATTGTGAGTTCGATTCCCGGGCTACCCAAGACGGTTTGCTTCACATGAAAATTAATAAATTAGCTTTTGCGTGTAAAAAAATAAATAAGTTTTTTTAGCGTTGTGTGTTTCTCCCTGCACGCATGTGTAATAATTGCAAGAAACTTTTTTCAAACATTGGAGAAACTCAAACTTTAACTTTTAATTTTACGGTTAATGCTACATTTATTGCAGGTTGGTTGTATGTTTCATCACAACGTAAATACTGGCGATACATCATTCATCGTCTAAATGTATTTTTACGGGCTTTGACTGGAATCTCTTCTGCCGGGCTTTACCCGTAATTTTACTGCAGCAATTTTTACAGTGACTACTATTTTTTTTTCTAATTTATAATAAATCCACTTGATTTTTTATTTTATTTTGGAAATGTACAGAATGGAACTGCTATCACATTTTTTGATAATGATTTAGTTATGGTAATAATAATTAAGGATAACTAATTGAGTAAACTTGTGTTTGGAATCCTCCAGTATTAATAAAAGAATTAAAATGTACTGTATTGTTGAAAATTTTAAACAATACATTAGGAATAGTAAACTAAAAATACACATGTATTAATTACCTTATACGACATCAGCATTTGTATATAAAAATGATTTTTTTTTTTTTTTTTTTTTTTTTTTTTTTTTAAATCATAAGCCATATCAATTATCGTTAAATTTTTGAGAATTGTACGCACGAGATTAAACTGTATTTTACTTATCGACTCAAATTAATTTTTCAAAAAGTGGATATTCACAAATGCCTCTTTTCATTTTAACTGAATTAATTGTTATAATAAATTAATAGATTGATGCTTATTTATTTTATGACTAATAATTTAAGAAACAAAAAAAAAAAAAAAAAAAAAAAAAAAAATTCAAATTTTTTGTGATGTAATGTGTAAAATAAAACTTTTTACAATATATATATATTATGTATTTATGTATTTATTTTCATTTAAAAATATGCACGTGAATATAAATAACTAACAGATTCTGTACATTAAAATGAATTTATTAACTGATTTAAAAAGAAAAAAAAAGATATTAGTGATTATCATTTTAGTAAAAATATATTTTATTGGGACATTTCATGCATTCTTTTGTTTGGAATTTCTCTATAAGTCACAAGGCTTTTAATATGAGTTGGCCAATACATATATTTACTAATTTAGGAATTTTTTATGTCGTTTGCTCGAGCGCAGTTAAAACACTTTTCGTACAAATGCTTATATTTCATGGGATATTTCATATGTATGTATTGGAAAGACTATATTTTTTAGTTTTTTTTTTTCCTTTAAGTTTTTTATTTATTTATTTATTTATTCTTATAAAGATGCAGTTAAACATCTGTAAGATCTCTACGTGTTATTTAAAAAGTATATTGACTTATCACTTAAAGAAAACGTAATCGTTTCATACTAATCTGATGAAATATGTGACATGTTATTTTCACAAAAATGCACTTGTACAGGATATATGTACGCTGAAGTCACACATATTTTAACAATTTCAGTAATACACTGTGACAGAAAATGTTATTTTTACACTTCGTGAGAAAAATATAGGACCAGAGACTTTCTTTCAACTTTTTATAAAGTAGCATTATCTAATATTTTCTAATCGATTATTATCGTTAAAAAACAAACTAAATGTTTATAGAAGACATTATAACAATTTTTATTTTTTTAAATAAATAAATTTTAAAAGCACGATCATTAGAAAAAATAAAAGTATGGGCATTTATCATTAGCCTTCATAACCTATCTAGCGACTACTAGCAACCTACATTGATGCGTATGCCATACCGTGAAATCAATCTAATGAAGCAATTTTGATAAACATCGGTACCAAGTGTTATAAAAGAGTTTTTGACGACTTACTGCTTCCCTCCATTACTTTGGAAACAATCCTATTCCGCATCATTGATCTGAAAGCATCTCTATTCATCCGAAATTAAAACATGAGAAGTGCCTCAGCCAAAAAATACGATTATGCTGACATTTATGAAATGCTAGAAGTGTCATTTTTATTTATGTCCATACTTCAGGAACGTTAAGGTATTGCCATACTTTCACTGAACTGACGAGTACTATTCTATGCAGGGATGCTCTGAATTTTGGGGATTTGTTTCTAGATGATATTGTATTACTGCCCACTACAAGGCATAAACAAATCATTTCATATATGGGATGAAAGAGATTGGATAATCTTTCCTCATCAGATTTTTATATGTTTACTGCGTTAATGTTAATGCTATTCGTATGACACATTCGAAAAAATGAATAGATTCAGCACATTGTGAAGTGAAGTACTTTTTTAATCTTTGAGTATCGACTTTTACCAGCATGGCACCTTGAAATTGATTTCGCGATACAACAAATGTACCAAATTTGGTAGCGAGCGATTTGTTACAAATAGTCAAACGATTGTATTTAGTTATGCCATTGTGTATATTTGTTTCTAATAAAGCTTTCTTGCAGAAAAGCATGACGAAACTTATTTTCGGAAAATCCCTTGTAGTATTTATAACCTATATGAGTATTTGATTAATTATATCATTAATAAAAATATCGGGTGTGTAACAACATCACGACTTCCATTACTCACTAATACACATAATATATATTATCTTTGCAGATAGTGTGGTCAGATAACTTAAGAATTTTCTTAATAGTTAAGGAAAAAAAAAAGAAAACACACGGAAAAAAATCTTTTTAAAACATCCATTTCCAAAATCTAAACCTGACCTATCCAACTAAGTCTCGAGTCAATTTTCCTGTATGTAACCAATTGAGTAAGGACATCTGAAAAAGGTGTAGCAAATTTGAAAGATAATCCTTAGAGCAGTTTTCAAGATGCCGATTTTGGATCACATTTCCGATTTTTCTTAAAACTGGCAAACTTATATGTTCATCGGAAACCAACAATTGCACACGAAAGGATGCCTAAAAGGGAGTTAATAGCGCATATTACTGTAGAGCAGTTTTTAGAAACGTGCTTGTGAGACGTTAAACTAATCTATTTTAACAGGATGCCTACCATTTTTTCTTAAATAAGTGACTAATAAATACGAAAGGATGTCTGAGAGGATGTTTAGTTCACAACTTTCGGCATTACATGTCCGACTTCAGATTTTCTAATGATCCCCAAAAGCTGTCAAAATCATCCGTGTGCTAGATTTGTTTCATTTGTGTAGTTTCGTCATTTACGTCATATTATGATAATAAGATTTCTCATGTACAGTCGGGAAAAAAAAATCGCAGCACTCGCTGTAATTTCATTATTAATTGACGCAAAAAAATGTAATAGACACCATTCAACAGGAAATTAAAAGCACTTTTTGAAAATGCTGTCGAATTTTGAATTAGGGGTTATCTACATATTGAAATGAGCGCTAACTTTGATTTTTTTTTCAATAGCAACACCCAATTTCGACTTCATATTCGAATTTCTGAGAGTCTGGCAGTGCGGAAAAGTATACTGTTTGTATACTTTATCTTTAGTATTTATAGAGTTATAATAAAAAATGTGTTAGGGGGTTATCTGTAAATGTAGAAAAATAAAATTAAGATCCTATAAGAAAGAGATAAAATTTTAATGTTTTACACCGGAAATCTTTCAGGAAAAAAAGGATTATAAAATTTAATAAAAAATTTGATAATTTTCCATTTTCTTAATTCTCTTGAGTTCAGATTCTTGGATTTGTATATACTTCAGTACTTTTTTAAGTAATTTTAGGTCTATTTAAATACATTACACTTGCGATTTATCCAGATTGTACTCTTTGAAAAAAATGCAATATTTTTCAAGGAAAAGTATCTATTATTGCTGTAGTGATCACCAATAAAGCTTGAATTTTCTTTCGTAGGTGTAACATAAAATATGAAATGAAATTATATATATATATATATATACAACAACGCATAAACTAAATCTTTTCGGATAAATTATTGTAAGGGTTTATGAAGTAAATATTAAACAATTTTAATCGCAATTAACAGTTTTGGGTCAGTTGAACTCTTTGGAACTGTACGATTCGTTTTATAATTACTATGAAAATATAATTTCTTAATTAACCCTTTCGCGACTGCTGACGTAGATTCACGTCATTTGAAATTCACGTGATTCTCTCTTAGTGGGCGTTTCTGTCGTAATTTGTGTGTTACTTATTTCTTAAGTGTGTAACCAGTGTTCATATTTTTGCAATAAAATATACTATGGATAGAAATATATTGATTAGAAAGAATATAATTATACTGTATATCCATTTGTAATATAATTGTGAATACAGAAAATTTGTTCTGAAATACTTTATTTTGAAAGAATAACGTCCTTAGGTGGATTTTACTGTCAAAATTACAAAATCCTGCGGTCGCAAAAAGTGTTAAAATATATTTATAAAATTAAAAGTATATTTAAAAAATATGTAAAGTTAAAATATATTATTAAAATTTTAAAGTCTAAAGTATCCTTAAAATAATAATCCTGCCCCCTACAAAATTAATAAATAAACAAATAAAAATAAAGCAATATATGAAGCAAATGATTAAGCCTTTAACTTAAGAAACGATTTTACAAGTCTGTCTTGCATTCCAATTCCAATTCCATTCCTTTTTTTTTTTTTTTTTTTTTTAATCGACAATTTTTACACTTACAAAATTTTCTATTTTAAAACAGTAAACACCGCCTATTTAGTTATTTTTTTTTCTTCTAGTGTTCGTTTAAAAAATTCAAAATTTATCACCAGTAATCGATAAAGTAAGTACCACTTGTGCATATTTTTGTCAACATAAAATAAGGGGTTTAACACGAATATTCAATGTCACATTTATTTTTCTTTCCTGTATTGTTTTGTTTTGAAGAACGATGAAGGCGGGGTTTGTCTTCTTTAGAAAACAGGAATTCTTGATGCTAAGACTGATGTCTAAATATCATCATTTTATTTTATTTCTTTGCGTTTAACGTTGTTGTAATATAATTTGGCCCGTAAATAAAAAATAAACACGTTTTGTTTAATTTTGCTTGATATTTTTTAAGATTTGATTCGTTATCTCATGCAAATCTTTATAAGAGACGGCCCCCTAAACCACTCCAAAAGAAAGATTTATTTATATCTCGTTAACTAATAACTGGAATGAGCTGCAAATTTGCACACCCATATTTTTTAGCATTAGGATTCATTTTATGTAAAAATTAATATAGGTCATAATTCATAATTTTTATGAATATGAATTTATTAATATTTTTCAAAATTAAAAATATTTTTCAGAATCAAAAGTAATGTTTCATTATGTTTGGGTTTCTTCACTGTATCTCGTAAAAAAAGAATTATATCGATCAAGTTATTTTTTGTGAAGATATTAGTAAAAGTTTGAAATATGAATTTAACATTAGCACCTTCAAACTTTGAACGCTTATAACTCCGTGAAAAAATAAGTAAAATATACAACCAATATACTTTTTCGCGTTGTCACGATCCCAGGAATTAAAATATAAAATAAAAATGGGGCATTACCATTGAAAAAATCAAAGTTGGTGCGCGTTTTAATATGTAGACGACCCCCAATTCAAAATTTCAGTTCATTTTCTGAAACTACTCACAATTCCACTTTGAATGATACCTATTATATTTTTCTATGTCTATTAGCAACGAAGTTACGTCGAGTGCTGCGTTTTTTTTTTCTCCGACTGTACATGCACACAGTCACAGATTGACCAATTTCCCATAGTCTCTTTTTTATTATTATTCAGGAGATTTTAAAACATGTAAATCAGATTAAAACATGATATAGAAATTTTTGACCCAAAGCAATATTTCCGTTACCTACGGTAGTTGGAAAATAAGAGTAAAAAAATGCAGTTGAATTATAAAGATTTACGATTTTATTGCTCTTAATGATTTTTAAATTTAATTTTTATTTAAATGAATGCGCTATTAAACCAGGAATAAACTACTACGTCAGAAACGCCAAAGAAAAATTATTGAGGTGCATACAGCTGTTTCGGTAGCCTAAAGCGTACCGTCATCAGTGCAAAAAGAATTCAGAATCTGGAGAAGTGCTCATATATATAGGAGAGGGACCGGATTTAGTTCAACCAATAGGATTACGGAAGAGGTGGGGAGTGTGGCCAATAGGAATTAAGGAATGTGTAGCTGTGTAAACTGTAGAAAAATTAAGGAAATGTGGACTGAATGTAAAATTTCCAACAATCAGACAAATAGGGAACAGCGAAATCACAATTTACAAGGTTTTTAAAATTTTTATAAATATGAAAAGCTTCAAAGAAATCGAGTTCATGAATGGATTTAGGTCTGCAAATTATTTTAGCTGAATTAAATTTGAAATTATGATTTTCCTCCCAGCAATGTTTAGAAATAGCCGATTTATTGGTTTCTTGTTTGCGGACGTAATTCATATGTTCTTTTAGACGAAATTTAAGACTGCGTTTAGTTTGGCCAATATATGATAAACCACACTGACAGGAAATACTATAAATGCCCCAAGAATTATGCATATCAATAGGATCTTTTAACTGAGAAAAGGTGAGTTTATTGGAAGGCGAAAATATTATTTTAAAATCATATTGTTTGAGAATTTTAGCTATGGTTTGACTGGTTTTAGAAAAATAGGGTAAAACAATACTGATATTAGATGTGACTGATTTAGTAGACGAAATACGAGGGAGTTGTAATTTTTGGATAGCTTTGTCTATAATGGAAGGGTCATAACCTCTGTCAATTGCGATGGCTTTCAGGTATTTAATTTCAGATTTCAATAAAATAGGATTTGAACAAATATTAAGGGCACGGTTTACAAAAGTATAGAAAGCAGCCATTTTTTGGTTAGGTGGGTGACATGAACGCGCATGGGGAGGAAGGGAGACTGCAAAATTTTTACGATAGACAGTGGTTGAAAATCCATTTACAGTGCGAGAGACGAGGGTATCAAGAAATGGAAGGGAGCCATTGTTTTCTATTTCATATGTAAACTGGATATTACTGTCAATTGAATTTAAGGTATCTAAGACATGTTCAATATTGTGATGAGATATGTCGATGAGTGTGAAGGTGTCGTCAACGTAACGGGTCCAAAAAGGAAAAGATATTTTCTTAAAAAGCTATATTTTCTTAAAAAGCTATGCGCTATGTTTTTAAATAATAAGTAGAGGAAAAAGTTGGGGAATATGCAATAATCGAGTAAATTGAAATACCGTTATATCTCACCTGTATGGTCTTGCAAACTATAGAAAGTACAGTCGGGGAAAAAAAAACGCAACACCCGCTGTAATTTCGTTATTAATTGACGCAGGAACATCTAATACACATCATTCAACAGGAAATTCAAAGCACTTTCTGAATATGTCGTCAAATTTCGAATTAGGGGTCATCAACATATTGAAGAGAGCGCCAAATTTGATTTTTTCAATAGCAACACCCAATTTTCACGTCATTTTCGAATTTCTGAGAGTCTGGCAGTGCGGAAAAGTATACTATTTGTATACTTTATCTTTAGTATTTATAGAGTTATAATCAAAAATGTGTTAGGGGGTTATCAATAAACGTAGAAAAATAAAATTAAGATCCTATAAAAAATAGAAAAAATTTTAATGTTTCACACCGGAAAGCTTTCAGGAAAAAAAAAATATTTATAGCAATTAATAAAACTTTGCCTCGTTTTCAGTTCTTTAATTATTCTGAATTCAATTTTTTAGATTTATATATACTTCAGTACTGTTTTAGATAATTTTAGGTCTATTTAAATACATTACACTTGCGATTACTCCATGCAGTACTCTGTGAAAAAAGCGCAATATTTTTCAAGTAAAAGTATCTATTATGGCTGTACTGATCACCAATAAAGCTTAAATTTTTTTTCGTAGGTGTAACATAATATACGAAATGAAATAATATATATATATATATATATACAACAACGCATAAACTAAATCTTTTCGGATAAATTATTGTAAGTGTTCATGAAGTAAATATTAAACAATTTTAATCGCACTTACTAGTTTTGGATCAGTTGAAATCTTTGGAACTGTACGATTCGTTTTATAATTTCTATGAAAATATAGTTTCTTAATTAACCCTTTCGCGACCGCTTACGTAGATTCACGCCATTTGAAAATCTGTAACTCTGTCAGTGGGCGTTTCTTTCGTAATTTGTGTGTTACTTATTTCTTAAGTGTGTACCCAGTGTTCATATTTTTGCAATAAAATATACTATGGATAGAAACATATTGATTAGAAAGAATATAACTATAATGTATATCCATTTGTAATATAATTGTGAATACAGAAAATTTGTTCTGAAATATTTTATTTTGAGAGTATAATGCCCGTATTCGGGTCTTACTGTCAAAAAGACAAAATCCTGCAGTCGCAAAAAGTGTTAAAATATATTTATAAAAGTTAAAGTATGTTTTTAAAAATTTATAAAGTTAAAATATATTAATAAAACTTTAAAGAATAAAGTATCCTTGAAATAATAATCATCCCCCTACAAAATAAATAAGTAAATAAATAAAATAAAATAAAACATTATATGTAGCAAATGATTAAGCCGTTTTTAACTATGACGGTAATTAAGAAACGATTTTACAGGTCTGTCTTGCATTCCCATTCCATTCGTTTTTTATATTTGACAATTTCACATTAAATCTATTTTTCTATTTTAAACAGTAAACCCCGCCTATTTAGTTATTTTTTTTTTCTAGTGTTTGTTTAAAAGATTCAAAATTAATCACCAATTAATCGATGAAGTAAATACGACTTGTGCGTATTTTTGTCAACATAAAATAAGGGGTTTAACACGAATACTCAATGTCACATTTACTTTTCTTTACTGTATTGTTTTGTTTTGAAGAACGATGAAGGTGGGGCTTGTCTTCTTTAGAAACAGAAATTCTTGATGCAAACACTAATGTCTAAAAATCATCATTTTTGTTTCATTTCGTTGTTGTTATATAATTTGACCCGTAAATAAAAAATAAAAGTATTTTGTTTAATTTTCTTTGTTATTTTTTAAGATTTGATTCATTATCTCATGCAAAACTATATAAGGGACGGCCCCCTAAACCACTCCAAAAGAAAGATTTATTTATATCTCGAAAACTAATAATTGGAATGAGCTGCAAATTTGCACATCCATATTTTTCAGCATTAGGATTCATTTTATGTAAAAATTAATATAGGTCATAATTCATAATTTTTATGAATATGAATTTATTAATATTTTTCAGAATTAAAAATATTTTTCAGAATCAAAAGTAATGATGGATTATGTTTGGGTTTCTTCACTGTATCTCGTAAAAAAAAAAAAAAATATATCGATGAAGTTATTTTTTATGAAGATATTAATAAAAGTTTGAAATATGAATTTAACATTAGCACCTTCAAACTTTGAACGCTTATAACTCTGTGAAAAAATGAGTAAAATATACAACCAATATACTTTTTCGCGTTGTCGCGATCCCAGGAATTCAAATATAAAATAAAAATAAGGTGTTACCATTGAAAAAATCAAAGTTGGTGCGCGTTTTAATATGTAGACGACCCCCAATTCAAAATTTCAGTTCATTTTCTGAAACTACTCACAATTCCCCGTCGAATGATACCTATTACATTTTTCTACACTGATTAGCAACGAAGTTACGTTGAGTGTTGCGTTTTTTTATTCCCCGACTGTACATTCAACGTATTGACTGGATCTCAAATATGGGCAGTAGTTCACCTTGCGTTAGAACAGCAGCTTTTATGTAACATAACTTATTTGGTATATCAAGATTTAGACTTTTTTGAAGTAAGTATTCCGAATATTGTAATCTATTTACGCAGCAGTAAAATGAGTGAAAATCTATTGTTATATTCGTTTTGAGTTAGTTAATAGTGTGCTTTCAATTAACTTATTTATACCAACATGTGGTTAAGGTTGATTTACTCTCTAAGATCGCGATTCGAGTAAAATGGAATACGAACTATTCCATATTATTTGTGATTTTTGTGAAATATGAATGTTAATAGTGTAAGTTTGGAGTCACATCAGCATAGCGCTGCAGCGAAGAAAACAAGTTGCGAAGCGCGAGTGAATACGGAGAGGTTTTAGAGCTGTTAAATGAAGTGAGTGGAGTTGATGAATTCTAATTATAAATATGAATCAGTATGGTGAAGAAGTGTGTGGTATCGGTGGTGATGTAGAATGTGAAATAGAATAGAATTGCTCTTGAGTGATTAAGTTCTTAGTTAGATAAACGTTGTGGTGAATTTGAGAGTGTTAATTTATAGTATAGAGATAGGCGGATTAAGGGAATCCTTTTTCGCCTTTAGCCTACACTAGTAAAGTGACGTGGATCAGCGAGAGAAATCATCTTATTATGTTATCTACTGTGGGTGAGAGTTCATCTGAATTTATTTAAGTTGTTTATTGAAATTATCTTTCTTAAAGTATTTAATATTTGGTATTGAGTTTGGCTCAAGTATTTTCCCTGCACTTAAGTTCTAATAAAACTTTATTTGTATTTAACTTAGAGTCTCTGTGCTAATTTATATTTAATAAGTAATTAAGTTAATCTTTGAGGAATAGAGACCACTTATTCCTCACAATAGTTATTTCAGTACGGTTTCTTTTCAACACAAACTGTAAATTAAAATGTTTATATTGCAATTGTTGATTTTCTGTAAAAATACTACCCTTTTCCATATTACCCAACAAACACAGAATTGTCGGTAGTTGTACGGTCCAACATCGGCAATTACGGCATGCCGACCTATTCGTTAAAATGAACTCTGTCCGGAATCGTAACAGTGTCGGCAAACCGATGACTGTTTTGTGATCGGAAATAACGCTTGTGGGCCAAAACACCTTGCTTAATGTTTTAAAGACATAGCCCAGCAAAACCTCAGATGACGGCCAGCATGAGGCCAAGTGCTGGTTATCAGCAGTAGCTGCAGCTGGCCCGTCGGTGGCAAAAGTTAACGTTGCCGCAGGGAATATGTTACGCCGGCCGTCAGTAGGCCATATTCGATCCACTGTTGGCAGCCTGCTGTAAGTTAAAAATAAGTTAGTGGGCCAGTGAATGGATCGCTGCTGGCAGCTAGCAGTATGATGAAAATAGGTAATTGGCCACTGTTGGTAACCGATATTAGGTTGGAAATTGTTAGTGGGCCAGTGTTGGGCTACCTGGTGGCAAACATAATTTTTCTATGTTATTGCTGGAAGCCTGTAGTGGGCCAGTTGTGGCAAACATAAAAAATTATATTACTGCCGGCAGTGTTCATTGGTCCTTTATATTTCCCATTAAAGGCCCGCTTCACTCATCGTCGCCGGAAGCCGAAGCCAATGTTATTCTATGGAAAATTTTCTTTACAAATAACTTATTAACTAATACATATTTTTAAATTCTGTTTTCATATTCTGAAAATTCCCAACTGTTAAATTGACGGACCTTTTTTTAAAAAAATATTTTTTTTATTTTTTTATATTTCATTTTGAAGCTGCAAAATACGAATTTTCAATGTGTGAAATTTTTCATTTTGCAAATTCAAAATAAAATATTAAAAATTAAAAAAATACATTTTAAAAAGGTCCGTCAATTTAACAGTTGGGAATTTTCTGAATGTGAAAGCAGAATTTAAAAATATGTATTAGTTAATAAGTTATTTCTAAAGAAAATTTCCCATAGAATAACATTGCCTCGGACTTCCGGAGACGGTAAGTGAAGAGGGCCGTTAATAGGCCAGCAGTTATTTAGTTATAGCTAATATATTTATTTTATTGGTGATACCTTTAATTTTATTCGTGCTTTTTTTCTTTTTCTTTCTTTTGTTTTCCTCTCTTTTTTTTCTGATGAAGTAGCAGCCAGTTTTTCCTATGCATCCAATATTTAATTTGATTTTGTACATATTCATTTTTAAATACTATTTACAAGTATTTGATTCATACACTATGGTTGTAAATTCAGGATTTCTAGTGCAGCATATAGGAAATAGTCAGTTGATCCATTTTCCTTATGATAAAAGTTTAATTTTTTGTTTTCAGTGCAAATATTTCTCTATATTACATTTTTTGGAATAAATGAGATTATGTTTTTTTTTTTTTTTTTTTTTTTTTTTTAAGTGTTCAAATTTCAATATGTTTAACTTTGTTACGCTATTTGATATAAATAAATGTAACTTTACATGTGAAAATTATAAATTATTGAAACAAAAATTGTTATAAAGTGAGCATTGTAAAAAAACACCATAAACTAAAAAAAAAAAATAATAATAAATAAATAATAAAAAATTGCAGCAATTGTTTCCGGTTGAAATAGCACGAAGACCCTTCATCAGGCGAAACAAAGTGGGCACGAGTGCAGCAAAAGTACTTTGCTGCAATCGTGCTTTTTGTTAAACTCACGATGGGATGTGTTATTATTTCAACCTAAAAGAACTGATGCATCTTTTTTTTTTTTTTTTTTTGGGGGGGGGGGGGGTGGGGGGGGCAATGATTATGTTTATTTACAAATTTTTCTATTTATTACTACAGTGCAAAATCTCAAATCCGGAATCGTCCGGACCGTGGCCTTTCCGGATTTCGGACTTTTCCGGATTTTAGGTCACTTTCTGATTTACGGCAATGAAAAAACGGACATCTCCATTCCGAACGTCCTTTTAGTTAATAACTAGCTTACGCCGCCCGAGGGTGCGATTTCTTAAGAAATTGGAGTATACTCTCAAGTAACATGTACAATACTTTGAATAAACACCATAAAATTTTGCAAACAAAACGCAGGCAGCAACGCTTGCGCTTTGTTTGCCGCACTCGTGCCTACTTTGTTTGCCTGATGAAGGATCATGTTTTCTTTCCATCCGAAACGATTGTTGCGAGCTCTTACATTTTATTGTGGTTAATCTTATTACTTTTAAACACCAATTCTGTGGTGCTTTTTTATTATAACTCTCAAGTATCCAGAAAATCTTCAGTATTGTTATTTTCCCCTACATCAAATGGTACCCAGTTGATATTTTTTTCCCTTCTTTTTAAAACAACAGGCAGATGAATCAGCTTCCTTTTTTTCTCTCTGTGTTTATCTTCAAAGTCGCACATTTGAAACCACAGAAATTATCACTGAGAAATGTAATCGGCTATTTAGAATTAATTATCACAGCTGTCACTCTTAACCAGGCCGCCACAAAGAACTTTTTCGCGTTGTTGATAGTCCAATGGGATCTTTACTCTCTCCCCAACTTTCTTCAAAGTCCTTGAGTGAATAATTTTCCGACACGTGCGATACCGAAAGATGATTTTGCAGTTTTATACAGATGACGTTATTTGAACTTTAAGCGAATATTCAGCATTTGACCTGTGACAATTAATTTTCATTAGGTTTGGAAAGCAGATTCTTCAGCTGAAAAAAAAATATATATATCGTTCGGTTGAGTAAAGAGATAACGGAATTAGGGAAAAAAAACGAGAGTGCGTTTGTCTTTGTAGCTGTAAATATTTGATAAATTTATCCGCGATTACCTATTTTAAAAATATTTTTAGAATTCCATAAAACTCATATATGTTATACAGGTTTTCGAGATTTACTATAGGACGTTTGTCATAAAAAGTTGTACAGGTAACCCAAATGGTTTCAGTATAAAAATTCATAAAATAATTTGGATACATTACAGTCAAAGAGACATTTCTTATCAGCGCACGTAAAAATCTTTATACAACGCTAAAATACAGATCAACATAAATTTTATGGATGCAATAAGAAATGGTTCCGATCAAAAATGATAAAATAAATATTTGTGGTTCATTTAACAGTGATGCTCAAAAATATTCTTATACGTTACGGGAAATTGAGGGGGGAAGTATTTCAGTTTCGTAAAAGTGAAATTATTTTTCTCACTTACATTTAAAAAATAATAATTAATAAATAAATAAAATAAAACAGTTTGTTATGGCTACCACTTTTTATTTTTTTTTTTTCGTTTCCTATAATAGTTTATAGAAATTACATATGAAAATTATTATTTATGAAAATTATTTTCTGTGATGGAGGGTTTTGAGATTCCTGAACACGATTTGACCATTTTTAGAAAGTTTCACTCTGTAAGTGTGTATAAAAAAATTGTGGACGCTGTATCTCACGAACCAATGGACGAAATTTAACCAAATTTGTTATTTAACCAAACTTGATTAAAATCGTTCCCGATTACCTTCACTCAACACATGGCTCTATATTTCTACTTCTTCGTAATTTTCAATATGACACAGTATAAGAAGAAATTTTACATAAATGATTTCAAATAAATGATAATTATTTTCTTAATTTTTATTATGAATTAAAAAATAAATATTTAAATAACTAACAACAGACTAGGAAATTTTTTTTGTATAAGTTGAAGAATCGCTCGCCCTTCCCCATGAGGGGATAAATTTTCAATGCTGGTATTTTTCAAAAGAAACTCATCAATAACTTTCAAGTAAATGACTGAATTAAATTTGTGGAAAATTAAAGCAAAGTTATAAATTATTAAAAAAAAAAAAAAAAAAAAAAAAGAAGAAGAAGAAGAAGAAGAAAGCATTTTTTTCAGAAGTTGGCACAAAATTGATTTTATTATTTTTATTATTATTATTATTATTATTGAGAAACACTGTTCTAAAATGAAAATCGTTTGCATGCATTCAGGAAAATGATTTTAACAAATTATTTGCACTACGCGAATTTGCATAATAAAAAATATAGAAGAAAGTTTTGTGGTGCCACATCCTACTAGTTTTTTGGTCAAAAATTAAAAAATCAATAAATAATAATAATAAATAATAATAACAATAATAAAATACTAGAAAGTTAGCGGCTATCATAATTTACTAAAACGAGTCAACTGGATATTTGTTATATATTTCTAGAAATCCTTTTGTTACAACAATAGCTTTAGAGTCAAACATTTAAAAAAAATAGTATTTAAAAAATACTACAAAAACAAATTAATAATTGAATTACTTACTCATATATTCTTTTTACGAGATTTTCAATCTCGCACCCGCAGACAACAACAACGAACAAGAACTTCGTATGAAATGGCGGACAGCGAAGGAATTTCAAATCAACAGAAAAAGAATCACAGCGCCCTCTATGCATACAAATTGGTTATGGCCTAATAATTTGTGGCCACAACATGAAAAACATGATGTTGGCCGTGTGATGATAGCCTGCATAAGGCCAACTGTGTTTATCCACTTCTGGGCCACCGACCATTTTTCTTTAGGCTTCCATCACAGCTGGCAGCCACAAACGGCCCGCTGCTGGAGTTATATGGGGCAACCGGCAACTGATGGCAAGTGCAGGATGCCAGCAGTAGGCCATAACGAGCCACCAGTATAAGTTTTGCTGGGAGATTATCGTTATGCCGATGAGATATATTTCGCCGATACTGATTCCAAATATGGGCCGATGCCATTTGGCGACGTTGCGGCGGAGAGGGCAAAAACTTTATGGAACCGATACTGAAGGCGGTATGTGGGCCATAAACACTGTTCAGCATGCCGTACGCCTTCCGTAACAGGCCCGACTCTCGTGTGATTGTTGGGTATTTTTTAAGGAAATGGGTATTTCATATTTTCTTTCATAACTAATCAAAATTATCTGCTTGGCATATATTACACGAAAATAGCTGCTTCTATTCCTAAATATTTTAAATGTAAACTCTATTTTTTATTCTATAAAACCATCAAAATACGTTAACAACACTTAAAACTTTGAAATTGTTAAATCCACAAATATTTTAAATACTTCAATTACTAAATGTTAATGATACTCCATATTCACCTATTTTCCTCTATATGCGTATAGTAATAAATATATTTATTTCTTAGCAAAAAAACATCTTTCTCTTTGAAGTTTATAATACTTTATTATTATTATTATTATTTAAGTATAAAACCGTCGAATATTTGGCTTTTATTTTGTTATCTAAAATATATTAATTTTCAATTTTTGTTTTTCTTCCCAGTTTAAATACGTACTTTATATCTTTTTTTAAAGATAAAATATAACTCCTTTTCTTAAAGAAATAAATATTTTCTGTAATCAAAACCTATTCGAGAATGTTTCTGCAATACATTTTATGTATAAAAAAAACGTAAAACACATTCTGAGAAATATGAACAACATATGTGGAATCTATTCAATATCTTTTATCACTGAAAAAAAAAAAAAAAAAAAAAAAAAACGTTTCTTTAGATTTTCAAATAAAGTTTTTTTTTTTTTTTTTTTTTTTTTTTTTTTCGCTCAAAAAAAAAAAAAAAAAAAAAAAAATATATATATATATATATATATATATATCAGTATAATACTTGACTATTTTAAATCATAATAAGCCATATAAATGTAATCATATCTAAAAGAACACGCAACAAATTTTAAAACTCGCTTTAAAATATTTTTTTTAAAAGGAATTATTACCAAATTCATAACGATTTTAATTATAATTTTAAGATTATAATTATAATAATCTTAAGGTAACTTAAGATTAAAAAAAAAAAAAAAATGTATATTTATATGTCCATTGTTTAAGCACGTTTCTTGTGACCATGGAAGCTTCTGTGCAAGTGCTGACTCAACGAGTCCAGTGTTAAAATAGGGGTGATAGTCTTTGATGTTGAGAAAAAATAGCGATATGGTAGTGCCGAGTAACTAGATGTTTGCCAAATCTCAACATTTGGTAAATTTGGCACCCCTCCAAGTCTTTGAAATCGTCCTCAAATTAGGCGCACGGAACGCAGTAACACTATAGAATACATTTAGCAATTTTCTTTTCTTTTTTAATTTCTCTTCCTCATATATTGTAAAAAATTTATTGTTTTTGAATCAAATTTTTGAAATCCTACTTTTGCTTTATTTACAAGTTTTGAGAGTTCTTAAAACTAAATAATAGGTTTGGTTTTTAGCATTTGATCTGAGAGCCTGTATTCCTGTATATGAATCTGATATCAGCATATCTCTAAATAAATAAATAAATAAATGAAAATACAAATATATATATATATATTAATAAAATAAGACTTTTGCATGTAAATTTGTCAGAATCGAAAAATTTTGCGATATCTTCACGTTTCACACACCATGAAAGCCGAAAATGACTTCAGAAAATTTTGCCTGTGTGTGTGTGTCATCGTGTCTGTATGTCGCTTTTTTTGTCCGGGCATCACTTGAGAATGGCTGGACGGAATTCAACGGCGCTTGGCAGAAACTTAGATCTTTACCTAACTTAAAATTATATCTATCAATTTTTCAGAAATTCCCCCCCGTTCCCCCTAGGGGCAAAAGACAAAAACACGTTTGTCCGGGTATCACTTGATAACGGCTGGACATAATTCAACGGCGCTTCGGAGGAATTTAGGTCTTTACCCAACTTAAAATTATATCTATCAGTTTTTCATAAATTCCCTCCCGTTCCCTCTGGGTGGAAAAAGACAAAAACACGTTTGTCCGGGTATCACTTGAGAACGGCTGGACAGAATTTAACGGCTCTTCGCAGGCATTTACGTCTTTACCCAACTTATCTATCAACTTTTCCAAAATTACTCCACTTTCCCCCCTGAGGGAGTAAAAATTCAAAAATACGTTTATAAGCATAACTCGGCTCCTAATTACTTCACAGTAAAGAAATTGCACATGGAGAGACTAGAAATGAGTGCAAATAATATTGTCTGCATTTAGGAATTTTTGATTTTTAAGGGAAGGGAGGGGGGAATTATTGAAAATTCCTGATTTTCGAGTATACATCTAACAAAATTGGAGCAAATATATTGAAAAAAGACTATGTGACTTCCTTAGGATATTTCCAAAAACACATTTTTGTTTTTTTGGGCTTTGTGTTTTTTTTTGGGGGGGGGGGGAGGGGGGGGAGGCGGTTTACGAGGGGGAAAACTCGAGACACCCCTTTTAGTGCTAAATTTTTCCTGGGAAATCTATGGGATCTGCGGTCACGAAATTTGGTGCGTAAATTGTTTATATGTATCCGACCCTTATTGTAACGGGATTTTACGAAATCCCCCCCTTACCCCTTGGTGTCCAGAGGGCTATAAACACATGTAAAAACAAGTTTTCCTGTTTGAATTCGCCTAAAATTATCTTAACCCCTTAACGCCCGCTGTCCTCGCTGCGAGGACGCAAAATTTAAGATCCAGCTGCAAAACTTCACCCCGGAAATTTTTTAGCAAAAAATCACGTTTATAACATATCAGAAAAGGCCGGTTTTTTAAACCTTAAAATTAAAATTTTCTCTTAGTTTAATTTAGTTCATGAATTCCGGTGGTACTATAATTTAAATGTTTCAAATTGTCCTGCGCCGCAAAGGCTTAAATTGGCGAATTTTTGTGTGAGTATGTTGATTAGGTGTATGCATTATGTACATTATCGAAATTTTGCAAAACTTCGAACTTAGCCACTGGGGAAGGGTGAGTAAGAATCGCGTAAGTTGCAGCCGAAAGCAGTAGGAACACGGACTCCTCACGTTGCGAGCGAGAAAAAACTCTACCGAACATAGCGAGAACTTTAACTCAGGTTAATTAATAATGATATGAGATTTTGAGAACTCATTTTAGTATTGTGTCCAGCGAAGCGGGCAGAGCCTGCTCGTATATACACTGCTCGACATTAAAAATGCAACACCAAGAAGGAATGATAATAACGAAATGAAATTTGTTGGACACATACATTATAGTAGGAAGAACAATTGATTAAAATTTCAGGAAATTTGGAGTAATATGTACTGAGAAAACAGTACATAAAGCAGCAACCTCTGTGAGAAATAACAGCACATATCTGCCTAGGCATTGAAACGAACGGCGATTGGATGACATGTACGGGTAGAGCACTTCCTGAAGTTTTAACACGATGCCACATTTCATCGATCGTAGTTATTGGTGAGTGGTGGGGGGCCAGTCGCTTTTCAACGATTAAGCAGTCATTTTCATTGGTGCGAGATCAGGAGAACGCGCTGGCCAGAGCAACAGTCGAACACATTCGGCATCAATGAAGGTCCAGACAATATGGACAACTTGCGGTCGTGCATTGTCCTGCTTAAATGTTGCGCTTCGGAGGCCTTGAACATAGGGCAGAGCTATGGGCCTTAACTCGTCAGAAATGTAATGGCTGGTATTCAGAGTGGCGGGAATGAAAACAAGAGGTGACCGCGACGTGTATCTAATGGTACAACATACCATCAATCCAGGTGATGACTCAGTATGCGGCACCAAAATTCTGATTACCCTCAAAACTGCATCACAGATATGGGCGCCATTAATGTGTGATCAACGATGAACCTGGACGCAGGAATGGTGTGAAATCACTTTTCAGACAAATCACAATCCTGTTTATAGCTTTAAGATTGCCTTATTCGTATTTAACGGCATTATGAAATATGCACATTGCCAGCTGGGATTCGACATCATCATACTGTCCATCATTTGCAATGATGTTAGGGGTTCCCATTGGACACCCGTCTCGATTACTTAATGTTCGTATTCCTGGCACTCTGAACAGCGGCCACTAAATTTCTGATGAGTTAAGACCCGCCCCTCTGCCCTGTATTCGAAGCCTCCACAGCGCAAAATTTAAGCAAGATAATGCACGACCGCAAGTTGCTTGTATTGTCCGGACCTTCTTTGATACAGAATGTGTTCGACTGTTGTTCTGGCCAGAGCGTCCTCCTGATCTCGCACCAATGAAAATGACTGTTTAATCATTGAAAAGCGACTGGCCCCCCACCGCTCACCAGTAACTTCGATTGATGAATTGCGGCATCGTGTTAAAGCTTCATGAAGTGCTCTACCCGTACATGTCATCCATTCGCTGTTCAATTCGATGCCTAGGCAGATATGTGCTGTTATTACTCACAGAGGTCGCTGCTTTATGTCTGTTTTATCAGTACATATTACTCCAAATTTCCTGAAATTTTAATCATTTGTTCTTCCTACTATAATGTATGTGTCCAACAAATTTCATTCCGTTATTATCATACCTTCTTGGTGTTGCATTTTCAATGTCGAGAAGTGAATATATACACTAAGCGACAAAAAAAGCCGCACTGCTGAAAAAATGACTTATACCTTTTTTATTTATAATAACTTTAAATTTAAGGGTTGAAACAAGTAAAACTGTCTTGTTTGCATAATACAAAAGGGATGAAATTATACCTATGTAAATTTTCGATATAATAATTCACTTTATTACACTCTACGAAGTACTTTATAAGAATCTGCCTAAAATTTTCGTTTTAAACATAATGTAATAACCATACACTTTGTATTCTATTATGATTTATTATATGAAATAAACAATTTACATTTTAATAAATGAAATAAAACTATTTATTTCTTAGATCTAAGCAATTTTTTATTAAAAATATGTATTTTTTGTTGGGTTAATTCCACTTTTATATGGAATTACTGCTTTAATGCACAATGGCATAGTATTATACATTATACAGTGTTTTAATATAAATCTCAGACATTTCGATGTGCCAAACATCACAAAATAAATAAATAAATAAATAAATAAATAAATAAATTCTAGTTCTGGGAGAGTTGTAGGCTGCAAATTTCGAATCCTCTCCCCTCTCGCCCGCCTTTTTATAGACGAAACATTTTCGAGCGGATCGCGATTAGGACTTTTTCCATGTCTGGTAAAGAAGAAATTCTACTATATCTTTTATGGGATTTAACTTAAAGTGAAAAAAGATATGATTACTTACAGAATTATAAGTTCTCATAGGAATGGATAGGAAATTTTAACAATTTGAAGTGAATAAACTTACCACAGACGCCGTGTGTTAACGTGCATTATCATTTTGAAATGCTGTTTGCGGAAATGTCCAAGATACTTCCAAAATAGTCGGCCAGGCGCCACTTTTATAAAGACTGTGTTTTATTTCGAGTTAATTAATCCCTTAAGCATAAAAATTTGCCCGATTGTTTGAAAAGTTATGCACCTGCGTGCCAAAATGTACGGAGAATGTGTTACTGTTTTAAAAGTGCGATTTTCATTAGGTTGGTCATATTTCCGTTGTCAGATCTGACTGTTTTCTTTAGCTCGAAATAAGTTAAACTTGACTCATAAGAGAGAATCAGTTCAGCCCAATAATTAACTAACCATTTTTTAAATTTTTTTTAGCCATCTGAGGTCTTACTTTCCTAATTACCTTCACTAAGAATGGAATTTTTTCAAATTTTCTGTCATTTAAACCTGCTTTATTTAATAGTTGCTGCACTGTAATTAAATAAATTATGCTGCTAAACACTTTTTCTGAATCTCTTTTATGATTTAAATGTAATACAAACCGATTTTATAAGCAATGGCTTTTTAACTTACGGTCATCCCGCTTGGATGAGACACATGGCTACCTAAAGCCAAATTTCTAGTTTAAACGGCCAAAAAATCTTGCTAAAAACCATTTTACCAATACTTCGATAACATTTAATTATTTTGCCATCTCACGTATTAAAATATTTTCTGATTTTCATTTAAAAATTAATACTTTTTGTGGTATCGTTAACTACCTTATTCCAGAGTTGCCAACCTAATCCGGCAATTTGTTAGCAACGCCCCCTTTTCTACACCACTAAATTTTTAAAGTATTTGTTTTCTTCATTCATCGCAAATATATTTGAAGAGAATTACTCTAAAAATTAAGTGGTGTAGAAAAAGGGGCGTTACTAACAAATTGCCGGATTTGGTTGGCAGCTCTGTTATTCTTACCATTTTTGAAATAATTTCTAAAATTACAATTTTCCTGACGATTGCTTTCTGTTTTTAACACTGGACTCAATGCTAAAGTGTATGTGGTGGACAACATATTAAAATCTGTTCGAAAATTTGCTTTTTAAACAATAAAATTGGCGGTTGTAGAAGGTTAAAAGAAAAATATCCATACGCGTTTTTTTTTTTTTTTTTTTTTTTTGTCGCTTAGTGTATATATATTTTGCTGTGCAAAATTTAAGGTCATTTTTTACGCGGATATAATTTACAGAAAACATACAGGGCTATCTAAAATTGATCAAATAAGTAAGAAATATTGCCATGGGTGGAAATTACTCGAATAATTTAAAATTTGAATTTAATATGAGACTTAAATATTTTGTTGATTTATTTGCAATATTATTTGGGTTTAAAGAGGATGGCGGCCACCCCCGCAATATAGAAGTATTTTTCAAATAAAATTGCTTTTAAAACAACATTTAAATACTTCGTTGATGTTCAATTACAGTTATATTTAATCTGAAATAAATTTCTTATAACAGTGTAGAGTAAGTCAAGACGTGTGAGTGTCACAGAAATTAATTTTTATATTAAAAGAAATTCCTATTTATCCTGTCCAATTCCAACGTTTTGATATAAGTGTTGCCTATAAGCAGTTTTTTTTTCTCTGTCAGATATAAAATATTGTATATTTATTCAATAAATTTTATTAACTGAAATTTATCATTGCACCTTTATTCTATTTTTTTTTTTTTTTTTTTTTTTTTTTTAAATATCATAAATATTATGAGCAATTTTCTACTCGAAGCCTCGAGCAATTTTCTACTTGAAGGCATTCCATCAAATCACTGGAATAATTTCGTTTAGGCAGTATTTAACTTAATGATGTTTTCGGTTCTATTCGAATAAGTAAAAGAAGAATTTTGATGAGAATTTAGCTTTAGAATTTGTTAGCTTTAGGGAAATTCAGTAAGCTAGAAGAACTTTACTTGAATATATTACTTACAAACGATTATTTCCACAATCTTGGTAAAATTCTTTTCGGTTTGAAAAACATCAACGAACTTAGCGAAATGGTAATTAAGCTTACCGAAAGATATAACAAAATTTAGAAGAGCTGAAGGAATTAAGGATAGAGATTATGCAAATAAAAATAAGTATACTTCATTTCATTATAAATATACATTGATCAATGTTTCATTTTCAGTGATCTTTAACCATTACCATAAAAGTAGTAAAGAAGAACCTGATAAATCATACAAATTTATAAATTTTAGATTAAATAGGATTATTAAATAAATTACTAAATTAAATATAATAGTTTGGAAAACTGAAAATATTTGAAGAATTTTTATAACATAAAAAAATTCAAATGATACATCCATGTCCATTGGATAACGAACTTTTTTAATGTTAAATTTAATTTCCAACTAATATTATGAAATTTCTATTGATCTTTAAAATTTAAATATATGATTATACGTTATATATATATATATATATATATATATATACACAAAGGGCATTCCATAAAAACTGAGAGTAAAATCATAAAAAATCAAGAAGTATATTTACAGCAAAAAATACATCATTCTTTTTCAAAATACCTTCCGTCAGATGATATGCAACGGTTCCATCGTTCAACCCACTTTTGAAAACAAGTAGAGAAGCTCTTTTCTGGAAGCTGCTTCAAAGAACCCTCCACTGCTGAAATAACTTCAGAATCTGTATTAAATTTTCTGCCACGGAGCTTCTCCTTCCACGTCGGAAACAGCCAGAAATCGCATGGTGTGAGATCTGGACTGTAAGGGGGATGTGGAATGATTTTAATATTGCATTTACTAAGATATTGCTGAACAGAAGTAGCGACATGCGGGCGAGCATTATAGTAATGTAATGTCCAATTCCCTTCCAGTTCATGACGCTTTCTCGATATGTGTTGTCGCAACATTTTCAAAACTGAAACATAATATTCACCATTCGCAGTAGTTTTTGGAGGCAAAGCATGCTGATAGATTACACCTTTATGATGAAAGAAAATAATCATCATGACCTTTCCAGCAGATTTGGTTTGTCGGATTTTTTTCGGAGGCGGAGAATCAGTATGTTTCCATACACTTCTCTCTAAAATATGAAGAGTGAGATCTGACTCTAAAAGAGTGGCATCTCACTCTTTGAACATGCCAAAATGGAGCCAACCTCTTAAGAGTGAAAAGTCTCTTTTCGAAAGAGTGAGATTTCTCACTCTTTATTAAGAGTGAGATTATTCGCAGCAATTTTAAGAATATGACTTATTATTTTTCTTTAAAAAATCGCGCACACTAGACGATATCGTTTCATTCCACCTTGCGAATGAACTCCAGTTCAACGGGGGAAATAATGCAGTTTTGATTCGTCGGGAATGGAACCCAAGCCTTCTTCGTAGCAAGCGAGTGTCTTACCACTGAACCACTTAGCACATACATTTGTTGCTTATTTTACATTATTAAATCATTCTTATACGTGATCAATGATATTTTATTTTTTACTTCATTTATCAACAGTATAAAATTACAGAATTCTAATGGATATTTTAAAATTATAATTATTTTGAAATTGCTAAAATTACCCAGCAAAACCACAGATGACGGCCAACACGAGGCCAAGTGCTGGTTGCCAACAGTAGCTGCATCTGGCCCGTCGGTGGCAAAAGTTACGGTGCCGCAGGGAATATGTTACGCCGGCCGTCAGTAGGCCGTATTCAATCGATCCACTGTTGGCAGCCTGCAGTAAGTTAAAAATAAGTTAGTGGGCCAGTGAATGGATCGCTGCTGGCAGCTAGCAGTATGACGAAAATAGGTAATGGGCCACTGTTGGTAACCGACATTAGGTTGGAAATTGTTAGTGGGCCAGTGTTGGACTACCTGGTGGCAAACATAATTTTTCTATGTTATTGCTGGCAGCCTGCAGTGGGCCAGCTGTGGCAAACATAAAAAATTATATTACTGCCGGCAGTCTTCATTGGTCCTTTATATTTTCCCATTAAAGGCCCGCTTCACTCACCGTCGCCGGAAGCCGAAGCCAATGTTATTCTATGGAAAATTTTCTTTGCAAATAACTTATTAACTAATACATATTTTTAAATTCTGTTTTCATATTCTGAAAATTCCTAACTGTTAAATTGACGGACCTTTTTTAAAAAATTATTATTATTATTATTATTTTTTTTTTTTTTTTTTAATATTTTTTTTTGAAGCTGCAAAATATGAATTTTCAATATGTGAAATTTTTCATTTTAGAAATTCAAAATAAAATATTAAAAATTAAAAAAATACATTTTTAAAAAAAGTCCATCAATTTAACAGTTGGGAATTTTCTGAATGTGAAAACAGAATTTAAATATATGTGTTAGTTAATAAGTTATTTGTAAAGAAAATTTCCCATAGAATAACATTGCCTCGGACTTCCGGAGACGGTAAGTGAAGAGGGCCGTTAATAGGCCAGAAGTGATTTAGTTATAGCTAGTATATTTATTTTATTGGTGATACCTTTAATTTTATTAATGCTTTTTTCTTTTTCTTTCTTTCTTTTTTTTTTTTTTTTTTTTTTTTCATCTCTCTTTTTTCTGATGAAGTAGCAGCCAGTTTTTTTTATGCATCCAATATTTAATTTGATTTTGTACATATTCATTTTTAAATACTATTTACAAGTATTTGATTCATACACTATGGTTGTAAATTCAGGATTTCTAGTGCAGCATATAGGAAATATTCAGTTGATCCATTTTCCTTATCATAAAAGTTTAATTTTTTGTTTTCATTGCAAACATTTCTCTATATTACATTTTTTGGTATAAAGGAGATTATGTTTTTTTTTTTTTTTTTTAAGTGTTCAAATTTCAATATCTTATACAAATAAATGTAACTTTACATGTGAAAATTATAAAATATTGAGACAAAAATTGTTATAAAGACAGCATTGCAAAAAACACCATAAACTAAAAAATAAATAAATAAATAAATAAATAAAAATAAAAAATTGCAGCAATTGTTTCCGGTTGAAATAGCACGAAGACCCTTCATCAGGCGAAAAAAAGTGGGCACGAGTGCAACAAAAGTAATTTGCTGCAATCGTGCTTTTGGTTAAACTCACGAAGGGATGTGTTATTATTTCAACCTAAAAGAACTGATGCATTTTTTTTTTTTTTTTTTTGGGGGGGGGCGGCAATGATTATGTTCATTTACAAAGTTTTCTATTTATTACTACAGTACAAAATCTCAAATCCGGAATCGTCCGTACCGTGGCCTTTCCGGATTTCGGACTTTTCCGGATTTTAGGTCACTTTCTGACTTACGACAATAAAAAAAACGGACATCTCCATTCCGAACGCCCTTTTAGTTAATAACTAGCTTACGCCGCCCGAGGGTGCGATTTCTTAAGAAATTGGAGTATACTCTCAAGTAACATGTACAATACTTTGAATAAACACCATAAAATTTTGCAAACAAAACGCAGGCAACAACGCTTACGCATTGTTTGCCGCACTCGTGCCTACTTCGTTTGCTTGATGAAGGATCATGTTTTCTTTCCATCCGAAACGATTGTTGCGAGTTCTTACATTTTATGGTGTTTACTCTTATTACTTTTAAACACCAATTCTGTGGTGCTTTTTCATTATAACTCTCAAGTATCCAGAAAATCTTGAATATTTTCTTTTCCCAATTGATAATTTTTTTTTCCTTTTTTTTTAAAAGAGCAGGCAGATGATCAAGCTTTCTTTTTTTCTCTCTGTGTGTTTATCGTCAAAGTCGCACATTTGAAACCACAGAAATTATATCACTGAGAAATGCAATCGGCTATTTAGAATTAATTACACAGCTGTCAAACTTAACCAGGCCGCCACAAAAAACTTTTTCGTGTTGTTGATAGTCCAATGGGATCTTTACCCCTCCCCAACTCTCTTCAATGTCCTTGAGTGAATAATTTTTCGACGTGCGATACCGAAAGATGATGATTTTGCAGTTTTATACAGATGACGTTATTTGAACTTAATGCGAATATTCAGTATTTGACCTGTGCCAATTTATTTTCATTAGGTTTGGAAAGCAGATTCTGAAAAGGGTAAAAGAAGAAGGGAATACAGTTTCAGCTGAAAGAAAAAAAAAATATATATCGTTCGGTTGAGTAAAGAAATAACGGAATTAGGGAGAAAAAGAAAAGTGCATTTGTCGTTGTAGTTGTAAATATTTGAGAGTTTTATCCGCCAATTACCTATTTAAATAATATTTTTAGAATTCCACAAAACTCATATATGTTATACAGGTTTTCGAGATTTACTACAGGACGCTTGTCATAAAAAGTTGTACAGGTAACACAAATGGTTTCAGTATAAAAATTCATAAAATAATTTGGATACATTACAGTTTAAAAGAAACTTCTTATCAGCGCATGAAAAAATCTTTATACAACGCTAAAATACAGATCAACATAAATTTTATAGATGCAATAAGAAATGGTTCCGATCAAAAATGATAAAATAAGTAATTGTGGTTCATTTAACAGTGATGCACAAAAATATTCTTATACGTTGCGGGAAATTGAGGGGGAAACTATTTCAGTTTCGTAAAAGTGAAATTATTTTTCAAACTTGCATATAAAAAATAATAATAAATAAATAAATAAAATAAAACAGTTTGTTATGGCTACCACTTTTTTTTCTTTTCCTATAATAGTTTATAGAAATTACATATTAAAATTATTATCTATGAAAATTATTTTCTATGATGGAGATAGGCGATTTTCATTTAAAAGAAGTACAATATACTAAATTTCGAAAGAAAATCCATTTTATGGTAATATATGTATAGTAATATATGTATATATGAAGAAATTTTTCGACATTCGGTTTTCGAAGTACATATTTTGAGATTCCTGAACACGATTTGACCATTTTTAGAAAGTTTCACTCTGTAAGTGTGTATAAAAAAAAATTGTGGACGCTGTATCTCACGAACCAATGGACGAAATTTAACCAAATTTGTTATTTAAGCAAACTTGATTAAAATCGTTCCCGATTACATTTGTGGATCATTCAAGATCCATAATTTTTATTTTATTAAATCAATTAAAATAATAATAACAATAATAAAATACTAGAAAGTTAGCGACTATCATAATTTACTAAAATGGATCAACTGGATATTTGTTATATAGTTCTAGAAATCATTTTGTTATAACAATGGCTTTAGAGTCAAACATTTTTAAAAAATAGTATTTAAAAAATAATACAAAAACAAATTAATAATTGAATTACTTACTCATATATTCTTTTTACGAGATTTTCAATCTCGCACCCGCACCCGCAGACTACAACAACGAACAAGAACTTCCTATGAAATGGCGGACAGCGAGGGAATTTCAAATCAACAGAAAAAGAATCACAGCGCCCTCTATGCATACAAATTGGTTATGGCCTAATAATTTGTGGCCACAACATGAAAAACATGATGTTGGCCGTGTCGTGATAGCCTGCATAAGGTCAACTGTGTTTATGCCACTTCTGGGCCACCGACCATATTTCTTTAGGCTTCCATCACTGCTGGCAGCCACAAACGGCCCGCTGCTGGAGTTATATGGGGCAACCGGTAACTGATGGCAAGTGCAGGATGCCAGCAGTAGGCCATAACGAGCCCAGCAATATAAGTTTTGCTGGGTAGAATTATTTTAAAAGAAAATGTGTACTTGAAAACAAATTTCCTAATACAAGCATTCATTTAAAGTAGCTTATTAGGAAAAGAGGTTACTCAAGTGTACATATTTAAAAAATAAATAAATAAATAAATAAAATAAACAAATAAATAAATAAATTTTCGCAGACAAATCTATAGAGTTTCCTGAAAAGCTCTTCCATTCAGTAGTATAAAACTCACTGTTGATTTTAAATATTAGTAAAGAATTATACCCATTTCTTTTAATATTTTACATATGTTAGCTATCAATGAATATAATAAAAATATGAGTAATTATAGATTTTAAGGCGTTGTGCATTAAATATTTGCACTGATATTTTCTCTTAAACTTTATATATTTCTGATTAAAACTATTTACTTTCCAATACGAGCTTCGATATGTTTCTTGAGATTTTCGATTCTTCACTAATAATATTACTTCGATTTTGTCAAACGCAAATAAAAAAATATTTACCGAATTATCTTTTAACATAATTATTTTCCTTTTTTTTTTTTTTTATTAATCAGAAATTTAGTTATAAGGAATAAGTCTAGGAATAAGTTCTGTTAAACAAATGCATGCATCAGATCGTTCAGAAATTGTCCATGTTTCATTCGAATTATGATTAACAGATGGCGGCAGCTATTTCTCACTCCACAAAAGTTTGATCTTGCAATACATGATGACCTCACTCTTTGTGGCAAAGTGACTATACGTCACCCTTTCAGGAAAAGTGAGAAATGTCACATTTTCAAGAGTGATAATAGAGTTTTCTCACCTTTATTGGTGTCAAAATAGGGGTCACTTTTTTAAGGAGAGAGATTCTCACTCCAGAAATTTTAGAGAGTTGTTGCGGACTTGGTAAGGGGATCATAATGATGCGCCCAAGTTTCATCCCCTGTTATTACAGTCTTTAGGAGATTTGGATCATTTTGAAGCATCTGTTTCCATTCACAACATTGGTGAATTCTTGTTTTCATTTGTTCTTTAGTAAGGTGATGAGGGACCCATCTGGAAGAAACATAGCGAAGCTGTAAATTGTTGCGTAGAATGCGAAATATCGACGTTTTCGAAATGTTTGTTGATGCCGCTATCTCCTCACATGTCATTCGCCGATTTTCTTGAAGGATTACCCACACAGTGTTAACATTTCGATCATTCACAACACTTTTTGGTCGCTCAGGCCTAGGAGCCAGCTCTGCAGACAAACGGCCTTTCTTGAAATCACCATGCCATCTAAAAATCGTAGTCCCACCAAAACATTTGTCTTTGTAAGCTTCTTTCATTAACTTAACTGTTTCTGGAGCTGTTTTGCCCAAACAGTAGCAAAATTTTATGGCACAACGCATTTCGTTTTTTAACTCTGAATCACTCATCTCCATTTCTGTAGGGCAAATAAAACAGTTCTTTAAACAAGCACGGAAATAGGAAAATAAAATCGTCTGCTTCGTTTAGAAATTTGTATAAACGTACAGTTAACAGTTTGAAAAAATCGCCTGCACTTCTATTTTTTAGTTTCGTGGTGTTGCCACTACGTAAAAAAATAACTCTCAGTTTTTATGGAATGCCCTTTGTGTATATATATATATTGTAGTCTTAAAAATTAAAGTAAGTACTATTATTAATCTTAAATATTAAATCAATTTAAGATATCAAGTTACTTTTGTTTGGTCTAAGTATGTTTATTTGGTGAATTATTTGACTGACTATTATTCGCTCTCATTTATATATACAGGGTGATTATGATTAAAATTGTGATTTCAAAACGCTATAATTTTAAAACTACTCATAAGAGCGATTTGATATTTTACCAAAAATATCCTGAAGCAATGAAATTTTGTTTGGTACAAGGAAAAAAAAATAGTTTCCAAATGTGTCGTTAATTATCCATAAAGTATTTCTTTCATGAAGTTACACTTTTTCTCTTTTCACTATGTCTGTTTCCGCTGTAAACACGTATTCTTGTCTTTTTGCTAACAAAATTGTAGCAAACCCTTGAAATATATTGTTTCCTGCTATTCCACTGTTTTGCTAACAACATTCCTGTGTTTAATGAGTCCATTTAGTCGTTTCTCCTGACATTAACCTGACAGCACCATCTATAGGAGCATGTTGAAACAACCCTTTTCCTCCTCAAAACAAAATTGCATTTCCTCACGACAGTTCTGGTAAAATATCAAATCGTTCTGATGAGTAGTTTTAAAATTATAGCGTGTTGGAATCGTAACTTTAATTACAATCACCCTGTGTGTATATACATAAAAAGAAATGCATGTTACAAGAAGTTTAAGAAATTATCTGTACATTATTTATTAGTTAGTAAAAGCTTTTTTTTTTTTTATTATTATTAAGAGTAATATATATTCATTAAAAGCTTTTTAAGTTTCCGAAGCCTTTAAACATGTCGATTTTAGCATAATAGTGGAGGAAGAGGCGTTTCATAGTAACTATGTACAAAATAAATAAACAAATAAAAATGCTTTTTTAATTTTAAAATACATCTGACCTTTTTTTTTAACTATGGATTCCTAATTAAACTTATAAATCACAACTTTGTGTTGCATGCGTATTATACAAAAATATTATTCTATGTCAGTATTGTCAACTTCTAGAAACATTTATATTTAATATTCATCACTGATTTTATTGATTATCATAATTGATTATCATATATGCCAAATATCATTTTCCAAAATTAGGTAATTATTAAATAAAAATGTTCTTACAAATTGGCGTCTCTTTTTTACGTTTCCGCTTTTCCTGTTACCGTTTCATTTCTATATTTATATATACATTTTCATTTTAACGGATCATGGAAACATGCTATAGACGATTACACTACAAACATAAAAGTAAAAATATGAAGAAACGTAGCTTGTATGATAGTATAAGATTTAATGAAGAACATGATTCTAATTACTATAGTTCATTACTATAGCTTTAATAGTAATATTAAGGTATTGTAAACTTTAATATTACTATTAAAGCTTAGAGAGTTTGATGTCCCTACCAAGATCAATCTTGTCCTAAATAACTATACATATACCACATATCCCGCAATCACAGTTTTTCTAACACAGTTACAAAACCCTTAATTATTTGTGTATTTTGTTTAATACAAAATAATTTCTAATATAAATTCAGAAATCTTATTAAGATCCTGATTACTTATTGGAAATAAATCATTAAATAAATAAAGCATCTATAAAATTTGTAAAGTATTTTAATGTAAATAAAAACTATAATCTCAAATTTTTAACTTATTTATAATTAGGTCGTAAAAAGCATAGTCTTTTTTTTTTTTTTTCGAATCAGCATAAAAATAATATTGTTGTCACATAAAATAGATGGAATAATGAATGTTGAGTAACGCAATTTAATAGCTTAATTAAAGTAATATATTTAGAGAAATTTCTAGTGAAAGGTTTATTTATATTTTTTAATACCATCTACGTGAAAAATACAAGAGCCGGGAATCATATCCAGTCACTCTTCTTACCATGCAGATGCTCTGCCAATGAACTACCTTGGCTTATTTCCAATTCGGCATTTTCCACATTCATGGTTGATAAATTGATGAATATTATTTTTAAAGTAATATAGTTAAATATTCTTAAAAAAGAAAAAAAAATTCGTTTCATCTAATGTAATAATTAAATTAATATGTTAGAGTATTCCGATTTATTTTATTTTATTCTGTTATTTATTATTTATTTATTTATTTTTCAATCGTTTTTTAAAAGAAACATGCACGAGCTTGAACATATTGCTTCATTATGTTGGTAAAATATGAAATTTGCTCTACGTTTGTGTAATTTGAAAAATATTTGTAGTGGTTAAAAATCTATGGTTACCTAGATATTATTATTAATATATATATATATTTTTTTAATATCAATTATTGTTATTATTACTATTGTTCTTGTAAATAAGTTAAATTTAATAAAACAACAACATATGTTTCTTTTTTTTTCTTCTTCTTTCAATTGCTTATATATTTGTATTGCAATGAATTTTTAATATAGTAATACATCCCAAAAGCATCATGAAAGTATAATTTAAAATGAAACAGAAGCTTTATAAGTCTTTTGTAATTTTAAAAAGAAAAAGAAAAGAAAACTGTACAAACTGCAGATAACTTGAAGTTATTTGGAAAAAAGAAAATTTTTACATAAAAAAAAAAAAAAAAAAAAAGAAAAAAAAAATCTTCTTATCTGCAGATTTTATTCTCATCTCTCTCGCTCTCTCTCTCTCTCTCTCTCTCTCTTTCTTTTTTTCTTTTTTTTTTTTTTTTTTTCTAGTTTTAGTATTTTAAACTGCAGATATTCCGCAGATTGTATATTCAAACTTATGTATATTCAAAACTTATGTTCCAAATACCTTCAGATTATAGGCATTTTTTAAATAATTTTTCTACAGATTTTTTTAGCTGTGATATTAAATTACTTTTAAAAATTGTACCTCGCTATATTTCATTTTTTAAAAATCATATTAAAACTAGTATGTTGTGGCCACCACAAGACTTTCTTCTATATTTTCCTATACATATTCAATCAGTAACAATATTAAAAAAAAAAAAAAAAAAAAAAAAAAAAAAAAATTCTAAGGGTTTTTTTTTTTTTTTTTGTAAAAATTAATACATATTCAATCACTAACAATATTTTAAAAAAATCGATAACTTTGTTTTAAATTATCACAGATTTATAGTTCAACCATTCGTTTTAAAGGTATTGACGAGATCTTTCGAATGATACCCATCTTCAAAATTTACCCCCCCCCCATGCACAAAATTTTTTTTCCTAGTTACGTACTACTATTATCAATAATTCATATTAATTTTACAATCACAAGTGTAAAATAACTCTTATTATGCACATTCATACGAATTTTTGTCCTATTCTGCCATGTTAAAAATTTAGATAAAATGCTATCACAGCGCCTTCTGTTGAGCTATTGATCCCCAAATATAATCAGCACCAGTTTATGTCGGGGACCAACTAAATACCAAGTTTGGTAAAATTTCGTTTAAAAAAAAAAAAAAAAAAATTCTAAGGTTTTTTTTTTTGTTAAAAGTAAAAAAAAAACGATAACTTTGTTTTAAATTATCACAGATTAATGATTCAACCATTCGTTTTAAAGGTATCGACGAGATCTTTCGAATGATACCCATCTTCAAAATTTAACCCCCCCCGGGGGGTACTTCCCCCCAGGGGGAGAACCGATGCCCCCCATGCACAATTTTTTTTCCTAGTTAACTACTACAATTATCAATAATTCATATTAATTTTACAATCACAAGTTTAAAATAACTCTCATTATGCCCATTTATACGGAATTTTGTCCTATGCTGCCATGTTAAAAATTTGCATAAAATGCGATCACAGCGCCACCTGTTGAGCTATTGATCCCCAAATCTAATGGGCACTAGTTCATGTCAGGGTGCAACTAAGTACCAAGTTTGGTTAAATTTCATTCATTGGTTCGTGAGATACAGCGTCCACAAAAAAATGATACAGACAGACACACAGACAGACATTTTTTAAAAACTATCAATTCGTGTTCAGGACATCCCAAAACGTGTAGATCCGTCAAAAAACGGAGGTCGAAAATTTTAGCGAATCCAATACTTTCTCTATATTACATATAGAAGAAAGTAAAAAAAAGTATTACAAATGTAACGTTCGTGGTACAAACTTACTTTATCTCTCTCGCTATATATAAAACAATTTTATCACTGGTGTCCTTTTTTGCTTTCTCTTACCCATCAGGTAGAGAAAGCATTGTTTTTGGGTCAAATTTTCGAACGCGAGATTTTGTTATATTTACACGCTTTGAGGTCCCCTAAATACGAAAATCATGTTTTTAGCAAATGGTCTGTGTGTATGTCTGTGTGTCTGTATGTATGTGTGTCTGTCTGTCTGTTATCAGCATATCTCAAGAACAAATTATGGCAGAAAGTTCAAACTTGGTATTCTAAATGTGTATCATATAGGGACGCTACAGTAAGCTTTTCGTTAAGATCAAGCAAATGGTTCGTGTACAGGGACAATCAAGAGGATCCTAATACATTACGTCTATGGGGGGAATTGCAGGAAAGTACAGTTTAACGTCTATAGACTGCACTAAACCAAATGAAACGAATATATATTTTTTGTAATAGAGATAGTTAACTGGGGAAAAAAAATGTGTATGTAGGAGCCTCGCCTCCCCCCCTGGGGGGAAGTCCTCCCTCGAGGGGAGTAAATTTTCATGATGGGTATCTTTCAAAAGAGCTCGCCAATACCTTTAAAACGAATGGTTGAACCATCGATCTGCGATAATTTAAAGCAAAGTTATCGATTTTTTTAACTTTTAACGAAAAAAAAAAATTAGAAAAAAAAATCATACTTTTCTTTTTTTTTTTTTTTTTTTTTTTTTAATATTGAGAATAAAAGGACTTTTTTTTTGACATTTGGTGTTATACTACTTCTCTAATATGGAAATCGTCTGCCTTGTCATAAAAGATAATTTTTTTAATAATAATTTTATTAAATTATTTTTTAAAAAGAGAATTATTTTTTAATAACCGAATTAAATTCTATATAAATGTAGGTGGATTAATGAAACGGCAGAGCCCCCCTCACACAGAACTAATTATCGTATAAAACTCTTCAGAAGCCTAATATAAATTGTTTAACATAGGTTTACATAACAGTCTTCGTTATATTACCTATTAATCTGCAAGCTGTATTTATAGTATTAAATTTCAGGGTAAGAGAAAGTCGTGTGAGTGACACACCAGATTATTTATTTTTCTTTTTCTTTTTTACTTTCTCTTACCCATAAGGTAGAGAAAGTATTGTTTTTGGGTCAAATTTTCGAACGCTAGATTTTGTTAAATTTATACGTTTTGAGGTTACCTGAATACGAAAATCATGTTTTTAGCAAATGGTCTGTGTGTCTGTGTGTGTGTCTGTCTGTTATGAGCATATCTCAAAAACAAATTATGGCAGAAAGTTCAAACTTCGTATTCTAAATGTGCATCATATAGGGATGCTACAGTAAGCTTTTCGTTAAGATCAAGCAAATGGTTCGTGTACAGGGACAATCAAGAGAATTCTAATACATTACGTCTATGGGGGAAATTGCAGGTAAGTATAGTTTAACGTCTATAGACTGCACTAAACCAAATGAAACGAACATATATTTTTTGTAATAGAGATAGTTAACTGGGAAAAATTTTTTGTGTATGTAGGAGCCTCGCCTCCCCCCCCCCTGGGGGGAAGTCCCCCCACGAGGGGAGTAAATTTTCATGATGGGTATCATTCAAAAGAGCTTGCGAATACCTTTAAAACAAATGGTTGAATTATAAATCTGTGATAATTTAAAACAAAGTTATAGATTTTTTTAAATTTTAACGAAAAAAAAAATCGTTTTTTTTTTTTTTTTTTTTTTTTTTTTCAAATATTGAGAGTAAAATGGACTTTTTTTGGATATTTAGTGTTACACTACCTCTCTAATATGGAAATCGTCTGCATTATCATAAAAAATATTTTTTTTTAAATAATAATTTTAACAAATTATTTTTTAAAAACATAATTTTTTTTTAATAACCGAATTAAATTCTATATAAATGTAGGTGCATTAATGAAACGGGGGGTTGAGGGGGGCGGTAGCCCCCCTCACACAGAACCAATTATCGTATAAAACTCTTCTGAAGCCTAATTTGAATTGTTTAGCATAGGTTTACATGACAGTTCTCGTTATCTTACCTCTTAATCTGCAACCTGTATTTATAGTATTAAATTTCAGGGTAAGAGAAAGTCGTGTGAGTGACACACCAGATTATTATTATTTTATTTATTTATTTATTTATTTTTTTTTGGGGGGGGAGTCTGCAACCGCACATCATTTTTAGCATAATATTTCATTAAAATAAATAAACAAAGGTGATAAATATTATGTATTTTAATTTCACATTAAGTATGGGGATTTCTATAACACTTTTCTGCTTTTGTCTTGTATTTTGCACTATTAATATTCCTAATCAGTGAAAGGCAAAGTAGCGAATAGGTGGCCAGAGTGATGCAGGTGTTTATAAGTGTAGCTAGTCGGTGAGAGGCTAAGCCTCCTACAGAGGTTGGTCTGCGGAGCGAGCAATAAGCATGCCCTCTAATTTAATAAAAATTTTAAGCGTTTTCTCTAAATTTCTTTGCATTACGCTCGTAATATAAACCTACTAGCAGGCTTTGCCCGCTTCGCTGGACATTAAACTTAAATGAGTTGTCATTAATCTTTATTAATAACATAAGTTCTCGCTGTAATTGGTTGAGGTTTTCTCGCTCGCAACGTGAAGAGTCTGGGTCCCCACTGTCTTCGGCACAACTTACCTACTTCTTACTTCCCCTTCCTCAGAAGGTGAGTTCGAAGTTTTGCAAAATCCCACTAATGTACATAATGCGTACACTTAACCAATATCCACACATCAAAATTCGCCATTCTCAGATAATTGAAAGCGAATTCAAATGGAAAAACGTGTTTTTACACATGCTTATTGCCCTCCGACTCCGAGAAGGTTGGGGGGGGGGGATTTCGAATTTCGTAAAATCCCGTTACAATAAGTGCCGTTTGCATACAAACAATTTTTTCACCAAATTTCGTGACCACAGAAGTCTTTCATTGAAAATATTATAAATAAAAAATAAAATATACAGACACGACATTATTTCATTATTTAAAACATGAAAATCTGACATTGACAGATTTTAATTTAGTGCCAGAGGCCTACTGCTAAACTTGTTAATATCGACAAATTCTTCTTTAGTTAATTCGTGACGATCTAAATTCCATGATAAAGTTTTCACTAAATCAAACCAATGTGTTTCAGCTGCAGATACTGTAACAAATAATGTTGGAAGTCCAAACTGTCTTATAGCCGCAAAACAACATTTTTTGCTCTTTTTCCCAATGAGGGGGAGGTGTGCCTTGGGGGGACTCATGTCAAAGGTGTGCCTTGGGGGGACTCATGTCAAAGTTGTACCTTGGGGGGAGACTCATGTCAAAGTTGGGCCTTGGGGGGGACTCATGTCAAAGTTGGACCTGGGGGGACTCATGTCAAAGGTGGGCCTTGGGGGGGACTCATGTCAAAGTTGTACCTTGGGGGGACTCATGTCAAAGTTGTACCTTGGGGGGACTCATGTCAAAGTTGGGGCTTGGGGGGGGGACTCATGTCAAAGTTGGGCCAGGGGGGGACTCATGTCAAAGTTGTGCCTTGGAGGGACTCATGTCAAAGTTGTACCTTGGGGGGGACTCATGTCAATGCTGCGCCTGGGGGGGGACTCATGTCAAAGGTGTGCCTTAGGGGGGGACTCATATCAAAGTTGTACCTTGAGGGGGACTCATGTCAAAGTTGGGCCTTGGGGGGATTCATGTCAAAGTTGGGCCTGGGGGGACTCATGTCAATGTTGGCCCTTGGTGGGGACTCATGTCAAAGTTGGGCCTGGGGGGGACTCATGTCAAACTTGTGCCTTGGGGGGGGGACTCATGTCAAAGTTGTACCTTTGGTGGGACTCATGTCAAAGGTGTGCGTTGGGGGGGGGACATGTCAAAGTTGGGCCTTGGAGGGGACTCATGTCAAAGTTGGGCGTGGGGGGGACTCATGTCAAAGTTGTGCCTTGGGGGGACTCATGTCAAAGTTGTACCTTGGGGGGGGACTCATGTCAAAGTTAGGCCTGGGGGGGGACTCATGTCAAATTTGGGCCTTGGGGGGACTCATGTCAAAGTTGTACCTTGGGGGGGACTCATGTCAAAGGTGTGCCTTGGGGGGACTCATGTCAAAGTTGTATATTGGGGGGAACTCATGTCAAAGTTGGGCCTTGGGGGGGACTCATGTCAAAGTTGTGCCTGGGGGGGGACTCATGTCAAAGTTGTGCCTTGGGGGGACTCATGTCAAAGTTGGGCCTGGGGAGGACTCATGTCAAAGTTGGGCCTGGGGGGGACTCATGTCAAAGTTGTGCCTTGGGGGGACTTCATTCAATAAATCCCCATTAAATAAACCGACTGAAATAGGCCCTTAGCACTATTAAGAGTATTATAAAAATTCGACAAGGCTGTACGGACTGAAATAGGGGTACCTTGGGGGGGGACTCATGTCAAAGTTGTGCCTCGGGTGGACTTCATTCAATAAACCCCATTCAATAAACCGACTAAAATAGGCCCTTAGCACTATTAAGAGTGTATTATAAAAATTCGACAACGCTGTACCGACTGAAATAGTGGTACCTTGGGGGGGGGACTCATGTCAAAGTTGGGCCTGGGGTGGACTCATGTCAAAGTTGTGCCTTGGGGGGACTTCATTCAATAAATCCCCATTCAATAAACCGACTGAAATAGGCCCTTAGCACTATTAAGAGTACATTATAAAAATTCGACAACGCTGTACCGACTGAAATAGGGGTACCTTGGGGGGGACTCATGTCAAAGTTGTGCCTTGGGGGGACTTCATTCAATAAATCCCCATTCAATAAACCGGCTGAAATAGGCCCTTAGCACTAATTAAGAGTGACGTTTAAAAATTCGACAACTGTACCGACTGAAATAGGCCTCTAGCACTAATAAATACAAAAAGCACAGCTTTAGTATGGGAACCCTTTGGTGACTTTAAATATTTTAAGCCATTTTTGCGATGAACTGAATTGGCTATCTCAATTGTGCAATTAAAGATCTTGGCGAGAAACGTCAGAACTACTTCGGAGCCAAATTTCAAATTTTGCCAAAGGGATCCAATACTAAAGCTGTTTCATACCGAATCTGGGTTGAAAACGGAAAAAGGGTAAAATAAATTAGAAATATCAGGCCTATATTTATAAATTTGATACCGAATGAAAGGGGCGATTTTGCTGAATCCAGGGGTGCAAACAGTTTTTCGATGCGACAATTAGATTTTTAAAAAATAACTAAAGTATGAAATTTAAGTGGCAACAGAAAAACGGAAAAAGGGAAAAATAAATTAGAAATATCAGACCTATCATTACAAATTCAGTACCAAATGAAAGAGGTGATTTTTCTGAATCCTGGGGTGTAAACAGTTTTTCGATACGACAATTAGATTTTTTAAAATTAACTAAAGTATGAAACTCAGATGGCAACACTTCATTTCAATCTTTTCATAATTTGTAGTGCGAATCACGCGAATACAAAAGTCTTTAACTTAAAAATTTATTTTTATATTTTATTTTTTCATTCAAAGCGTTTTAGTGAAAAAATATTTATGGCGCATGCGCAGGCGTTTTTTACCCACAATTTAAACACTAATCATAATTTTGAGAATTTCTATAGATATAATTTCAAGTTGGGTGAATACCTAAGTTTCTGCCAAGCACCGTTGAATTCCGTCCAGCCGTTCTCGAGTGATGCCCGGACAAACGTGTTTTAGTCTTTTACCCCCCAGGGGGGAACGGGGGGGAATTTCTGAAAAATTGATACATATAATTTTAAGTTGGGTGAAGACCTAAATTCCTGCCAAGCGGCGTTGAATTCCGTTCAGCCGTTCTCAAGTGATGCCCGGACAAAAAAAGCGACATTCGGACACGATGACACACACACACACACACACACACACACACACACACACACACACAGGCAAAATTTTCTGAAGTCATTTTCGGCTTTCATGGGGTGTAAAACGTGAAGATATCGCAAAATTTTTCGATTCCGACAAATTTACAGACAAAACTCTGATTTTATTAATATAGATTTATATAAAACGCTGTAAATTTATAAGTATATATATTAACGTGAATTGTTAATTAATAAAATTCGCTTTTCATTTGTGCTTCTAATGAATGCCAGATTGCGCCGCATACTCATACATTACCTCTTATTAATAACTAGCAGGCTTTGCCCGCTTCGCTGGACGTTAAACTTAAATGACTTGTCAAAATGCCATATCTTTATTAATAACCTAAGTTCTCGCTGTTATTGGTAGAGGTTTTCTCGCTCCCAATGTTAGGAGTCTGGGTTCCCACTGTCTTCGGCACAACTTACCCACTTCTTACTTCCCCACCCTCAGCGGGTGAGTTCGAAGTTTTGCAAAATCCCACTGATGTACATAATGCGTACACTTAATCAATATCCACACACCAAAATTCGCCATTCTAAGATAATTCAAATCGAATTCAAACGGAAAAACATGTTTTTACACATGTTTATTGCCTCCGACTCCAAGAAGGGGGGGGGGGATTTCGAATTTCGTGAAATGCATTTACAGTAAGTGCCGGATGCATACAAACAATTTACACACCAAATTTCGTGACCACAGAAGTCTTTAATAGACAGTATTATAAATAAATAAATACAAAAAGCACAGATTAAGTATCGGAACCCTTTCGTGACTTTAAATATTTTAAACCATTTTTGCGATGAACTGAATTGGCTATCTCAGTTGTGCAATTAAAGATCTTGGCGAGAAACGTCCGAGCTACTTCAGTGCCGAATTTCAAATTTTGCCAAAGGGATCCAATACTAAAGCTGTTCCATATCGAATCTGGGTTGAAAACGGAAAAAGGGTAAAATAAATTAGAAATATCAGACCTATATTTATAAATTTGATACCGAATGAAAGGAGCGATTTTGCTGAATCCAGGGGTTCAAACAGTTTTTCGATGCGACAATTAGATTTTTAAAAAATAACTAAAGTATGAAATTTAAGTGGCAACGGAAAAACGGATAAAGGGAAAAATAAATTAGAAATATCAGACATATCATTACAAATTCAGTACCAAATGAAAGAGGTGATTTTTCTGAATCCTGGGGTGTAAACAGTTTTTCGATACGACAATTAGATTTTATAAAATTAACTAAAGTATGAAACTTAGATGGCAACACTTCATTTCAATCTTTTCATAATTTGTAGTGAAAATCACGCGAATACAAAAGTCTTTAACTTGAAAATTTATTTTTATATTTTATTTTTTCATTCAAAGCATTTAAGTGAAACAATATTTATGGCGCATGCGCAGGCGTTTTTTACACACAATTTAAACACTAATCATAATTTTGAAAATTTCTATAGATATAATTTCAAGTTGGGTGAAGACATAAGTTTCTGCCAAACGCCGTTGAATTCCGTCCAGCCGTTCTCGAGTGATGCCCGGACAAACGTGTTTTAGTCTTTTACCCCCTAGGGGGGGAACGGGGGGGGAATTTCTGAAAAGTTGATAGTTATAATTTTAAGTTGGGTGAAGACCTAAATTCCTGCCAAGCGTCGTTGAATTCCGTCCAGCCGTTCTCAAGTGATGCCCGGACAAAAAAAGCGACATTCGGACACGATGACACACACACAGACACACACACACACACACACAGGCAAAATTTTCTGAAGTCATTTTCGGCTTTCATGGGGTGTAAAACGTGAAGATATCGCAAAATTTTTCGATTCCGACAAATTTACAGACAAAACTCTGATTTTATTAATATAGATGATTGGTAATTTAGAATAACGGCCAACTGTTGCGATTTTTTAAAATTAAGTTTTCATAGTCATCACCGTTGTCTTATTTAAATTTTAGCATTTTAGAATTAAGTATTTTAGAATTTAAGTATTTTTTTTAATTAATTAATTAATTTATTATTATTATTATTTTAATAGTGGTGTTTTAAAAATGGGAGGTTTATTACGCATGAGTATTTTAAGAATACAGTTTCAGATATATATTACCAAACACAAAAAATCTAAAATGAGATTAAATAACAGCTATTTTTTTTTTTCATTTTAATGCAACTGAGTCATTTTTTAATTACATAAATACATTTTCGAAGGAATTTGAAATACATAAATTTATACACTCCGTAATGTTACAGTTTATAAATAAAAAAGCTCTCTTTATATTTTAATGTATTAACTACGAAATTTGCCTTTTTTACATTATATTTTACTCATTTTTTTTTTTTTTTTTTTTTTTTTTTTTACAGTTTATAGGATTAAAAAAAAAAAAAAAAAAAAAAAAAAAAACAGAAACAGAAACAAAAGTAAAAAATAAAATAAAATAAAATAAACAAAGTACGTTACGATAAAGCCTAAAATAGTCAAAAATTTATGTCTATAAATATGTTTATGTTAATGTGCTTATGATATATTTAAATGTGTAACATTGAGATATATTAGGTAGATTCCTTATAGGAGATCTACCTATTGCAATGGTTCTCATGACACGACTTCTGGAAAATTTCTTCATATCTTCACCGATCATGACCCCTAGAACCCGAAACCACCCTCCGTTCAAAAGTTTATATATATATATATATATATATATATATATAGGTATATATATATATATATATATACTAGCAGACCCGGCCACGCGTTGCTGTGACTAAGTTATACGTTGAATTATACGGCTGTAAACTATTTAGTACAGTCAAATTATTATTTACGAACAAAGACGAAAACGTTGTAGCCGATGTAAAAACCCACAGGGTTGAGATTTGAAACTTAGGTCAAAATTTGGAAGCGATTGATAAAAATTTTCGTAGTGTTGATATTAAGTACAAATTAATTTTATTGTAGGGTCCTATAAATTTTAATGGAGAAGTGATATATATTATTTCTAATGCTACTTTGGATAAAATTGCTAAAATGACTAATATATAAATTAAATTCTATTAAAATAAAAGTATAAAAGAAACAGACGATTTTAAAATCAATTTTTATGGAGGAGTGAAATATAATATATGCTATAATGGATAATTTTACTATAAAATGACCTCATCATTTAAAATATTTTAAAGAGGGCAACAGCTGTAGTTATAAAAAGGAAAACAATAAGGCTAAACCAGAAAAATAAGTAAATTTGTTAAATATTTTAAAACTTTAAAATTGGAAATCTTATGAAATATTGGACAGTTAAAGTAAATACATGTATCATTTTAAATAGAAAAAGATTTTGGAAAAGTTTAGTGTATTTTAACGAAGTGATGAGAAGTTTTTGAGTATGTTAAAATTTTAATAGTAAATTCAAGTTAATAAAGATGGGAAACATTGAGGATTAAGATAAGAATAATTATAAGATTTTTTAAAAAAAAAAAAAAAAAAAAAACTTTTTATATAGCATGCTTTTAAATTTTAATATACTAATAATATACTAATTAAAAGGAAAATGATAAATAAAATATTCTATCATAGTTTCAAGTCAAATTTGTTTTCAAATATCTAAATAAAATATCTGATGTAAGATACTAATATTTTGCAGCGGAATAGATTTAATTTCTGTCATCCTTGGCGAAAAAAAAAGAATATCGCCAAGTTATCTGGCGAAAATATTTAATTCCTTTAAAAAATCATGGTTATTTTAACAACTTATATTAAAAGAGTAATGAATAATATGAAACAATGTTTCGTACAATACATATTACATGTCATACATACGTACAATGAATAATACATATTACATTTCGTACAATGCATACATCTGGCATGTATATTTTCGTGTTACGCTTTTGATCGCCAAATAATAATAATAATAATAATAAAAGCCAAGGGCGACAGAGTTTTGAAATTTAAAATTAAAATTTTGTCAATTTGACAGCAAAATAATTCAATCTAACACCCGCGATAACTAATACATATCTATACCCAAATATAAGGATTAAAATCGGGAAATAAATTTCCTCGATTTTTAATAATTTCTTACAAAAAATCCAGTGGGCAATTAACATAGGAAATCTTTTTCTTGGCTGCACAGACGGTCAGTGAGTCACACTTCGCTTGCGTATAGAACTCATAGATATAGTATAGCATATATAGAATAGAGTGATCATTGAGGAGAAAAAAGTTATTCCTTTTCATTTGGGAAAAAACGACGTTTTTACCAAAATATGGCCGTCTTTCCCCGAGTGAATACACACGGGAATACATACTAATATTTTAGCAAATAAAATTTATGAATAATTTATTTGCTAAAGGGGAATGGAAGACTCCAGATACAGTTTCAAATTCATATTTCTTTCTTTCTTTTTTTTTTTCAATACCACTTAATGGCTGTTTCCAAAGCTTTTATTTATTTATTTTTTTTTTCGGCATCAAAAGTCTTTGTACGATAACATGGGGATGAGAGATCTATATATATATTACTATATCTATGATAGAACTACATTAGCACTTTATCAATGTGTATAAAATCTTTAAATTTATTATGACGTCAATTTTCGTGAGATGCATAATTTAACTTTTTATAATTTTTTAACGTTCACGTTTGATTAAATGTATTTTTATGTCGAAAAAAAATGAACTCGTATTTTTTTTTTTTTTTTTTTTTTGGCAACAATTAAATTAATGGAACTCACAGATATTTTGGAGCAACTTTAATAAAGGTCTATAATTAACAAATAATTGCAATAAAACAATATTGTGACAATAAATTGAGATAAAAACTATCCTATCTCTCAAGTTGGACCAAACTGCACACAGTGTGCAAAATTTCATTAAAATCGGTTCCTTAGTTTAGGAGTTTACCCCGGACAAACATCGTGACACGTAATTTTTATATATATACAGATATATGTATGTATAACGCTTTTTCGCATGTTAAGTTGTGAACACGATAACTGGAGTAATTTTTATTTAAATTTAACCAGCTCGGTATATGTTTTCATGACAGTAAAGATCTCGGTCAAGTTCGTAGATGGGGTATCCAGCTTAAAGGGGGTGGAAATGGTGGGGGGTGAAAATTTTCCTTTGCCCATAATTTCTTTAATATTGAAAATAGGAAAATACTTCAAATCAGGCAAATTACCGCCTTACCCTAAAGAACAACTTTTGTATTTAAACTTTTTCAATAGCTTCAATTGCTTAAAAGTTACAAGTTAAAAAGTGATTTTTCGTGATGAAACCGACTTTTTCTATCCGCGATTGTAATGATCGATAGATGGCGCTTTCTCAGCACTGCAGTTGTTAGTAAACATTATAGCCACGTGTGTTCCATTAGTGTTCTTTTGTTATTCTACTTAATATTCGTACTATAATTTCTCCGCCAGTTTATTCAAAGTTCGATCGGAAGTAGATTTTTAACTGAAGTTGAACAAATATTAATTTCAAATCATCTGATTAATTCTTTACTTCCGTTAGCCGAAGCAACTGAAATTTTAAATTTGTCATTTGGAAATAAATGGAAGCTCAATTCTGGATTTCTTGATCCTTTGGAGTTAGATTGTAGCACACAACAGTATGTGTTATCTTTTTTACCGTATTTATTCATTTTTATTCAATAAATATATGTGAAACTAAATATCGGCAAGCAATGGCGGCTGTATGGAATTCGAATTAAACCATGTTTATTGTAATTTCACCTTAGCCCACCAGAGGGCGAGCATTTCATTACAATCGCGGATAGCTTTAATTTCTTAAATTTATAATCTGATGCTTACGTCACGTGCAAACGATAATAAAAAAGATCACTGAAAATATAAAAACCCATGGTAACAGCTTTAATTAATCATTTAAAAATATAAAAGTAAAATAATACGTTTGTCTTGGTAAAATTGTCGTTTGTAGTGAATAGTTTAGAACGGCAATTTACGCAAGAATTTAAAATTTACGATTGAAATTGAGATTAATACGTTACAGCCTTCCTTTGATTTTTTATCTTGTGAAAACAAGACATTGGTCTGTGAAGAGATATGAGGTGTTTGCGTGGGAAGAAAATATAATGACGTCAAAGCTGTCATTTTTCTTCGTCAAGCTCGCCAAATTTTGTCATCAAATAACGAATTTCGTCGCCAAGTCAAAAATTTCGTCGTCAACTGTCAAATTTTGCCACCAAATCACAAATTTCATTGCTAAATCGCAAGTTTTGTCACCAAATTGTATGTCTTTATGGCTTCTATTTGTTGAATGATTATGAAATTGAACTTTAAAAAAATGAATCATTTACTGACCAATAAATCTAGCCTAAAATTTTAAGTAGAATGAATAATAGTAGCTGATAATTAAATTTCTTAAAAACAAAATAGCGACGTAAATAATGAAATGTGTGGGAACAAAGCCATTGACTAAGTATGTGTGTTATATGTATGTATATTTTTCTATAGAGCATTTCCTCGTGACGTCTGGTGGTTGGCAAAAAAGCGCGCTCGACTTTCCCGCGCAATTTACTATATTCGTGATCCGCCGTCGCTATGCTTTTCCCAAGCCTTTTTGCCAACCACTCATAAAAGTTGAGATGTTTGTTTACAAACAAGGAACTGCCCTATAGCTTTAATTCCTTAAGTTTATAATATGATGTTTACGTCACGTGCAAACGATAATAAAAAAGATCACCGAAAAAATAAAAAGCATGGTAACCGCTTTAATTAATCATTTAAAATTATAAAATTAAAATAATACGTCAGTCTTAATAAAAATATAGTTTGTGATGAATAGTTTAGAACGCCGGTTTAGGAAGAATTTAACATTTACGATTAAAATTGAGAATAATACGTTACAGCTTTCTTTGACTTTTTATATTGTTGGAAACAAGATACTGGCCTGTGGTGTGCAGAGATATAGGGTTTTCGCGTGAGAAGAAAATATAATGACGCCAAAGCTGCAATTCTCCATCGCCAAGCTCGCCAAATTAGGTCGTGAATTAACGAATTTCGTCGCCAAGTCAAAACTTTCGTCGTCGCTATCAAATTTTGTCGCCAAATGACAAATTTCATTGCTAAGTCGCAAGTTTTCTCACCAAATTGTATGTCTTTATGGCTTCTATTTGTTGAATGATTATGAAATTGAACTTTAAAAAAATGAATCATTTACTGACGAATAAATCTAGCCTAAAATTTTAAGTAGAATGAATAATAGTAGCTGATAATTAAATTTCTTAAAAACAAAATAGCGACGTAAATAATGAAATGTGTGGGAACAAAGCCATTGACTAAGTATGTGTGTTATATGTATGTATCTTTTTCTATAGAGCATTTCCTCGTGACGTCTGGTGGTTGGCATAAAAGCGCGCTCGACTTTCCCGCGCAATTTACTATATTCGTGATCCGCCATCGCTATGCTTTTCCCAAGCCTTTTTGCCAACCACTCATAAAAGTTGAGATGTTTGTTTACAAACAAGGAACTGCCCTATAGCTTTAATTCCTTAAGTTTATAATATGATGTTTACGTCAAGTGCAAACGATAATAAAAAAGATCACCGAAAAAATAAAAAGCATGATAACCGCTTTAATTAATCATTTAAAATTATAAAATTAAAATAATACGTCAGTCTTAATAAAAATATAGTTTGTGATGAATAGTTTTGAACGCCGGTTTAGGAAGAATTTAAAATTTACGATTAAAATTGAGAATAATACGTTACAGCTTTCTTTGACTTTTTATATTGTTGGAAACAAGATACTGGCCTGTGGTGTGCAGAGATATAGGGTTTTCGCGTGAGAAGAAAATATAATGATGCCAAAGCTGCAATTCTCCATCGCCAAGCTCGCCAAATTAGGACGTGAATTAACGAATTTCGTCGCCAAGTTAAAACTTTCGTCGTCGCTATCAAATTTTGTCGCCAAATCACAAATTTCATTGCTAAGTCGCAAATTTTGTCGCCAAAATCTCGCCAAATCATACAATTTACTAAATTCGCAACAATTAACTTTGAAATTTAATGGTGCCCAAATTGTCCAATGTTAACTAATGTTAATGTTAATGTTAATGCTATAATTGCAAGTTGAAATTGTAATTCCATACAACGTAAAGGAATCTACCTTTGCCTTTAAGCTTGCCGAAAAGGGATTTTTAGAGTGTACGTATTGTTCTTAGTGCTCGTAACAGTTTACTTTTGCTTTCATATATTTATTACAATTTCGAATTTTAGTTGAACATATTGGGTAGATGTATATATGTATGTATATATATATATATATATATATATATTTATATTAATGTGATCATCATTATAATATAAGCATAGATACAAAACATGTACTTAGAAACAATGTCGAACACATACAATTTATAATCCTAACTTCAGACAAATTCAATTCCAGGGTTTATTACAACCATTTTTATTCTTCAGTGTTTAAACAGAAAATTTCTTTAAAAATCACTAGAATAATTTTGTAATGAAAAAATTATTTGTGAAAGATACAGGAAACAAATAAGAACAATACAAACCTTGGGTGGTAAATTTTTAAATACTATATGAATTAATCCTTGCATGAGATAGTTTTGTTAATTTACATGTTTGGCAAAATCTTACAGTAGTTGCGTCTTTGTATCCACTAATAATATAGTGCACTCTGTCTAGTAACGATGTAAAGTTTTGCGATTGGAGGATTAAACAAAACTGTCGTTGTATATGAATTATTATTATTATTACTGATATTGTTATTAGTTGTAGTAGTATTGCTATATGTTCCTGCAATATGCTATATGACAAAATAGAGGAAATTTTGCAATGATTAAGTAATTAACACTGGAAAGTGATTCATTCATTACCATTAGTCCAGTTTAATGCAATCATTGCATTTTTACAGAATTATCTAAAAAAAAAAAATTCAGTGCAGTGTGCTTATAGTGCACTTTCCCATCAAGAATTGTGGTACAATTCTTTATTCTTTTGTTCAACCCTCAGTCTTATTAAAGATTGTAACTATACTTATGGTTATCCCGTATTCTTATTTTAAAGAATCATTTTATTAAAGTAAATTAAAAAGAAAAGAAATAATACAACTAAAATGATAAATTTTCAAGAAGATAGGCAAAATATAAATGAATAAATACATTTTAAACTCAAAATAAAGAAATTCATAGAAATTATACAAACAAACAAAAAAAAGGTATTATAATAGTCTCTTAAACTCTCTAGTAATAAAAACTTTGAGACTTTTTTTTTTTAAACTATTTTTTATTGAATGTTCTTAGGCTGAACTTAGAGGCTGAAACTATAGAGGCTGAAACTAAGAGGAGGTTCTTAGAGGCTGAAACTATAGCCAATTTTCGATATCTTTGTACAAAACTTTGATGAAAGATTCTAATAACATTTTTATATTAAAAAAAAAATATTTTTCCAGAGAGCATAAATGCGCCAGTAGTGAACACTTCAAAATATTGTATATGCATATTTTCTGTTCCAGTGGTGTATATATATTTGAATTTTTTAAGAAAAGGCGACATAAAATGCGAAATCATTATAAATGCATATGTAATTAACAAAAGCTATTTATGTTTCTATAACGTGTTAAAAAAATAAAGAAACATATAAAATTATATTAATTGAATTTAAAACTATTACCTCTAAAAAATGTAACGACTTTAGTAACATATTACTTCAATTAAAATGGGTCTTAATTTATAGAAATTTAATCCGCCCCATGTTTGATAATCCTACAGATAGCAAGGCAAGCTAATTTTTCTTTCAGATATAATTTTAATTACTTTTGCGTTTTTAAAAATTGGACATTTTATCGCACATTTTGTAAAATAATAACTACTTATGAATATATTGAAGCATTCCGCTCTAATTTTGAGTTAAATGAGTGGATATTCATTCCACATTCCGAATTTTAAAGAACACTCGGTTTTTCTACTACTGGATCTAGACTTAAAAGTCAAATGGTCTATTTTTTTTATAGGATATCTACCTGTATTGCTGATATTTTGTCATACCAATAGTGGATAGCTATAAAAATATTTTATGTTAATGTAAAATAAAAAACTTAGTTCAATGAATAAATTCTGCATACTTATTGTAGTCATATGAAAACGAAAGGTACAGGAAATCTATGAAAACAGGGAGGTATAAAGGAAACTCAAATTTTATTATTTTACTCAGATCTACAAGAAAAAAAACTGCAAAATGACAGAGAGTAAAAAATTAAAAATCTGGTGTACAACTAATATTTAAACTTAAATTCTTCTACACACACCATAAAACTAACGAAAGTCCTACCGGTTTCGAAAGGACGAGGCCTTTCTTCTTCAGGTGCAAATCAGCAAGAAGAAAGTGCCTTGAAGGCAAAGGAAGACAGTCTTGCTTTTGCCTCCAAGTCAGTACCATGTGTTTTGCACCTGAAAAAGAAAGGCCACATACTTTCGAAACTGGTAGTGGTTTCATTAGTTTTATGGTGTGTGAAGAAATTTTTAAGTTTAAATTACGACAGAAAGTGTATTTTTTCTTCCAGTTAAACAAGTATTATTCTGAAACTAGATACTAAAGGTATTTGTAATTCATTAATACTACATTTTAACAATAACTCTGAACAATGCAACAAAACTAACTACTACTAGTATGGTGTCCAGTACTGGTGCCCTTAATTTATATATTACATTCTATCGTTTTGTAAAGCATACCAACAGTGATAAGTTCATGCAATCATTTAGTTTTTTTTTTTTTTTTTTTTTTTCATTCAATCTATAAAACAGAATTTGCTTAATACAAAGCCGTGTAAAGCATCAACTTTGAATGAAAATTGTGCATACAATTTGCAAAACATTAATTTATTTTTGTAGACAATGTAAAATACGGTACCAATATAAAGGGGGGGGGGAAACCAACTATTAGATGATTAAAAAGGTTGATGCCTTATTTCATTGATAATTTAAATCATGATTTAATGTATAATAATCTACAGATTATATCATATTTTACATTTAGCAATCACAAATATGATTGCTGAGATATCGATTATCAACGAATCTCTTTTATTTCTTAATGCAAATTGTATATAGTTCAAAATTCGATATGAGTATGCACAAACAAAGCAAATGTCTTTTTAAATTGAAAATATATAATTTTGAAATTACTTTAAAAAAAAAAAAAAAAAAGATAATATTTATTATTTAAACCAAGTTATATTTTAATATAAGCATTTATTTTTATAAAGGAATTTTGAAAGAAAAAGAAATAGACCGTAACTTTAAAAATTTTACAGGTAACAATCATTTATAAGAAAATTAGATTTACTCGCTTACTTTTATCAAATATAAATTAATTTCTTTCATAAAAGTAAATTATCAATTTTATCAGAATAGAACTATAAATATTTTACAATCAGTTTAATAATACTTTAATGCTTTTTTCCGTATAAGAATGTATTACAGAAAACAATCTTAAAACATGTACAATAAAGCCTCGCTTATCCGAGGTAATGTGGACCGATAGTACCTCGGATAATCGAAAACTCAGATAAAATGGACTATGTTATAAATTGAGGGGAAATATACCGTTTATATACCGGAAATATGCCGTTGAGGGGAAATATAAGTTTAAAATGAATGAAAACGTAACTAACGAAGTAAAAGAATACATATATTACACATTTAAATGTAATCCATTTAAAAATGCAATACAATAAATGCATACTTAAAAAAAAAAAAAAAAAAAAATGTTGTATAGTCAAGTTTGTTAAAGTTTTTCACGCCGTTTGTCAAATGCCAGACCTCCACCGGAACGTGACATTTTTGGGACTACCTCGGTTAATCCGGAACTCGGTTAATCGAGGCTCAGATAACCGAGGCTCTACTGCATTACATAAAAATTTTTTAAAGGACCAATAAGACGATGTCGAAATAACTGAGGAGAAACGTTCAGAAGGAAATGTGGGATGCAATTAGAAGAGACGTCTGAGAACCAATCCACTCTCCACCTAATACTTGCAGGGTTCGAGTGGCTGCAAACTCCATCTTCATTAACTAATTAATTAACTACATAGAAAGCATGAGACTTGAATATGAACAACACATAAAACTTTTATTTGAGCTTAAATTAGGGGGGGGGGGGGTATTTGTTCCTGGAACTCAATCAAATAATTAAATAAATGAACAATTTCGAGCAATACAGAACTTAAGTCTCACCCACCAGAAGTAGTGGAAATTCACAGAACACTACTCTCAGTTGGCTTTCTGAACTATTCTCACCTCAGAACTGACGGCAGGATTCCCTTGTCCGGCAATTCCTTTCCAACTAACTTCCAATCTATCCACACACTTTAATACTCGCCAACTCAGAAAACTCCACTATCGGATAACTTCGCACTAGCATAAGAATCTAGCCTCATCAACACCACCTCTCTACCACAATACCTTGATATTTATCCTTAATCCAACCACCTCCAATCACTTCACTTAGCAAAACTTCAAAAACCTGTTCATATCCACTTCACACTCCGCAATTTACTTTCATCTTTGCAGCTCTATGCCGACGCAAAATCATCCCGACTTTATCTAAAACTTCGCCGACAGTTTGCGTCCACCTTCCTTATCTCACAACTATTGCGTCACCGGGAGTCACTGGATCCAGGTCATTTTTAAAACTGTGGTGAGTCACCACAGTTTTAAAAATGACCTGGATCCAGTGACTCCCGGTGACGCAATAGTTGGGAGATAAGGAAGGTGGACGCAAACTGTCGGCGAAGTTTTAGATAAAGTCGGGATGATTGGTGACCTTCCATGGTCTCAACCTTATATACTTTTTAATAAAAGTTTTTTTTTTTGAGCAAGCAAGGATACTTGCTCACTCAACACAATGCTTTCCGGTAGTTTTCAGAGAAAGGCCTAAACCGATACTTGGTCATATTCTAAGCATCTAAACTTTTCCGTGGCTTTCAGCAAAACTGTAACAAACGTATGATAGGATGTTTTTAAAAGATATCCTACAGAGGACAATTCATCGAGATCTAAGTTCCTAAAGTAGTTAATCGGTATTGATTTACATAACTAAAACAACCACTCTGTCCAGTGTCTTGTCAAGTCAATTCCAAGGAAAAAATGCATGCTTTTACTTTTAAATCGTTTATTATTTTATTTACAATACTAGAAAGATTTCCTTAAATAATTGCTGTTCAGTGTATAATTTTTAAATATGTTACATTTGAATGTTTAATTAGATGCGTTAAAACTAATATTTAAAGATTTAAACTAGGCTTAGTAAGTAAAAAAAATTTTAATTAAAGTTTGTTTCATAGTAACTGAAAAATTACTTCGGCCTTGAAATTGATTGTTTCAAGAAACATTTAAATATTTTTAGGGAAATTCAATTCTTATTGGATTTGACCAATGGTTTAAAAGAAAAAAAAATGTCCCCCCTCCCCCCCCAAAAAAAAAATAGCAATTATATATTTAAAAACTCAAAAAGAAATAGTATTAGCATCCAAGAATTACAATATAAATAAATCATGTAGTTTGAAATTAATAAAGAAGTGAAAACTCTTGAAAAATTATAAGAATATAGAGAAGACACACAAATGCGAATTTAATAATTGTATTTATTCGAACTTCTTCAGATTTTCTTGACATTCCTGATCGACATCTGAGACCTAGAAAACAAACGAAAAAACGATAATAAAAATGTTTAGTGTTTTATTTTTTCTCGTATACCTGCAGTATATTTAAAAATTATGCATTAAAAATACAACATGCAAAATATGAAAATTAACATCTGTAAAGTAAGTATGTATATCTGTATCCCGAAGATAAAGGATGCCATGTCCATTTTGTGAAAAGAGTTGCCACCTACAATAAATAACATTTGTCATAAATATTTTCACTGTCCTATCTCCTTTATAGTATCTGGATATTATTACTTAATGCCTCTATATAATGCCAAAAATGCACATAAAGGTCGTGGTTCTAATTCTTTTCACAAGGTGGACATAGTGTGCTTTACCTCCGGGTTTAGATATATTTATTAATTTTAAAGAATGTACAAAAAAAAGGTGTCAAACAACATTTTAGTTTTCAACAGATATGGAAAAAAATTATTTATTTATATATTTTATCTTATTTTATTTTGTAGCATTTTGTGTGTCCTCGCCATTTTTTTCATATCACATTTTATGGGAAATATATATATATATATATATATATATATATATTAATATGTAATTACGAATTTAAAAAAAAAAAAAAAAAAAAAAAAAAAAGTTCAAGACTGAGGTGTAAATAAAAGACGTGTACTAGAAATTTTACAAAATAAATTTGAAATTTTTACAATACTACTTTTAAAAATTCTAGTAAATTTCATTAAAATTCAGCATAAATATTGACAAAAGTAAGAGCCAAATATCGCATTTTATAAGGAAACTAATTCATAAATGAACATCTAAATCAATAAAATTTAAAAATAATTTCTATGTAAATATGTATTCATGTAATTGTCAAATGAATTTTGATAGAATCAAACAAAATTATTGTACCGGACCAATTTTATTTCATATTTTTCAAAAATTGAATTCTATTAAAATATTCTTTTTCAATGATAAAGAATGTTTTAAAAAAAAAATCCTAAATTGTTTATCAATATAATAAAGTAATAATACAAAAAAAATATTCAATAAACAAACATATGCATTATATTTGACTTACAGGAGTTGAAAAAATTGAATTTGATTTTAAAATAAATACATTTATATACCTACAAGCATATACACATGCAAATATAAATATGAACAGCTGGCAATTTTTAAGATTTTTGTCTACCGTAAAAACTAAACATTTTTTTTTTTTTAAATATATTTCTGTAATATTTTTCTTTTCAATAAATATATTATTTCTTTTAAAAAATTTCAGTAGCAAAATGTTGGCAACTATGATATATATATGTCATTTTTGTGAGATATTTATTTTTCTGTAAATAAACTTTTTAATTATTAAAAAAGTATAGTTACTTTTTCCAAATTAAACATTATTTTAAATTAGATTACTGCACCGGGTAGGGTGGCTGCGTTACCAGCGGATTACCGCATTGCGGGTCAAGTTAGCATTAATTTTTAACCCGCGGGAAAAAACTCTATTTTAAATACAATATCCCTTCTGTTAAGATTATGGTGCAATAAATATGCAAATTACAACATTTTTTTTCTTTTTTTTCTATGTAAGGGAATATCCACATAAATTTAAAAAGAAAATTCCAATTAATGTGGCAAATTGAAATATTTTCAATGCCTCACATGAAGTGTTTTATACTAAAATACAAGTGGTATTTATTTATTTATTGTACAAGGAATGCAATTAATGCTTTGAAGTACAAATTCAGCAGCAAGATACGCTTTTAAATAATAGTTTTGTGATATTTGTTTAAAATTTTATTATTAAAAGAATTAAATAATTTTTTTGCAAAATATAAATAAAAAATATAATATTAATTTCATTTACTCCATCTTTTTTATTTTTTTATTATTATTATTATTTTTTAACTGAATATTTACTGTTTTAGGAAAATATTTTAATTAAGAAAACAGTTAAGAATGAGATTTTGTTGCTTGTACATATTTTAGGTCTCGCGAATTATTTTTTGATAATTTTACAGAGATTCATTTATTAATATCACACAATCAGCAGATTGGGAAGAAAATCATATACAGTAACCGCCGCTTAATAAAATCACTGGTTAATAAAATCAGCTGCTTAATCTGATCAAATCGCCAGGACCGGAATCGAATCAATACAAACTACTTATTAAACCGTCGCTTAATAAAATCAGCATCGCCGGATAATAAACTGAAAAATATCCTCATCTGCCAAAAATATCATTTATGCTCACTAAAAATTTTATTTTTACATTGTGATTTTTTATTTTTATTTTATTTTATTTTTTAATAGAAAAAGAAATTAAAGCACAACAAACCCTCCGTTATCGCTCATTGTTCAAGATTCTATACTTGCAGCACAGTTACAAATTAAACACGCCCCGCAACTTATCTCCGTAACAATTTCAAGGAACGTATTTTTCAAAGAGCAGTAATAAAATACAAATTTGTTTGAAATTTTTTCTTTTTTTTTTTTTTTCTTTTGTCTAATTATTATAAGGCAATTTCTAGTTCTTATTTTGAAATTACTATAATTCATGAGGTTTAAACGGAAAGATATTAAATTTATAGGCATAGCGTGAACTTTTGGTAAAGTAATGATGATTTTCCTCTAACGAAAGTGCACGGGAACTTACAATGCGTTTAATTTACTTGTATCAAAGAAACAGTTAATTATCTACCAAAGATTAATTAATATTGTTTAATAATTATATTATTCGTTACCTTTTGAAGTTTCTTTCGAAATTCAGAGAAGTAATACCTTTTCCTTAAGGGCAGGACCGTTCGCCGGATATAAAATCAGCCGCTTGATAAAATCACTTTGGCTCAAAACGAATGTAATTTTAATAAGCGGCGGGAACTGTATATTAAAAATTTATTTTTCCAACTGAGTGAAAATAATGCCCGGACCGGGAGTCGAACCCCGGATCTTTGACTTTCAAGGTCAGAGCTCTACCAATTGAGCTATCCAGGCCGATAACCGGTGGGCATTACTCACTCAGACAACCTTTTAGGCAGAACATCTGGTCTATCACGTAGATGACTCGACAGAATAAACCGCAGGTAATGGAAAACACCATTAAACAATGGGAAGATGAAATACATTTATTAATATCCCACAATCAGCAGAAAATCAGGAAGAAAATCATATATATTGAAAATTTATTTTTCTAACTGAGTAAAAATAATGCCCGGACCGAGAGTCGAACCCCGGATCTTTGACTTACAAGGTCAACGCTCTACCAATTGAGCTATCCAGGCAGACAACCGGTGGGCATTACTCATTCAGACATCCTTTTAGGCAGAATATCTGGTCTATCATGTAGATAGCTCGATAGAATAAGCCGCGGGTAATGGAAAACACCATTAAACAATGGGAAGATGAAATACATTTATTAATATCACACAATCAGCAGATTGGGAAGAAAATCATATATATTGAAAATTTATTTTTGCAACTGAGTGAAAAATAAATATTTCACTCATGACCTTGTAAGTAAAAGATCCGGGGTTCGACTCCCGGTCCGGGCATTATTTTCACTCAGTTGGAAAAATAAATTTTCAATATATATTCACAGAGATTATTTTATGAATGTGTGTGTATTAGATCGTGTATGTGTATGTCGAAATTAACACGTTAGCTTATAAAAGCTTTAAGCCTGGTTATTAGCAGGATCGTAGACTGGCTTTTTTTCGTGTGGGAACAAAAATCCCTATAACCACGCGGTTTGGGAACCACACTGAGAGACCAATGTAGCAATGCAATGTAAGATGCGAACATGCCACAGCGCCATATGGTGGAAAACGGTTGAATTGGAATTTCCATCTCAAACGCTATACAAAAGAGCGAAAAAACTGAATTAATAAGTTGTAGAGCATTACTGATTAAGTAGGAAAAGACACCTTGTAGACACGAATATAAAATAGAACGCTTAAAAAGTGTATTTGTTTGCTCGTGATTTCCGATAATGTGACGTAAGCAAATGATCTAAGAGCAAACAATTAATCGTTGTAAGATATCATTATTTTGGTAGTAAAAAAGCTATTTGTCTGTTGCAGCACACATCTGTACCCTTGTTTGAACTGTACGTAAAATATGTGTTATTCGCTACGCTATAACGTATGAAACGTAATGTTTCAACAAGGATCCAAATGTGCATTGCAACTGACAAAGAGAAGTTTAAGCATAAAAAATAAAGGTATCTTGAGAAAACTGAGCGCTTTTTCTTTTTTTCTAAGGTGATTTTTAAACGTCACAGTTCAAGTTATAGCAAACAAATAAATGTATGGTTTAAGCTTTTTACTTTCTGCATTCAGGTCTATAAGGTGTACTTTCATATTAAATCAATGATGTTCTACAACTTTGTTACTCACTTGTCCCCCAATCTTGCACCGTTTTCAAGATAGGAACATAGCATTTACTGTTTTTCACAAAATGACGCTGCAAGCGGTAGCATCTTGTAGCGCATAGGCTTTTTACTAATTTAGACACAATTTTTACAAATGCAGCTGCATCTCTTCAGCATTTATAGGGGCGAAAACAGACACCCTATGTAATCCAACACATCAACTTAATAAAAATCTAGCTGTGATTAAATTAAAAACTCTAAATCATGATCTTTATAATCTGAAGAAAACTTCACAAACTTTTCAGAATACATATACATTGGTGGACAAAAATGCAAATGAACGGAGGTTTTAGTACCCTGTTGGGCCACTTTCAGCACGAATGCACATTGCGCTAGGGGCGGGCATATAAGTCCTGATGATGTCCTGCAGCATGTCGTTCCGCAGTTGCTGAAAACACGCCTCTTAATTCGACCAAACGGCTAGTCTGTGAAATCGCTGTCCGAAGTGATCCCAGATATGTTCCAGCGCTGACAAATCTGGGGATCGAGCAGGCTACGGAAGGAGGTAATGCGGCGAAGACATTCCTGTTACACCCTTCCTGTATGTGACGGAGCGTTGTCCTGTTGAAAAACGGCTCCTAGAAGCCCTGATATGAGCGGCAACACATGTAGCTGAAGTTTGTCCCGAACATACCGCTGGGTTGTCTTAGTGACATGAATCAATATTAGGGGTAACAATGTGTAGTATGCGATGGCACCCCATATAATCACACTAGCTGTGGTTGTGGAGTGCCGCTCTCAGGCAAAGGCAAAACAGAAGTGTTCACCATGGGACCTCCACACACGTGCACGATTGTCATCACTGCCCAAACTGAATCTGGATTCGTCGCTGAAAATGACCTGGTTTCATTCGGTTCAGTCCAATCCCATCGAGTGCTATACTACTCCAAATGTTGCGTGCGTGTCGTATTGTAACGGTATTCTCGACTATTGTTCTGAGCCAGGTTATCGTATAAGTGACTTCCCTCTGGTCCACTGGTCCAAACACTTTCTCACAGTAAAATCAGAACGGCCTAGGTTAATGACTACTCACTGAGCTGACCAACTAGCTTCCATCATCCCTATGATTCTACCCCTCTCGGAATCTAACAGCTGCTCATGTTGTCTTCGATGGCGGCGTAAATGCATCTCTATTTAAAATGCGTCCCTTTGTGACAGATTAAGTACACGCAAATAAGTTCTTCAAAGAGAACGGAATTCAACATCCTCTGGTGGCATTACGCAATGCGCAATTATGCTGCATTTCTACCATGTTCCTGCATGCCAAGTCTCGTACGATCCTGCAGTTGCTTCTTGGTGCGCAAATTTTAATGGCAACGAGTGTATATTTAATATTTAAATGCTTTCTTAAAAAAAAAAAAAAAAAAAAAAAAAAAAAAAAAAAAGATTTTCACCTATTAGGTGATAATAGTACACTTTAATCTAAAATTTAAATGCATTTCATGTATAATTGTTTGATTGTTATGCAGATATTGCCCGAATTACCATAATAGTAAATTTAAAAATTATGATTGCTAGGTTTATATATTGTCATAAATTAAATATCTTTGAAATTCCTAATTCATTTTTTCTACGTTTTCATATATTTTGTAGCAACGATTCTCTGTTATTCAAATTGATAAATTAAAAACAAAAAATCTCGTTTAACTTTGAAATGAAAAGTCATATTCACACAAATATTTACTTTTGGAAAAAAAAAAAAATCAGACTGATATTTCGTTGCAGATTTACTTTTCTCATGAAATGAAATGAGTTTTCCAGAAATGTTAGATGAAAGAAGACAGCTGAAAAATATGCTTCCATATGTAATATTCTAGTTTATTTTGCTTTTGAATATTTTGAGATATTTGGAGTTGTCGGATCGATGTAGATTTGATTTTTTAGAAATGCTAATTGTAAAGTTAAAGAAAACATAAGTGTATTTTTTACATCGATTTTATAAATTTTAGGTAAAAAAGCTTTCGAATTAGTTCCACAGGTCTTCAAAATCATATTTCTTATTTTTTTTTTTTTTTTTTTGCACTACTTTGGTTGTCTTTAGTGTGTTTTGTTACGCTGAATTTAAAAATGCTAGTATTTTCTTCTTAAGGGCCCTCTTCACTCACCGCCGCCGGAAGCCGAGCCTAATGCTATTCTATGGGAAATTTTTCTTTACAACTAACTTATTAACTAATACATATTTTTAAATTCTGTTTTCACATTCTGAAAATTCCCAGCTGTTAAATTGGACGCAGCTTTTCAAAAAAATTATTTGTTATTTTATTTTGAAGCTGCAAAATACGAATTTTCAATATGTGAATTTTTTTCATTTTGCAATTTCAAAATAAAATATTAAAAATTAAAAAAATACATTTTTAAAAAAGGTCCGTCAATTCAACAGTTGGGAATTTTCTGAATGTAAAAACAGAATTTAAAAATATGAATTAGTTAATAAGTTATTTGTAAAGAAAATTTCCCCATAGAATAACATTGGCTCGGGCTTCCGGCGACGGTGAGTGAAGAGGGCCGTTAACACGTAAAGGCTTTCTTAAAGTAAGGATTAAGATCGGAACAATTCACACGGGGTCCAAAACAAATTCCAAACCATTTATTAATAAAATTCATTAAAATAAGTTTTTATTTACAAATTATACTTTAGTGTTTTAGTGTTTTTTTATACTGAAGCTCCGTTTAATACCTTTTCTCTTGTGCACGGCTTGGGGAGAGATTTTAAAAGCAGGAGATTCGCTATACATCATACAACAATAAATCTTCTAACTTTTAAAATCTCCATCGGCCTTGATACATCCTTTTTATCTCTGATGTCTTGATGGAATAACACTCCCTGTTCTTCATTAACATCACCTAGATTTTATGGGAAATAATTTAGATGAGAGTTTAAAAAGTGCTCATTTCTGCAAAACAAATCCCATTTTTTGTCAGGCCCACCAGCGGCCGAGCGGTTCTGCGCTCAAAGCTGGTAGATGGGAGGTGCCGGGTTCGATCCCAGGTCGCGCTCATCGACCTAGCCGTTCGGAGTTTTCCGTGGATTCCTCCGAAACTTGCGCAAATACGGGCTAGGACTCCTTAGAAAGACCCCCACGGAGGGCATTCCCCCTCTAGGCCTAGGACACATCAGGAGTCAATCGGCCTTAAATCCTACAACCAACCCATTTTTTGTCAAAGCTGTACTTGATGGATATTTTTTAATGTTTATTACTTAATTAGCATCTAAAAATACACAGGAAAAACGCATTGAAGAAATAAAATCATCGCATACTGAAATAAATTTGTAGAGTATGGCATAAAAAATAATAATGAATAAAAATTTTATATAAATAAGTAAATTTTCAAACAATGTAAGTTTAAAGTATCTTAAATTGTGTTAAATGTTAAAATTACAATTCTCAAGCTTTTTTTTTTTTCTTTTTTAATGCGACATATTGTAATTGTAGGACAAAAAATATGGTATTCTGTCTTAAATATACATAATGAATTATAATTTCAATTTTATTGACAAAAAAATTACATTTCTTTTTTTAATTTTCTGGGGGTAATATAATATGCGAACTACAAATCTCCCTTTTTTTGACAAACTCTTTTAATTTGAAGTAACAAGGAAAAAAAAAAAAATAGTACACTTTTCCGGAAAATTTTTTTTTTTTTTTTCGTTTACAACAAAGTAATAAACAAGATATAAACAAGATATGAACATAAAATGTGTATCAAAACCTCTGATAACGTAAATAGATAAAAAAATTAATCCATTTACATCAAAAGGAAATATGAAAAGAAGCAACACCTTCAATTTCTACTTTTAACTAACGAATAATGCTAGTGACCAGAAAAATTGCGTGTATATATATGCTTCTGTGATAGTGACCAGAAAAATTGAGCGTATGTATATGTTACGGTTAAACCTCGAAAACTGTTAATGTGCAGATTAACTGAAATGACCCGTTAAAGTGCGGAATCAAGAGTTTTCCGCATTTAAACTAAGTAATCTGCACATTAGCGGCTTCTGTATCGTTAAAGTTCAAATTTTTTTCAGCTTTAGTTTTTTTTTTTTTCCTTACATTTACTATGACGTCAAAGAGTCATGTGATACAGATTCGCTAATGAGCTTCAAACATAAACTAAAACTTTTAAAACTTCTGCTCTGCTCCGCTATAATAAACGGTAAACGCAAAATGCGGAGGATCGAATCCATGGTTATGTTTCTTATTATGACCAACACAAAATTTAAAGTATCAAGTAAGTTATAATTGTTTATTTTTGATTTTAATTCTTCTCTTTTCTAATTCTGTCAATATAAGTTTGATAAGGGTCTGCATTTTATTAACGAAATCTAATCTTAATTAAAAGCTTTCTCTCGTGAAACTCCATTTTGAACTTAGAATATTAAATTTACAACACAGTAATTATTTCCTCCAGAAACAAAACTATTAAACCACAACTTTTAAAAACTAATTTATTTTAAAATTGATTTAAGTTACTATTACTTACTGAAAAAAAAAAAAAAAAAAAAAAAAAAGTATTAATTTTTAACTCTGAAATAAAAAAAGTTTTTTTTTTTTTTTTTTTTTTTTTTTAATATATATATATATATATATATATATATATATATATTGTAAACTTAATATATTTGCTAAACTTGTACAGATATACACAGATGGAAAAAAAAAAATCCCAACACCAAGAAAAAATTATTGTACAGTAATGAAATTTCAGCAATAAATTTGTCTAGGTAACATATTTAATTGATTAAAGTTTCAAGATCACAGGTAGAGCCATTGGCGAGAAGAGCCATTTCAAATGTGAAATGTTGGTACATTAGTAACCGGTGTAACCGCCAGAATTTTGAATGCAAGCATGCAAACGTGCATGCATTGTGTCGTACAGGTGTCGGATATCAGTATGTGGGATGGAGTTCCATGTCTGTTGCACTTGGGCGGTCAATGCAGGGCCGGTTAGTGCTGGTTGTGGATGACGCTGGAGTTGTCGTCCAATGATGTCCCAGACGTGCTCGATTGGAGAAAGATCTGGTGATCTAGCAGGCCAAGGCAACACGTCGACACTTTGTAGAGCATGTTGGGTTACAACAGCGGAATGAGGGCGAGCGTTATCCCGTTGGAAAACACCCCCTTGAATGCTGTTCATGAATGGCAGCACAACAGGTTGTATCACTAGACTGACGTATAAATTTGCAGTCAGGGTGCGTGGGATAACCACGAGAGTGCTCCTGCTGTCATACGAAATTGCTCCCCAACCCATAACTCCAGGAGTAGGCCCTGTGTGTCTAGGCCGCAGACAGGTCGCTAGCAGGCGTTCACCTGGCCTCCTTCTAACCAACACACGGCTATCACTGCGACCATGTCAGAACCGGCTTTCATCAGAAAACACAACAGATCTCCACTCCGTCCACCAATGAGCTCTAGCTTGACATCACTCACGTCGCAAATGGCAGTGGTTTGGAGTCAGTGGAATACACGCTACAGAGCGTCTGGCTCGGAGCTGTCCTTGAAGTAACCGATTTGTAACAGTTCGTTGTGTCACTGTGGTGCCAACTGCAGCTCGAATTTCAGCTGCAGACGCAGTACGATTAGCCACAGCCATACGCCGAACACGGCGGTCTTCCCTCTCAGTAGTGCCACGTGGCCGCCCGGAACCCGGTCTTCTTGACGCAGTACCTTCCCTTGATCACTGCTGCCAACACTCATGCACAGTGGATACATTCCTGCCAAGTCTTTCTGCAATATCGTGGAAAGAAAACCCACCTTCTCGTAGCCCTACTACACGCTCGTTCAAACTCATTGAGCTGTTGATAATGGCGTCTTCGTCTTCTTAGAGGCATCCTTGACTAACATTAACCCACTACGTCAAATCTCAACTGTAAATAACGATCACGAACCTTACAGCGCTTATTTAAAGCAAACCTCATTTGCATGTTCATAGTGTGGCTACTAGCGCCACACTTATGCGCGTAGCTCGAAATTTGAATCGACGCCGTCTTTCAGATGTATAAACACGCCTACCAAATTTCGTTTATCTAGCACAGCTTCTTCCTGGTGTTGGGATTTTTTTTTTCCATCAGTGTATGTATACTGCAAAATATAGTTTAATAAAGCATTGGAAAACTGTCATTTTAATTTTCATGCGTTCTAAAAAATTTGTTTTCATTATTTGAAGTACTTCTTAAATATTGCTTCTGATTTGTCTAATTTAATATTTCTTTATCGAATTAAAAACTGGTGCAATTTTTTTTAATAGTAATAGCATTGCTGTTAAAAAAAATTTTTTTTAAAGTACAGAAAAAATCTTTCAGCTGGGGTGCGAGTATTTCTCCGTCAAATATAAAGAACAAAACTGTACTTTTAACAAAAAATCTGTTTGATTTACAGGATTCCTGCGTAAAATATGTCAGTGATTCAGTTTTACGGTTTTAAGCTGTATATTTGACGGAGAAATACTGGAAGCTCAGCTGCCAGATTATTCCTGTATTTTTACGGGTTTATTTTTGCAGTGAATATAAGTTGTTAATAAAACATTTTTACTTTCTCTTACTCTTACGGTAGAGAAAGTATTGTTTTAGGACCAAATTTTCGAAAGTGAGTTTTTGATATATTTACATGTTCTGAGGTCCCCTGAATACGAAAATCATGCTTTTAGTGAATGGTCTGTGTGTCTGTTGTCAGCACATCTCAAGAACAAATAGTAGAAGAAATTCCAAACTCGGTATTCTAAATGTGTATCATATATAGGGATGCTACACTAAGCTTTTCGTTGAGGTGAAGCAAATGGTTCGTGTACAGGGACACTCAAAAGTATTCAAATATATTACGTCTATGGGGGAAATTGCAAGTAAGTAGAGTTTATTATCTATAGACTGCACTAAACCAAATGAAACGAATATATATGTTTTGTAATAGAGATAGTCAACTGCGAAAAAATTTTTGTGTATGTAGCGGCCTCGCCTCACCCTCTGGGGGGAAGTCCACCCTCGAGGGGAGTAAATTTTCATCATGGGTATCTTTCAAAAGAGCTCGCCAATACCTTTAAAACGAATGGTTGGACCATCGCTCTGCGATAATTTAAAATAAAGTTATCGATTTTTTCATCTTTAACAATTTCTTTTTTATGTAATATTGAGAACAAATTCAACTATTTTTTGGATATTTAGAGTTATATAGCTCTTAGAATAATTTAAAAACAAATAATTTTAGGAGATCTAAATGATGTATAGTTAATATAAAATTGTTGCTGGAAAAGTTTGATCAAGATTGATAATTTTCAATGAATGTTGCGTGTGAAAATTATTTGTATAATTTTAAGTAAACTTTTAATTTTAATCACAGAATTAAATTCTATATAAATGTATCTGCATTAATGAAACGCGGGGTTGAGGGGGCGGTAGCCTCCCCCCCCCTCCCCCGACACAGAACTAATTATCATATAAAACTCTTCCGAAGCCTAATTTGAATTGTTTAACATAGGTTTACATAACAGTACTCGTTATCTTACCTCTTAATCTCCAACTTGTATTTATAGTACTAAATTTCAGGGTAAGAGAAAGTCGTGTGAGTAACATGCTACATTATTTTTTTTTAATTTAAATGGTTAAAAATTTTTAATTTGAAACGAAATCGTTGCTGTATTACAATTCTTACATTCATTTATAAATTAGAATTTATTGAAAGCTATTAAAGCTATTATATTTCATGTTAAAAATGCATAACATCTTCAAACTTATATTGACAGAATAAAAAAAGATGAAATAAATGAAAAAAAATAAACAAATATAACTTAAAAGACATAAAAGGTAAAACACATACAGATTAAAATAAGTAAAGAAAAGAAAAGAAAACTAATATTTTCTATTTTTTTTTTTTTTTTTTTTTACCGAATGAAAAAAAAAAAAAAAGTACAACACAGCGTGCTGTAAAATTACAACACCAGAGACGTTATTTTCACTTTAACGAGTGCCTAGTAGGTAATGTACAGATTAATGAGTATCTAGGTGGTAATGTGCAGATTATCCAGGTAATTCGCAGATTACCTAGGTAATTTGAGAAATGAAACAATTTTCCTCATTTTAATCGGTCACCCTAGTTAATGTGCAGATTACCTAGCTAATCTGTAGATTAACTGATTTCTGCACTTTAGCGGTGACATATACGCTAATGAATGGGTAAAATTGTGTGCATACTTTTTAAGTTCTTGACTGCAACATTACTAAGAAAATTGTGCATTTTAACTACCATTACACTGTTTAAGCAGCATTAAACAGAAAAAAAAAGGAAATAATAAATAATGTTTCCCAAACTAGAGTATTATTGAAACTTACTCTCCTGTTATATTGAGCGTTTAGATTTATTTTCTAGTGTGACATATATTTTCTAAAGTTTGTCGTTCCGTTACTACAAATAAGCATATTTTTGCTTGCACAACTAATGAAAATTATTTCCTTTTGAAACAGAAACTATAATAAGAATTTCGAGAAAACTGAACAAAAGGTCAAAATTATTATCGTGATTATTTTCCTTACCATAATATTTAGAATAAAATTTAATTAAAACTATGACTATTAATTAAAAAAAAAATTAGAAATAATATCATAATATGTAACTATTTTAATTTAAATTCATAAAAAAAATTCTATGAAAATAAAAAAGACGCATTTATTATTATTATTATTTCCATTGTTACATATTCTACGCGATTGAAATTATTTTCTGAATTAGTTTTTGTGATCTATATTTCCGTTAATAAAATATCTTCAACATAAAAAAAATTATAATAACACTTCATAAGTTTCCCTGTTCTTTACATCTCCAATTCTCCTTAAAAAAAAAAAAAAAAAATCTATCATTAATGAAGAAAATAAATTTTCCCAAATGTAAAATGCAAGATGAATAATAATATCTAAAATTTCATTTTCTTATCTCAAGATAAAATTGGAAAAACATGTTTTGCAATACGTATTATTGTTATAATATTGAAAACTCGTAATTAAAAATTTTCAACTGAGAAAAAAAAAGGAGAAAGAAAAAAAGATAGAAAAAAAAAAAGGTTTTAGGAATAACATTCAAACAGAAAATGCAACAAGTCAAAAGGTAAAATAGATTTGGTCGTTTAAGGAAATATTCTATCTTGATATTAAATTTAAATTTTGATATTCAAATGAAATATTTAGACTAATTAAAAGAAATTGACCTATAATATAGATATAAGCATTATCATTTGAAATTGAAATAATCATTTAGGAAATTTCGCAGAATGGCCTAATAAATGGTCACTTCTGCAAATGAAAAAAAATAAAAAGTAACATTTATTATTGTCACTCATAAATTACATTTTACAATGTATATTTATGTTAATAAAATTATGCATACTACACTGACAATATATATATAGATATACCGCTTCATCAAGAATGAATAAGTAGTCAGATTTTGGAATCCCTAAACTAGAAATATGGATTTCTTTAACGTAAATAAATAACCTGGATGGACGAAATTATCGAGAATTTTCAGTATACATTTTTCTGAATGATGAAACCATATCATGAATATTATGAATCCTTCCTATTGCAAGAAGAAATTCTCGTTTGATTTCCCAGAATCGTGTAATAAAAAAAAAGTATAGTTACTAAAACTCGATTCTTGTATTCGCAAGATTATTGACCACGATAATATAGGAAATAACACTAAATTTCTAATACGGATTTATAGAACTCGCTAGCAAAGAAAAGAAGAACTTATAAGCATGGCATGGAACTAATAGTTCACCATCATACTATAGATATGGGGAACTTAGATAATCGTGAAAATTTTTGTCCTCGGTTTTTTGACTTTTTTACACGTTTTCAGGTTTGAGGTAAGCAAAAATGACAAAATTTGTATGCTGTCCGTCTTTAAGGTGTCTGTTAGTTTGTTTGTCCTTTAGTGTGTTAGTCATTTAGTGTGTTAGTCCGTAAGTCCATTACTGTGTTAGCATGTTAGTCTGTGTACACGATATCTCAAGAACTAATTGTCGCAAAGAAGTCAGATCAGTTTTAAAATATTTCTTTCGATACTGGGAAGAACCCTATTCAATTGCAACATTCGAATTTAAAAACTTCGTAAGTTATTAGAAATTAACGATTTTCTTAACGTCGGAGAATAGAACAAAATTTCACTTAAACGTGCATTAAATAGAAAACTTTTTTTGTAAAATTAGCAGACCAGCTTTAAAATATCAATCTGGATTCAGGAATGAATATTAGTAAGTATAAACACGTTACTTTGAAAATTTCGTGAAGTTATTGGAAATTTACGAATTTCTTAACATGGCAGAACAGGGCAAAATTTTACATAAACGTCAATTTTAAGGGATATTTTTATCGTAAAGATATCAGACCACATTTAGAACATTATTTAGGATACTGGCATGAATATCATAGACTACGAATTTGAAAATTTAAAAAAAAAAACGTAAGTTATTTGTAATTTACGATTTACTTAAAATGGTAGAATATTGCAAAATTGAGCATAAACGTTCATTTTGAGAATTATAAATATATCAGACAACTTCAAAATAGCATTTATGATACTTGTATGAACATGATAGACTACAAATATTCTAATAGGAAAATTTCGTAAGTTATTCGTAATTTAAGATTTTATCAAGCAAAATTAAAAATTTCACATATAAATATGCATTTTGAGGAATGTTGCACTGAAAATAGTAGCATGAAAACTAAACTACAAAATTGGCCCTAATAAAATAAATTAATAGATTAGAATGAGATAAATGTATCGAAGTGAACGGTGGACAGCCTATTAGGCGGGGATTTCATTCTGTCACTGTGCCAAGCATTTAGTCAAATTCATTTCTCTTTACATGATAAACATGTTAAGAGAATGTCCTGCACTAGAAATTTAAGAGAACATATATATGATGGGAAACTGAGCCAACTAGTTTTTACTAAAGCCACAATTTAGTTTCTAGATATCATTCACAGGTTTGTTTTGAGTGTATTTCAAATAATCTAATAATCTATCTCTTTATTTTTATCTCTCCCTGTATATATATTTATAATAATGTATATAACGAACGAGTAATTCAAGGCTTTGTGGTTAGACGGCGTAGGTTTTACAATAAGGAAAGATACTACATTGTTTTCTTTGTTATTTTAATTTAAATCAGGGCACTGGTTTTAGAAAAACCTTAAATTAGGTAATAGATAACGTTATGTTTTAATTTTGTTTATGCCACTGATGTGTATTAAGATTAATATACAATGTTTCATAAAAGGATTGTATTTTACAAAATCAATTCCATACGCCTTTACCCCTAAATAAACGGTGATCTTACCCAGATTTGCATTAATATGCTGAAACGAAAGTTCTATAGAAAACTATAGTAAACTCCCGATTATCCGAGGTGAACGGGGAATAGGCAACCGCGGATAATCCGCAAAATGGTCAAAAAGGGGATATAAATCAACACATAAAACCTTTTGAACAATACTATTTAATTAACAGTTAAGCATGGCCTACATATACAATTTAACATACTAATAAAGATTTCTACTTACATTTTGCTCTATTTTTTAACAAAAAATTCGGTCAAGCATTTTTTTTTTTTTTTTTTAACTAAAACACTTTTTCTTAATTTGCGATTGCAGTTTCTTTATCAGCATTTTGTCACAAAGTGATACATCGTCTTGTTCCTCGAGATATTTTATAAGTCCATGTGCATGTGCTAGGGCTGCGTCGTGGCTCATCCTCTGCTGAGTTTCATCTCCTTCTTCCTTTTCTTCTTCATATCTTCTGAAACTGGGTCTAATGCTTGGCCCACAATTTTGTTCATCTGTAAGGTGGTTATACCCGGATCATTGGCGTCACAATTAATCTACTCTTCAGTGTTTCCTTCATTGACTTTTTCTCCTCCAGTAACAGATTTAGCTAAATTTGCCAAATCATGAGCAGAAATTTCTTCCTCCTCTATAAACTCTACCAAAATATTTTCCACATTTCGTAAAATTTTTCTCCAAGAACTTACCAGTGTAGGACTGCTTAACCAGTGTGTATTCAATAAATGCTGTCAAGAATCGTGTAATATCTCCAAAAGCCTTGAAGGTCATTACTCTCTTCGATCTTTTTTTGTAATAAGTTTGTTCTGTATTTTTAAATTCCCTTTTAAATTCAAGCCATTGAGGACCGCGGATAATCTGCAAAGCTGATAATCCGACCACCGATAATCGAGAGTTTACTGTAATTCAAAATTTTTGTAAGATTTTTTTATTCAAATATATGTTTATAATGTGCTCAAAAATTTCAATTTTCAAAGTTTGTGAGATGAACAAATAAGAAATATGAAAAATAGGGAATTTAAAAAAAATATAAATAAAAAAAAGCTCTATTATTAATATACATTTTAAGAAATACTGCTTTGGTATTTCTCAGACTGTAGACTTGGCACGAATTGACGAAAATCGAGTGAATTTCCAATCAACAAAAGGTGAATTGCAGCGCCCTCAATGAATACAAATTGTAAGTGATGTTCCATTACTGGTCTTGTAAATTGTAGCTATAACACAGCAAACTTGATATTAGCCGCGAGACGGTAGTCTTCATGTTAATGTCACTTCTGGGACAACGGATTTTTTACTGATGTATTTCATTACAGCTGCAGACATAAACGGCCCACTGCTTCAGTTATATGTGGCAACCTACAACTAATGGCAAATGCAGGATGCCTGTTGTAGGCTAGAACGAGGCCAAAAGCATAAATTTTGCTGAGATGCTCTTAAGCTCATGTATATAAAAATTACAGAGAACATTGTTTAGATATACATACGGAATATTTGTATAATGTGATAACAACACGGATTAAATCAATATCATAGTTGCTAAGTCTTCCAGTTTTTGCGATGAACTTTATACCAGAAGTACTTTAGGACAATTTTCACGTTATTGAAGCATATAAAAATAATACATCAAATTTCTCTTAAAAATTAGTGGTGATAAATCTTATTTGAAAAAATTAAAATGTTGGCAGGCATGTTATTATCAAATTACGGCTATTTATGTACTAAATTTATATTTGCAAAAGATTTCATTAAAAAAAAATATAAGAAAATATTTTCATACAGACATAACCAGCTATTTTAATATTAAAAAAAAAAAAAAAATAGATTAATATTTGATAAAATTTGAGAATCTATTGCTAAGTAATTCGTTTGTATTTAAATTCCATAACTTAAAAACATAGAAAAAAATTCTTCTTTTTCTAAAAAAGTACGTGCTTAATCGTAAGGATATCAATTTATTATTTTTATTTAAAAAAAAAAAAAGCATTAATTGTATGTTTTTACGATTTTCTTCCTTAAACACGTGATGTACGCATTTTTGTCTGCAAAAGTAAATAAATATATACATAAAAGTACTTAAGATGCATCCAAAGAAATATTCTAGTCTCAAAACATGCTCATGATTTCATTCAGCATTACATATCGCAGAAATGTAAAACAGGCACTAAGAAATATGAACAACATAAGAGAAATATATTTGAAATATTTTATTTATGAGAAAAATATATTTCGTTAGACTTTCAAGTAAATATATATATATATATATATACAAAAAAGTCCTTGAAGTTATAATACGTTACTGTTGAAAACAGAAATATAGTATACAAACGTAAGCAAGAACAAGAAAAGATTTTAAAAATATATTTAAGTATGATAACACAAATCAACTCTAAATTGAAACATAATATAATGCTATCGAAGATTAGAAAAAATTATTACTCATATTTCTAATGAAATATACGATTATATATTTGCCAGTGATACGGTACTAAAAATATTTATAAGCTTTTTTTTTTTTTTTTTTTTGGTATATACATATATATATACAAACATATATGTACATACATAGTACATACATATATATATGTACATATATTGTTCCGGACTCGGGATTTGTGAATTGTCTGAGAAAGAAAGACGAACCTTGCAGACGCTTAAAAGTTTAATTACAGAATTGTCCTGAAGATTACAGGTCTATTAATCATGTATAAGTCACCAGAAAAGACAGCTTGAATAACATCTGACAACATTAAATTCACAGCATAAACTGTACCAAAGAATAAACGCACCACAATAGGCTGTAATCAATAGGAGAGACTTAGTCATAAAGAGCTCTTTACATTATGCCGATTGGCGAGGAAACTGATTGATTTGACCAAATTGTGTTTCATTTTACAGCATTCTTCCCAGAATTTTCTGGTAACCTTTCAATCAATGGAGTTAGGGCTCAGATATTCGAGATATCGATAATAAGAATTTTCTCACTAATGGCGCCAAAAAAGTCGCCAAGGAGCGAAAAACTCGCCTAATTTGTCCCTAAGGCGTTACACAACTTCGTAAAGCTTTTTAACAAGTTTTTAAAGGAAAAATATCTATTTTAACGCAAAAACAAACTAGAAATGTGAAAAATTATTATTTTCCAATATAATTAAGCTTCTTTCATTTACATAAAAATAACTACTATTATTTACAAATACGTAGCATTGCCCTCCCTCCCAAACACTGCACGTTCAAGGCAGTACAACCTTTGGTCAGGAGGTTAAAACTAAACAAACTATGCAATCTAGAATACAAAAACTAAGTTGCGTATAACAATGAAATAATAAAACAGCAAAATTGAGTGTTTGAAATATTTACAAAATTTGCAAACAAGTACAAATATTTATAAACAAATATTTGCATTACACATGTACATATTAAAAAAAAATGATACCTTTAATTGTGGCATTTGGCTAACTTGTCATAATTGGTTTTTTATGAAGTTGGTATAGTAAGGCTAACAACGATTTCATTCAGTCTTTTTAGGACTTTATAGGGACCGGCCCAGATACACTGTAGCTTGGGAGAGACGTTTTTACGTCGAACAGGGTTCCAGAACCAAACATTTTCTCTTTCCTGAATTCATGTTGTGTAGACTTTAGGTCATATATCGTCTTCATACTCTCCGTTGCCATGTGAATCCACTCACGAGCAAAGTTGTGTACGCCTTCAAATCGTCCTGGAGATCTTAATAGTACTCCTCTTTCGATAAAGGCGCATCTGGTGGATAACCAAACAGAAGATCGCGACGAAGTTCCTGTCTAATGGAAGACGAAGTTCACGTCCAAACAATTCTATAGTATAGCCAGTAGTTTTGTGGACAGAACTTCGATACGCCAACAAGAACAACGGCAACTTCAACTCCCAAACGGCTGGTTCCTTGATATTAGAAGAGAGAGGTTATTCAGGATGGTGTGGTTAAACCTCACGACCATGCCGTCCGATTGGGGATGTTGGGACGTTCTCTGAGTTTGATCTATGCCGAGTAGCTGACACAGTCCCTTGAATACTACAGAGGGGAAGTTTGTACCTTGATCTGTATGAAGCTGAAAAATTATACCATACCTTGACATCCATTGCATCACTAGAAAATCTGCATCTGCGCATGCTTCTTTGTCGGGAATGGGATACGGCTCAGGCTTTTGGTAAAATCGTCCATCACAATGAGGATGTACTTATTTCCTTTTGCAGGTCCGTGGCAAAAGACACAAGATGTCGAGTGCGAACGTTTAAATGGTGCTCCCACATTATACTGATGCAATCTTCCTCGGCTTCGTTTCTTGGAGCCTTTACGCGTCGCTTAAGCATCACAAGATTTGAACCATTTCTCCACGTCCTCCTTTGCCTTGTACATTGGTTACATTGGTCTCTCACTGTGGGTCGCAAACCGTGTGGTTATAGGGATTTGCTCCCACAGAAGGAATAAATTGCCTACGGTCCTGCTAAATCAGAAGACCGTAGTTTAATTTATTAATAAGAGATACATTGAAAAATGTACTTAAGACTGTTTTGAGGAAAGTTTAAGATGAAAAAATAAAAAATATATATAAATAAATAAATAAAATGAAAATAAATAAATAATAATAATAGTAATAATTACATTTAGACAGAATACATTTCATTAACAGATAAAAGTAAGTCAACGGATCTAGTGTTAAAATTTATATTTAATAAATTAGTAATGTTCGTTTAAGGTATTATAAATATGTTTTAACTTATTATAATTCCCTGGATTTAATAATATTGCTTTTAAGTTTTGCCTTATAGTTTTATTACTATTAAATTTAAAATTGTTTTAATTAATAAACATTTTTCGATTATATAATGAAAAGGCATGCATGACTTCTTATATGTACAAAGTGCATTTGGTAGTTTATTGATTTTAACGAGGAAAGTAGGGAAACTACCATGCCCTGAGATAAAAAAATTTATTAAGGCATATAAAATTAGAATTAGCCATTTTAAGAACTGCGTTCCTTTATGGAAATGTTGCCACTCTCGTTGCCAATCACTAAGAATTTTAGCTTTTATAGTTGATTTTATAAGGAAGATTGAGAAAGGAAGAGAAATCTCATGATTATATGAATAATTTATTAATATTTCATTTGCTAGTTCATCTGCTGTTTCGTTGCCAAGGGTACCTACATGTGCTCTTGTACATGAAAGTTGTTTTAATGAGAAATCTGTCTTAAGTATTAAATTACATAATTCTAAAAGGATATTGTATTTAGGAAATGGATTTTTTAGTGTTTGTAATGCGGATTTATAATCTGTTATTATTGTTACTGGAACATTTACGTATTTTGAACTTGAACAGTAGAAGCGATTTCGAACTTTCTAGAGAGTCTTCATTATCTCAAAATATCTTCCGGTAGGGCTGCTCTAGAACGCCCGGAACCCTCGATCTTAATATCTGCCGCTTGAAATTATTTCCATCATCAGACTCCCCTTTTTTTTTTTTTTCTTTTTTTGTACAATATGTTGTTTCTAACATGGAGAGAGTCCAAGAGTGCCCAGTAATATTTCGTGAAGGGGCTCAATGTAGAAATATCCTGCCAGCTAGGTCTCTTGCTGGACGACTCCTTGGATTACAGCATTGGCTTTTTCTCAGGATCGTCAAGCATGGCTTATCTAACTCCCTTATCGTACCATAGATCCTGATTCGATGACGTTGAAATTGTAGCTTGGAAAGCAAACGGCTTTATCAGCTGGTATTTCACTTCATTCTTAGTACAGTACTTGTGATTTTCAGAGCAGGGCTAACGTAATAGGGCATCTACATTTCTATGTAAATCTTATTTCCGATTACATATGTCAAAGGACTTCTGGGTAGTTCCTTTAGGTTGTCATAGTAGGCAGCTTCATTTGACATGCCCATCCCTTCACAGCCCCAGCATTTAGTCTTCAGATTCTTCGCTTCTTTTCTATTCGCAAGATTACGTAATCTTCTAGTGACGTCTGTCTCATTTTTCTTTAAACTGAAATTACACTTATACAAGTACACAGAGAGAATAAAAGTATACTTTTAAAAAATTAAAGAACACGCTTTTATTGAAATGTGAACTAAAAAGCGCAAAATATCTCTCTTTACAGTATTAAAATGCAGGGTAAAAGAATATCATATGAGTGATACACTATTATAGTTACATACTTTTAAATCTTTAATTAATAATTTAGAATTAAACAAAAACCATTTTTAAAAAATCTCCTCTGACTGGGCTCGAACGTTAGACCTTTAGGTTCGTAGCCCGGAGCTTTACCTCACAGCCACAGCGTTCACGTAGGGAAAGCCTTTTTTAACAATATAGATTTTTTGTTTGCTCCCAGAGCGGTTAGAAACATACATACAGGTGAAGCTAATAAAAGCGTGTTAAAAAGGAAACAGTTCAACATATGTCAGCACTCTAGTAAAAAAAGAAGACATTTTGAAAATTAATACATTTTTATTACACCAGAAGGAATCATGCATTTTTGCCACGGAATAAAAAATGAGATATTTTTCTACAGAAATAATAGGATTGTAACATTAATCAGATATTGAATTAAAACGATTTTATTACAGATATCTCTTTTCTAATATACCTTTCTTCTTCTAGAAAATGTAAAAAGTACTCCAGATTTTACCTGCTAAATGTGAGATTTTTGTAGAAAAATAATTGAAAAATAAAATATTCTTAAACTTTCTTAAAAAAAATAATAATTGTATTTAAAATAGATATTGATTCTTTAATTCCCTAATATATGAATATTTGTTTTTTAATGGTAACATTAAAGGATTCTCAGAGCTTTAGAGCAATTTTCTACTCAAAAAGATTCAATAACATTATTTGAATACCTTCCTTTAGGCAATATTTAACTTAATGATGTTTTCGGTTTTACTCAAATAAGTTAAAAAAAAAAAAAAAAAAAAAAAAAAAAAAAAAAAATCGGAATTTAACTTCAGATCTTTTTTGCTTAAGGGAAACTTAGTCAGTTAGAACAACTTTGCTTGAATATATTACTTAGAGACGATTATTTCCACAATGTTGCTAAAGTTTTTTTAGATTAAAAAAGCATTAGTGAACTTAGTTAGTGAAATGTTAATTGCGCTCGCTGAAACATATAAAAAAATTTGAAGACTTGAAGAGATTAGGGAAAGAGATTATTAAAGAAAGTGACTTTTTTATATGAGTTTTAATGAATATCTCATATGTAGCTTTCAACAAATTATTTATTTTGTTAATTTTTAATTATGTATTCCTTTGTAGCTTATTTCTCAGACATTAAGACTAAATAGTGTTGATACTATATGTAAAACTAAACTGAAACCAAAATATATAAATCTCTATCATTCCTTTATAACAAATTTTTACACTTTCAAACAAAATTGAGAATGTTTGTAATTTCTGTTTGTCTGTCTTTTTTTTTCCGTCTACCTCCCTCATAGTTCACGCTCCAACTTCCGTAAATATTTTTCGAATTTCTTCAAAGTGGTGTATATTATTTAAATTCATTTTGATTTGTACTCTATTTAAAATGGTAGCATGAAGGGTTTGTACAAAAAAATACACTAAATGCAACAATAATACGTTTTAAACTGGCTTAAAGAAAAAAAAAAAGGCTTTATCTAATAACTGTGAAGTGCTCAACATTCATTGCTTTGAAAAACATAAAAATATTCAAAATTTTTAATTACATGCAGAAAAAAAATTCTTTCTATGGAACACAGAATAATTAACCTTAAGGTACCTACAGCGCCATGCAGAAAAATTTAAATAATTATATAACTAGAAATTGATGGATATATTTTTTTTCAATTGTAACATACGTTTTAACCTTTTTCAGTGTATTCACGAGTAATTATTTTTCAAACCCCATTATTTATCCCGCTGCCCTTATTAAAATTTCTGTTAATATTTATAGAATCCTTAAATAGATAAACCTTATTCAAGCTTGGTATGGAAAGTTATCTATTGATATTTTTATAAATAGAGTAGTTAGTTTGTACTCTTTATATATATATATATATATTTATGCAATACAGCCTACGAGAGGTAGTTTTGAAATGCTATATTAATACCATTTTCATGAATGCTATATAAAGATTTAATATTTAATATTAAAGTAACCATTTTTTTTTCTGCTGATCAAGTTGTTATTTGCATAATGGTTTTATTTGAAGGGCCGTCTCGCAAAGTTATTCAGTTACATTTCAGTATAAATGGGATGAATTCAAATTAACCTACAATTTTGAAACGAACTCTTGCGTCGTTGCCGATAGCATTACAATTGTTTTATTGAAAATAACGTGAAAAAAGGAATTTAATGAATAAAGTTTTCAAAATTAGAACTTTCTGAGCTGATATCGTCTCTCCCGCTATTCAACCAAAAGTTTCAAATATTTGTATCTGATCCCTTATCATTGCTCAAGAAGAGTTAGTTCGGTTTCTGAATATTGCAAGTCTCTTGTGTAGCAATAGTGTTGCACTTTCAACGTATTGATATGAATTTTTCAAAATAAAAATACGACCGCAGGTTAATGAGGCACTTTAGGAGACATTCTAAAAACGCGGGGAACTGACAAGAAACAAATTCTCTTTTATGATTTCTCTCACTGTACGCATTTGTAGTGTCATCTAGTGAGACTCTGAGAAGTTATTTAAGTTTAATGTTGTAGGTAAATTAAAATCCACACTGTAAATGCAATATTTCTGTATTATGTTAGGTTTAGTACATAATATATGATACTTTTGCGAATATTAGCTAATATACGGGAAGACAAAAAAAAAAAAAAAAAAAAAAAAAGCTTTATTTTATATTTTCTCTTTAAAAAAACGACATAAAGGTTTCTTTCTGACTGACTTTTTTTTTTTTTTTTTTTTTTTTTTCTATTTTGAAAAAAAAAAAAAAAAAAAAAAAAAAAACATATTTATGTATTATTGAAATGCATTATGTATTATTAAACACAATAAACGACTGCACAAAAATTTTTAATGTTTTAATGATTTTTTTTTTTTCATTGATTGTTTTTAAATATAGGCTTTTGATAAATAAAAAAAAAATATGGAGAAAATTCATTTTAAAAGTTTTCTTCTTCACTGTTTGAAAACAAAGTGCATTTTAAAGTGTCGTTACGAATTTAAGCATTGAACATTTACCGATGAAACGAGTAAGTGCAGTTAGAAAATGTCTATAATCGTCGAAATGCGTAACATTTTACTTCCTGTTTACGTATAACATTAAATTTTCTTAAAAATGTTAACTGCATATATGATACATTCACATTTTTATGATAATCGAAAAAAATTATTTGTATACATGTTCTTGTTAATTTGATTTTAAGTCGAATGTGCGGAAATTTTTCTTAATAATAATGAGCATTAATTCTAAAATTTTTGAATATTCATTCTTAAATTAAAACTGAAAAATTGTAACAATACACATTACCGTACGTATATCCTTATTAAAATGTGACTTATATGTGACACTTATGATTGTTCGGCATGCAATTCTTATTCAAAGAGTTCATTTCTTGTAGCGTAATTCTACGCACCGTTTACGAACTAAAAGATTATAATAATGTCAAGTCCATCGTGCGTATAAAATTGTCACATTTACTTATTTAAGAACATATGTATTTTTAATTGTTGATCAATGGTTTTCATAATATTTTAATAATTATTTCATTAGTTTGGTTATCTTCTTCCCCAGGGATGTCTAAAGATTCACAAATTTCTCTATTTTTATTTTCTGTAAGTACTGCACGTATTTTTTTTAAATGAGCGTACTGGACCATACCTCCTAACTGGATTATATTATCAGGTATACTATGATATAAATTATATAAAAGAATCTTGAGTCCTTGATCTTATATAGAAAGTAAGTCAAGTCTCCAAACATGATGAAAGTTTTGCCAGAAATGCAAAAATGTGAATATTTGGGCTCCCGAGGAACAGTTTTTTTGAAGAATAGCATGAATAATAATATTGATGAAAACTTAAAATAGATGTGTTCTTAAATAATTAAATGTAAGAAATTACTACGAGCGACTAATCTGTCATTTTACATTCAATGTATTATGTCACATTTCATAGCATTTCATAGTGATATATCCATTTATATTATAAAACGGGAACTTGAAATTCTTCAGTATCAAAAACCCATCTTATCTCCTTTAATATATATATATATATATATATATATACCTACATTTTTTTTATTAAATAAATAATCACAAACAGAAAATAATAGAAACAAAATACTTAGGACTATAAAAAAATTTCATATATGTTTTTTTTTTTTATTCCGAAACAAGCTGAAAAAATATTTTGACTGATTGTTCGTCTGCCTGTCTATATGTTTGTTTTTATTTTACCTTAAAATCGTTATTCAATAAAAAGCTACATAATTTTTTTTTAATTTCATATTCATGACTATGTATTAGATATGGGCAAGTTTTGAAACAGCCATATTATTTACAGCTTTATTCTTATTTACCGCTATATCAATTTCTGAGTCACCACGCATACGTGGTCTCAGCAGCGCTCTCTAAAATGTTGCTGAAACTGTATAAATAGAGTTCTGTATGATTATATGTTAGTAATAAACGTTATGTAACACTTAACAATATTATTCGAAGAAAAAGTATCTCATTTCAGAAACTTACAAAGTTTGAACGGGGAAGAATCATTGCCCTTTGAGAAAGAGGAATTTCCTATGGTGTAATAGAAGCTCGTAACAGCAGTACAGCGATGCGAGTTTGGAAGTAGTGGGCCGAGAGTATCAGACATTTCGGAAATCTGAGTGTGAGCCTTGAAAAATGACGTCAACGCGTGATAATAAGCACCAGGTGCGCATAACGCTGACCGCCTGTGCAGCTTCATTTAGACAACTGGCAGCAATCTGTCCACCGCGGTAGGTGTATCAATGTTTGCTACACTGTGGGTTGAGTGCAAGAACACCTTTATGCAAGATCCCCCTCACGCAAGATCATCGATGCCTGCGGCTGCAATGGGCTCGTGGATTTAGAGACTTGCGTCCAGAGGGGCAAATTGTGATTCTTCTTTGACGAATCCCACTTCACTTTGTAGCTCCATGATGGCCGTATACGTGTTAAACAGTATGCCTGTGAACGTTACCTTCCTAAGTGCATTATAGAGCATCATATTGGACGAACATCTGGTGCTATAGCTTGGGGTGCGATTGTGTATCATAGACGATCTCAGCTGCTACGAATTTTGAGTAAACTTAAAGTCAACAGGTACATCAGTGAAGTTCTGGAGCCTGAAGTCATCCGTATCCTTTAATGCTATTTTGAGCTGTCTTTCAACAGGATAGTGCTCGATCACATGTTGCAAGTAATGTTCAAGACTTCTTTTTAACAAAAACATATATCTTCTTCCTTGTCCTGCTTATTCACCGGATATGTCATTTTTTGAACATATGCTGGATTTTGTTGGTCAACGCCTCGCTCGTGATCCTCGTAAAACCTTTTTTAAGTAATAAAAAACCTTTTTTAAGTAATAATGTGTTGAAAATGTAGTGATTAAATCTTCAAAAATTGTCATTTTAAAAATTAAAAATAAAAATCAATATTAAACATTAGTTTAAACTAACGATAAAGACAGATATGTATTTATTGGACTTTTGAATAATATATCGCCTTTAATTTGAATTAAAATATTCAAAATAATTTACATAAATACCATTTATGCATGATGTCCTATTTTTAGTACGATGGTGAAATATGGGTTAAAGCATCACTCCGCCATTGTATGTGTTTCTTTTAGTCTTAGAAAGAAAGATTGGACTGTATATGGTTATTAAAAACCCACATAGTAGGAGAAAAAAAAAAGCAACCTACGTATTGAAAAATATTCAGATTCCTAAATCAATAAATAAAATATTTAACCACTAAGTTAAATAAACTTTAAAATCCCACTTACTTTTTATAATCGAAAAACACAGCTGCACGTCAAAATGAATGAACTCCTTGAATTATTTCCAATGAAGGAAACTTATTTTGCCATCTATGATTAAGTTTAGGAAATATTTAGATTATTCATCTACCGTAGAGTTACTCTAAAGCTAAATATTTAAAGATTTTTTTTCCAAGCATATTTATTTTGATTATATGGGATTATATTATAAAAAATAATGCGATTATATTTATTTACAAATTCTAGTTCATGTTCTCATTCTTATGATTTAAATGAAAAATTGCTAATGAAATCAATTATTTTATTAATCAGCTAATATATATATATATATATATATATATATATATATATATTATAGAAAACAAAAATATGAAAGATTATAAATTCCAAATTCTGCAGCACAATTAATCTTTTTTTTTTTTTTTTTTTTTTTTTTTTACTAACGTAAATAATATAAATTGAAATAAAAATAAAACAACTACAATATTCTTTCATTATAATCTTACCATAGCCGTTAATATAGCTATTAATCGTGCCTACACCATAATTTCAATATTTCGAGTCAGTTTTATTAAAGATAATAATTTAATATGGTACCAGACAAAAAAAAAATATTAAAATGTACTCTCTGTAACAGGTTTAACTGTCATATCCCTCTAATCATTTGAAGTTTCTTAATTAAAAATTAAATTGAAATTAACAAAAACAGCAAATAATCAGACGTTGACTATATTACTAAAATTCAAGAATAAATCAAGAGATACAGCATAAAATGGATATATTTTATGAATATTATTTAGAATGCAATAACTAGATTACTGATTGTGACTGAAATTTATTAACGTTGTCTATTATTTATTATAAGAATTTGTATGTATATATATTGTATAGATGTATATTTATATATATAAGCAGCTTACCCCTATAATAAGCAATAAAACACTTAAGGGCACTTCCACATTTGACTTGGCACCATTGAAGGTTTCATATAACAGCTTATATTTTTATTCATAAATTATGTTCATATTTATGTTCATAAATTGAACTATATTAGACTTATTCAATAAAATATATATTCAGGCAACAACTCTTACGATTATATATATATATTTATTTATTTATTTACAGATTTGAAATCTTCAAACTGCATTTTCTCATTTTACAGTTTTTCATGTGCTAATGATACTCAAAATACTCAAATTCCTACACATATTTAAAAAAAAATCTTAATATTTCTTTGTATGCTTAATAGATCTTACTTAAAAGAATTAGGGATAAATTTTGAAACTTACTAATTAGTTTATGGGGAAAAAAAAAACTAAAAAGTGCATGTCTATAAAAAAAAATAATAATAAATAAATAAATAAGTATTTGTTATGGTTTTATTTTTAATACTTTTTCTTTGAAAACTATCGCAAAGTCAATATTTTTTAGAGCAGGTTCTATTAAAAATCCAAAAAATATTAAGTTTTTCTTATACATCTGTAGACGTTTTAGCATTTGGAAGATCATGAATTCATGAAAAAATGCAAACTGAGCGAACACATTTTAAAGATTCCAAATCTGTAAAAAGCAAATCAAAAACCCTAAGATTTGTTGCCTGAATGTATATTTTATAGGGAAAAATGTAATATAATTCAATTTATAAATATTAAATGGGAATTAAATACTTTTTTTTTTAAATAAAGCACTAAATTTGGTTTGCCAATTTCTAGTGCAATAAACGTATAAATTAAATTTATTGGCCCTGGAGGAAATTTTCTGACATATATATATATATGGACATGAAAAATATAAAAATGTATGTTTATTAAAACAAGTAATATATTTACTAATACTTAAAATGTAGAAACTGACAATACTTTATTAAAATTTAGATTTTATTCCAGAAATTCCACACAAGATTCATATAAAATGTAAAATAAATACTATAAAAATAAACTGCCTTACATTTAGTGTAAATTAGAAATGCAGAGATAAGTTAGTCATTTCAGAATGTTTTTTCAGTACATTCAAATGAACTGTATTTTACAGACCATTTATGAAGCATTCGAAAAGACTCGAAAATAATACATTAGTAACAAAAAGAAAAGGAGAAGGAGAATTGTTACTAATGCAATTATCATGAGACATTCAGCATATCTATCAGAAAAATTCTCTGTTATCAATCTATGGTTGCACTTTGGCGAGATGTTTGGAAGACAGAACCTTTAAAGGAAAATAAATATTTATTAATAGAATGGCATTTCTCACCCAATACAATATAAATTAATTAAAATAAATAAATTAGAACTTTCTGTGAAATCCAAAGGCATACAATAATACAATCTTTAAAACATATTGGTAAATACCAGTACTGCTTTAAATCTTTTTATTCGAATTAATATTGATAAATGGCAACAATTTATTTAAAAATATTTCCAGAAACAGCTTTCGTCGACACATGAAAGCTCTTTTATGAATGTATTAGCTATTTACCAATTGAACATTCACTACATAATTTCTTTTGAAAATTGCCAAACTAGTTTCAAAAATTGGTATTAGATATATAGCGGATTGTAACTGAGTTAAATAAATAAATAAATAAATAAATAAATATATATATATATATATATTATATATACATATATATATTTTTTTCATGTCATTTTTCATTTAAAACATCCGTATGTTTATCTGATTAAATTCCAATAAAAAATAAGTAAATAGTAACGAGAAGAACTTCGAACCAAACACAATAAACTGAACAAACCCACAGCAGCTGTTTCAGGTCAAAATAATATTTAGATTTTCCATCAAGTGAAAGATCTAAGCACTAGTATATGATCAAATCAAGATCGTGTACTTGTAATTACTAAGAAATTTAAAGTCACTTCTGCTTACAACTTCCTATAAAACACCCTTTATTAAATTTAAGAGTAGTGCTGTCATATTTCGAATAGAAAAGAGGCATTAAAAAAAAATAAAACAAAGTGAAAAACAGAAATTGTTGAAAGAAAAAAAAATCTTTGTTTCCAGTACAAATGATTTAACCTTTTATCTACCGACAGTACTTTAAAGTACCAATAATATAAAAAATATATAAAATTGAATTCCTAGAAAAAAGTATTTACAAAAATAGAAAGTATTTATCTCACTTTAATCTCACTACATGACACAAGACGCTAAATATAGTCTTTTTTTTCCAGAAAGGATTTTATAGAGCGCTTTTATGGTTTCTGCCTGGCATTTTTCACGATCTTCACGTGTGGTATATATAATTACAATATTATCACGCAAATTTACAGTGCCGGCAAAAAAATAAATAAATAAAAAAAAATAAAATACACTTGAGTGGGAAGCAAATTTTTACATGTCAATTGCCGCTTCCGCCATGAAAATATGTTCCGAAACCCAGTGATCACACGTGGTGTTAGTCAATTACAGACGGCATTTCCTTTTTTAACATTTCATTGCCATCTGCAGCCGTTTTCTTATGGATCTCTGGCAACATCTGCCATATGGCTGCATCTGGCTACATCTAGAATCATCTGCCAGATCTCTGGCTACATCAATCATAGAGTCCTAATTTCTAGCAGAGTCAGAACTCAAAGTAGGGTATTTCTCTTCCATTTCAAGCTTAATCTGACCCACCGTGGGGAGTAGGAATACCGATGTAGGTTCTCAAACTTTTAATAAATGAACGAAGTACTGGCTGTCGGGAGGAAAGAGCAAACAGCCTTACTCTAAAATATTGCGAGGCGAACTGAATGATAATATTATAGCGAAAGGTCGTCTGTGATTGAGTAACACCATGCGCCATCCCTGGGGTTCGACACATTTTTATGGTGGGAACGGCAAGTGACACGTTTTTTTTTTTTTTTTTTTTTTTTTTTGCCGCTGAAGTGTAATGATTTTTTTTTTTTTTTTTTGCCGGCACTGTACTATTAGTCTTAGAAAAATATAAGGGACATAAAAAGCAAATACTTTTTGTATATATATATGCATATTTAAGGTTCTGATCCCTTTTCGACCTCTATGTGATAATGGTACACTAAAGTGCCTTCTCTTTAAATCATTAATTGCTATGAGTGTGGCATTTGTATATTTTTAATTGCATATATCTTTTTAAATTATTCTTAAGTAAATAATGTCATATGTTTCAAGTATATTATCTGTTTGTTTAATAATGCGGTAGATAAAGGGTTAACATGAAGCGGTTAAATAATTATAATTTCTATTGAAATTAAAAAACGTCACTTTAAAATTCACACTGTATATTATATATGTAAACACGCTTCTGCCTCAGACACTATTAAAAAATATATATATTCTTTTATAAATTATTAAATCATTAATATTTTTCAATGTACTCCGTAATGTTCACTTTGTAAGATTTATTAAATTAGAAAAGAATTTTAAAGCGTTAATGGAGAACTCTAAAATCATCACATTACTAAAATAAAATATTTTATTTAAAATTTCTCATTGTAAATGGTACACGATAATTCTAAAATAAGTCAATAAATTTATTATTATTTTGTGGAATATGAATTCAGTTCCCGCTATCTCGTAAATGTCACACATTTTTTTTTTTTTTTTTTTTTTTTTTAACCCATATATGGTAGAGAAACTACTGTCTTTTGATAAAATTTTCGAAGTTGAGTTTTGATGCATTTGCTCGTTTTGAGGACCCCTTAATCAGAAAAACATGTTTTTAACGCTTGTACGCCTTGCTATGAATTTTTTGTATAGGTCTAAGAACACGATATTCTGTGTACATAATTTATAGACAATATACAGGGATACTCAAAATTATACGAAACTATATTTTCCTGTCTGTTATCATCATATCTCAATAACATATTAAAGCAGGAAACTGAAACAGGTTATTTTAAATCTATATACTGAATGGATAATACATTGATATTTTCGTTGAAATCAAGTAAATTGTTCGTGTACAGGGACATCCAAAAGAATTGAAATACATTGTGGCCCTGATAGGTACAGTTTAGAAATTATAGGCTTCACTAAAGGAAATGAAATTATTACTTGTACAGTTTGAAAGATATATTTTTATTATTATGCATAATTTACATGCATTATTTGAAATGGTATATTTTTATATGCATAAAATCATGATTTGTGAAGAATACAATATGCGAAACATTTCGTTTACAGGACTACCCAAAAGAATTTGGATATATTAGAGCTATAATTAAAAATTTCTGGTAGTGTATTTCAGGCTTTGCTATGAATTTTTTGTATAGGTCTGAGAACACGATGTTCTGTGCACATAATTTATAGACAATATACTGGGATACTCAAAATTATGCGAAACTTTATTTTCCTGCTGAATGTCAATAACGGAAACCCTTTACTGCATTTTACCATGTCGACGAAAACTGCTTAGAAATGAAGAAAAAAATCTCATATTCATTTGGTTACAAAGTATTTTATAAAGTTCAAATTTCAGCTCTAATTTTTTGTTTAATATGGCATTTTTGAATGTCCTGAAATCGAAAGGGAATTTTTTGCAGTTGATCAATATGTATGCCTGTTATCTGTACAACTTAAAAACAAATGATTGCAGAAAATCCAAATTTTGTATTATGATGATCAAGGTAATAAGATTATTAAATTTCAAGGATTGTTGAGGATTGAAGCTGTTGGAATAATATGGAACTTTAATATTAATGAAATACTTCCTTTTTTCAATAAATGTAGGTCGTGTTGAGTGGAGTGGTACCTCCCCTCAAACAGAATTACATGTCAAATAAAACTGTTCTTAAATCTACTTTAAATTATTTTTTAAATTAATTTTCTATACAACGTTTGTTATTCTTCCTCTTAATCAGTAATATGTCAATAATTTAAAAAATACTGGGTAAGGGAAAGATTTTTATGCGTGATACACCAGATTACTTTTGAAGTAGCTAATTTTCATTTAACAGAGTCTATCGTATAGGTTTGAATGTTTTAAATTTTTCAAACTATAAAAGTAATAAGTAGTATTACACTTTGTACTTTTTTTTAGTTTTTGAAAACTCTCAGTCAGATAAAATTTATTAATAGTTAATAAATCAGTATATGATCTGTATCAAAATTTGAAATGCATGTAATATTTTAATTCTGAATTTAAAATATTTCACAGATCATTCATAGATAAAGTGAAGAACTACTTATAAAAATAATTATTCTTATTTTTACATAGAAAAATTAATGTTTTCAATTTAAAAATGCGATATTAAAAATTAAAAAAAAATGTATTGTAGTTTTAATAAAACATGAAACTTAAAAAAACAGCTTAAAAGGAAAAAGGTATATATTTTTATATATAAAATTCAGAAAAATATATTATATTTTTATAAAATTTGCCCTTTTTCTTTTCTTTTTATTTAAGAAGATTTTTATTATAATGACAGAAGTTCTAAGTGGTAATACTTTTTTGTAGGAAGATGAGGAGTTTCATTTGCTAACTTCGACTGCTTAAAGTAATGAACTGTCTAATTGTAAATTTGTTTATTAATACAAATAATAATAATAATAATAAACTACTAATTGCAGTAAATAAATAAATAAAATGTTATCTCAACAAAGTTTTGTATATTACTACTAACGTTTTTTTTTTAATGCTACAGCATGAAAATTGACTCCAAAAATATCATTCTCATACTTTAAAACGTTTTTTTTACTGCATACAGTTTAACCAAAATATTTTTATAATAGTTTGTTAAAAGTAGTAATTGTAGGTGGTTACATTTAAAAACGCATTTAAAAAAACTTTTTAATCAAATTAAAAGTATTATAAAATTTCACTATATACCTTACAATAATTATTAGGATTAATAAATAATCAATTATGATTTTTCAGTAAATCATATTCCAAATACAAGTTATAGATGAACTTACCCATCTTTAGCCCTTTTCAGCATTTCCTTATCACATGCAAATTTCATAGAACATTTGTCACACGTAATCACAGTAAGTAACTTCTGTCTGTAATTACATTAAATAGACAAATTATAAAGAAAGAATTGTATAAAATATTAATATAAAAATAAAAACTTTCACTTTCAGAAAATAAAGTAATATTTAATTCGTGAACCTCTTAATCATATAAAGAAAAAACAACATTATAAACAATTACTAACCAAAATTTTTGACATAGAGGAATATGTAGATATCTGTTTATATATATATATATATATGTATTGTAATTTTTTTATGATAATTTTTACAGTAATCTGTTATGTTAGTGCAACAGGCAAAATGTATTTCTATTTATATAAACATTAATTTAATGAAATATTATTTGTACAAATAGTTGTAATTCTGAAAATGAAATGTAATTTTGAAACGACTAGCAGGATACATTCTGACTGAAATTCTAGCTACAATATGTAATCATGCAAATGCATTATTTTAAGAATATCTGTACATGATTAATAAATAATTTAAAGATTTTAGCATTAACCTGTTACATAATGTTACAATCAAAATAATAGACATTTGTGTAATTTTTAAACATTTTTTTGTTCTATTAATAAAACACTGCACTTAAAATTTGTCTCTATTTATCTAGCCTAAACTTTTAATTCAAATTCATTTAATCACTATTCTAGAGAAATGTATCTGTAAAAGAACAACTTAGAAGCTATGTACATATATATGTTTATGAATGTATATATATATATATATATATATATATATATATATATATGTATATATATATATATATATATATATATATGTATATATATATATATATATATATATATATATATTTATTTATTTATTTATTTAGATTAGTGTTAATGCCAAATTAGGCCAATATTTCTATATATATTTAATTATATATACAATAAGTAGTAAAGTTAAGAATTTTTAAGTTTTTTAAAAATTTTTGAGAATAATCAAAATACATTTAAATATTTGCGCATAAGCAGCATATTAAATTTAAATGTAAATATAATTTGAATTATATAGTACCATTATAACACTCAGCATATATATATATATATACATATATACACACTCCACACGCGCATATGTATATAATGACTTATAGATTCCTAACGAATATTAAAGCAGTTTTAAATTTTAGATTAAGATTTTGATGCGTAAAACGATAGAAAATGCATTTATAAATATTTTTCTATTAAATATAATATAACGCTCCTCAAATATAATTCTTGTTGAAAAATTAGATGTTTTGAGCTTAAGTCAATTTGAGTAAAATAATACACACATACATATAATGAACACAAATTTTAAAAAATGTATTTTGTTAAATAGTAATGAATGTTACAAATTAGGACAACCCGATAAAAGGAGAAAATAGAACATTAAATAATAATAATAATAAAATTAAAAATAATAAAAATAATTATTAATAATTATCAAAACAATATAATGTTTAAATTAAAACTTAATATATGATATTGTTCAATAAAATATAATTTGGATAAAACGTAATAGTTAATTGTTTATAACGCCTTTGTATTAACGATATGTTTTCAAAGAGAAAAGAAAATTATATATATATTTTTTAATTACTTATTTCTTTTAAATTAAATAATATTTCATTTAAAAATTTAAATGAATATTTTCTGCATTATTTATTTTCTATAATACAATTGAAATGACAATGCACTTACTCGCCCTTAACATCTTCGAAAACGTAATTCGACTGTTTCATAATGATGCGTTGATGGAGGTAAAATAGATATAGATGTTTTAAGGTTAGACAGCAGGAGTCAAATGAAAGAAACGTAAACACGTCAACTTTCTAAACCTGTTTCACAATATTCTCCTAACCAATGATAGAGTTCAATGTATATTACATACATAACATCTACCTATTTAATTGGTTGCATATGACTTGAAAAGAATTCGTTTGCTGTTATATAAATAAAATTTTATTTTATTGGTAAAGATTTATTCCGAGTTTATGTCGAAATGCAGATATATTTTAAAAGAAAATTAAGGATTTTTAAAACATGGTTTTAAATATGTATAAAAAAGTAAATTACAGACTCATTACCAATAATTTATATTGATAAAAATGTATTGCATTTGCTTTTTACTAAAATTGATGATGCGTGTTACAAAAATTAATTCAGAATTTAAATATCGTGGTACTTTTACTGCCATTATTCAACCATCATACACCGAGAAAAAATTCTGTAACTGACATCTAGAATCTAAGTTGTGGCTCTAGAAAAAATAGTTCCATGTCATCCTTATAAATTCTAGTCCCCTTGGAAAGCGAGTTCTAGAAGCCCCTATTTGAATTCTAGAGCGTTTGCCTATATTTTCGAGGGCAAAGTTATTTAAAAATCTCTGCAAATAAATGAGACTAGAGGCGGGTTTGAGCAACTATAATCTTGGTTTATTACCAAATTCTAGAAAATCAAGCGACAATTTCTAGCAATACAAATGATTCAGAATATTTAAAGTATTCAGAATATTGTTTCACCATCTAGAAATGTGTACACTAAAAATTCTCGATAATTTCGTCTATTCAGTTTATTGACGTGCCTTACGCTCCTAGCTCGGAAATCTATATTTCTAGTTAAGGGATTTAGAAAATGGCCACTTATTCATTATAGAGGAAGGCGGTATATTTTTTTTCTCAGTGTATGTAATTGAAGTATCGTACTCGGTCCAAAATTTCGATATCGAGTTTCATGTCTTAACGTCTCCTTAGTCCTTAACGTCTCCTGTGAGGAAATTTCTAACTATCATACCTCAAAACGAATAAAGCTAGAACAACGGAACTTCAGAATTAACACGTGTCTAGTGAACAGATGATTTTTGCAACTTTTCGTGAAAATTGGAAAACGGAAAGATGACGATAAAAACCGAAAATAAATACAAAAGCCGTATCTTAAAAATCGCTCTAACGATTTTTTACAAAGTTTGTACGAAAACATCCTATTAGACAACCTTTGCATTAGTTACTTACTTTTAAAAATAAATGATAGACGTCCTATTTAAATATGTAAATTTGAAATTTCCCGATTGCGTTTCCAAATATCTTTAAAATTAAGACATAAATTTGTTTTTAGATCTGTTTTATGAAGCCTTATTCGGTTAATACAAGAAAATTTTCCTGATTAGGAGTTTAATTTTATATCACAAAAATTAGCTTTTCAAAAAAGGCACAAGCCTTTTTTTTTTTTTTCATTGTTATGTAATTTCTGTTTTATATGTCTTTAAGCCTCTTACAAAAAAATTTTTAGGTATTTCTTTCATTACATAAATTTTATGTCTTCTTACAAAAGTATATCCAGAAAGTACGTAATATTTGTAGTAGTTGGTAATAGATGTCGTTATTACACGTGATTTTGTTAATTAGAATATACACACATACGTTAAAGAAACAGGACTGGCGTTATCAGTAATAATGTAAAGAACTTCGAATAAACATCATAAAATACAACATTTTTACATTATTTCGTATTTATTCAAAGTTTTTTTTTTTTTTTTTTTTTTTTACATTACTACATTTTTACATTATTTATAACATAAATATTTACATCAAGGGTTCCTATAATCTTTTTTCTTACATTTTTATCTCTGAACTTAAACAAATTTCCTTGCGTGACATTCGAATAAGCCGCAAATGGTACGTGAAATAAAAAAAAATTTAAATGTTGAAAGCATGTGATGCAAATGTTTGGAATCGGTTTTGTAGTATATTGATGTATACTGTAATATAATGCATGAATAAATAAAAATAAATATTAAAAATTTAAATTTAAATTAAAATTAGCTTTAATTTTAAAATGTACTAAAATCTCCGATTCGGAGGATGTGAGTAATTAATATTCATGTATGCAATATCCATGCATGTCTCTGTCGCTTGATAAGAAGTTAGTTAAAATTCGAAAACAAATTTTAAATTAGAAATATGGGCCCAAGCCTTCTACCCATCTGCTTTAGTCCTTTATTACTTGAACATTAATTTTCCGTTATTACATGAACAATACATTTATGGATTATAAAAGATAGTTAAAAATTCAATTCATAAAATTCAAACACGGATAAAACAAGACAACATACTAAGTTTATGTATAATGTGTGTGTTATTTTTTGGTTGATTTTTTTTTTAGAAATCGACCTGTTGCAATCGCTTCGATTATCTATTTGTCCATCTATCTACCTACCTCTCTCTCTCTCTCTTTATATATATATAATGTAAATATTTCCATCCCGATAACTCCGGAAAAAATACTTCAAATCACCGCAAACGTAAACGTCTTAAATTCAGTTTAAAAAGTGTCTTAAACATATGGTCCTTTTTTAAGCAAAAACAAAATGTCTTACATTTTAAGACACCTTTTTGCAACTAAAATTAAGACATTGTAACCACCACCATATTAGTCTTAGAAGCACCCCTATTTTTAAGGCTTTTTATTAAAAACATAATTAAATAAATGTGGCTTGTGATTCTGTTTTTCTGTTAAATATAGATTTTAGAATTTTCTAGGGCATTAAAAAAATATATATATTAATAATTTTTAAAAGAAAAATGCCTTTTAACCGGGCTCGGGAATCGAACTCAAAATATCCGTAGAACACGAAGCCATGCATCGGGGAGCGCAGCTAACGTCAGATAACTTACCAATCACGCCAGCAAGTAACACAGCGGTGATCCTTTTTTTAATCATATGTATGCCAGTATTAGCGAAACATAAGCAATTTTATGTTATAGTCGTTTTTTTTTCTATAAAACTTGATAATATAGTATCTAACAGTTAATATACATTGTTACATTAAATTTCATATATAGAGGTTTAGAATTTTTCAAAAACGCATATGAAATATGTGAAAAAATATCCTTATAGCCTTCGTTATTCTTGGATAACGATATCTTTCTTTAAACTGACATTTAAAAGAAAACAAATTATGAACATGAATACCAGAAAATTTATTGTCTTACGTTTAACCAGTAAGCGCCTAGTGTCCTCATTTGAGGACAACTAATAAAATGGCACAGATATCTTTTGCGGTTTCTTGAAATGATTTCTGCCTCTTAGTGACAGTTTATAGCGTCACTCTAAATGATCTCTGAAAGTTTTATGTGCCAACTATTAATTATTGTTTCATAATTTGGATAGTCATTTTATGATTTTTCATTCATCGCACATATATTTGCTTTTTGCGCAGGTATACTAACTTAAATCAAGTTGAATAATAATATATATTATAATACTTTACTTTCGAGATCTTTCTCAACATATAATAGGAAATTTATCTGTTATCTTAAAGTTTTTCTATCACGAAGTTTTCTCGCTAGAACACTAAACGTCAATAAATGAGGAGAGGCTTTAAATTTAAAACTATGAAAAGAATTGTTTAAGTTAATATATTTTACTGTCAGTTGCCTATATTAATTTAGAAGTGAAAAAAACAGCTAATAATATTTGAAAAATTAATTCGGGAGTTAACGGGTTAAATACAAGTAAATATGTGGAAGAAAACAGTTTTAAATCGAAATCAATAACAATAAATAAAAAATAGTTCTGCACAAATTATTCAAGATTCGCTTTGTTTGCTACAAGCCAATTGCTACTTTCATATTAATACTTTTTTTTTAAATATGAAAAAGCTTTAAATGTAAACAAATATATATATATATATATATATATATATATATATATATATATATATATTAAACACAATTCCACACAATATATTAAACACAATTCCATGCAAAAATATACGCATATCTAGAGTATTATTCCTTGAAAATTTAATTTCATGTTGTCGAAATAGCTTACGATTACAACTTATTATGTAAAACAATATTATATTTATTGAATGTGGAAAGAAGTTAAAATAGGCTAAGTATTTTGCTTAAAGTAGATTCCATATAAAAAATTTGCTAAGTGTCCAAAATGCCTGAAAATTTAGACGCGTTTGCTGTCCGAAATTTCTCATAGTTATGCGTTTCAGACATTTTTGGTGTCTGACTTGGTATTTCAGACACATTTCTGTCTTAAATTATGATATCTATAATGTCTAAGATGTATATTAAGACATTTACGCATCTTAAGTAACTTTTCAGTTGTTTTTATGTCTTACATTAAGACCCATTTATTTGCAGTGATTGAACCAAAACAGCGAAATTATCTTATATGAGTTCGTTAACCCAGTTGCTCCGCATTTTTATTTTCAAATGGCAACTGCTTAAAAATTTCAAATACAAAAAGCGTATTTAATGCCGGATTTGCTTGAATTTTGATGTACATATAGACCACATAAGGATCGCAACCAGGTTTATTAATGAACTTCATCCGCAATTTTTAGAAAAGTGGCCGATATTGTAAATTAAGTAGGGCCACATGAAATCAAGCTACCACTTGAAAAATTAACATCACTGTACCTTCCAAATAGTCCTCCAAATCGAACTAAATTTGGATAGTGAACTTATTTTATAAATTTATTGGATGTGTTTGTTAACCAAGTTGCTCCGCCATTCTTTTTTTAATTGGAGTCCACTTGAAAATTTAATATTCAATTGTAAAAAGTGCATTCCGATTTTGCTTGAATTTTGAAGTGTGTATAGAGCATAAAAGGATCTCAAAAAAGTTTATTAATGAACTTTATTCGCAATTTTTAGAAAAGTGACGGATATTGTAAATTAAGTGGGGCCAGATGAAATCAAGCTACCACTTGAAAGTTTAACATAACTGTACCTTCCAAAATAGTCCTCCAAATCGAACTACATTTGGACAGTGAACTTATTTTATAAATTTATTGGATGTGTTTGTTAACCAAGTTGCTTCGCCATTCTTTTTACTTTTCGAACACTATAGTGAGGAAAGTATTGTAATCATGTCAAAAATCCGAATTTGAGATTTTGATGTTTCTATACGTTTCGAGGTCCAATGAGTCCGTTTTCACTATTTTTGCGATGATATATGTATGTGTGTGTGTATGTGTGTATGTGTGTATGTGTGTATGTGTGTATGTTTGTGAACACGCTAGCGTCTAAACGCTTTGTTCGAATAAGCTAAAAGTTGGTACGTATATTGTAAAATCACCATAGTACGAACCATATTGATTTTGGTAAATCTAGCACTTATAGTTTTTTTACAGGAACACAAAGAAAAATTCTTTATCATTACGGCCTATGGGACCAAAATCTTAAAAGTGCGATAGCATCTAAACGCCTTATTCAATTGAGCAAAAACTTTATACACATATTATAGGTCACAGATACTCAACCTGTATAGATTTTGGAGAATCGAGGACTTATAGTTTTCTTACAGGGACATAAAGAAAAATTCTTTATCATTATGGCCAATGGGGCCAAATTTTTAAAGTGTGATAGCGTCTAAACGCCTTATTAAGCTAAACAAAAAATTTGTACACATGTTATAGGTCACAGTTGCACACACTGTATAGATTTTGGTGAATCTAGCACTTACAGTTTTTTTACAGGGACACAAAGAAAAAATCTGTATTATTAGGGCCTATGGGACCAAATTTTTAAAAGTGCGATAGCATCTAAACGCCTTATTCAATTAAGCTGAAAGTTTATATGAATATTATAAATCACTGTTGCACTAACTATAAGCATTTTGGTGAATTTAGCATTTATAGGTTTTTACAGGGACACAACGAAACATTCTTCATCATTATGATCTATGGGCTCAAAGATCAGTAGCATTAAATAAAACATCGTGTAATATATGGAGAAAAATACTCAAACACTCTATTATGGTTTTCTCCCTTTTGTTTGTTTAACAACTCCTCTTTCTTTACTTTATCTACAAAACTGTTAATTACTCAATGTTCGGAAAGTCGAGTGGAGTCACTCCAGATTTTTTTAATTGGAGACCACTTGAAAATTTAATATTCAATTGTAAAAAGTGCATTCCTATTTTGCTTGAATTTTGAAGTGTATATAAAGCATAAAAGGATCTCAAAAAAGTTTATTAATGAACTTTATCTGCTATTTGTAAAAAAGTGGCTGATATCTTAAACAAAACGGAGCAACTTAAAATCAGACTACCCTTTGAAAACTTAAAAGCACAATAACTTTCCAAATAATACTCCAAATTGAACCAAATGTGGACAGAAGATTTATCTTAAAAATATATGAATGAGATCGTTAACCAAGTTTTCCGCAATTTTGTTTTCAAGTGGAAGCCCCTTAAAAATTTCAAATTCATAGTGCAAACAGCGTATTCCGAATTTGTTTGAATTTTGATGTATATATAGAACATATAAAGGTCACAACCAAGTTTATTAATGAAATTTATCCGCCATTATTAACAAAGTGCGATGTTAAAAACTAAGCGAGACAACTTTTTTAATTCTGCTTCAATTCGAATGAAAGTTGGGCAGTGAACTTATTATATAAGTAACTTGATAGAATTAACTGGTGAACTTGTCCCGACATTTTTTTTTCAAGTTGCGGACACTTGAAAATGTGCCATCACGATAACTCTTAAAATACTAAACTGATTCAAACAAAAGTTGGATAGTGAATTTAAGGTTCAAATATCTTGGATAAGTTCGCTTGGTAAATCGATCCACTATTTTATTTCCATGTGGCAGCCACTTGAAAATTTTTCATTTCGATAACTTTTGTAATACTGAACCAATTCGTATCAAATGTGGGTAGTGGATTTATCATTCAAGTATCTCAGATAAGTTAGCTGGGCATCTTGCTCCGCTTTTTTGTTTCCAAGTAGTGGCCACTTGAAATCACAGTACCACTTAAAAATTTATTAAATACGGAATTAGTTTGAACTAAAGTTGGACAGTGAACTTATCATACAAGTATCTTGAATGAGTTCGCTGGGCAAGTTGTTCCGCCATTTTATTTCCAAGTTACAACCACTTAGACTGCCACTTGAAAAATTTTCATAACTATAAATTTTGGTACACTGCACTGACTGAAACCAAAGTTAGACTTTGAACTTATGCTTCAGACATCTTGGATGAGGTTGTTGGGTGACTTGCTCTGTCATTTTGTTTCCAAGTAACCAAGGCACTTTAAAATTTCTTTTCACGATAACTTTTAAAATACTTAACGAATTCAAACCAAAATTTAAAAATGGATTTATCATTGAAATATCTATAATTTCAGTGGGCAAGTTTCTCTGCAGTTTTGTTTCCAAGTTGTTTCCACTTGAACCCTGCCACTTGAGAATTTGTTATCGCGATAACTTTTGAAATACTGAATTTATTCGAATCAAAGTTGAACAGTAGACTTATCTTATAAATATCTTGGATTAGTTCACTGAGCAACTTACTGAGAAATTTTGATCCAAGTGGCGGCCTCTTAACTTTTCAACGCGATACCTTTTGAAATTCTGAATTAATTTGAACTAAATTTGTACGGTAGATTTATCTCACAAATGTATGTGATATATTTGTTTGCCGAACTTGGTCCGCCATCTTGTTTCTCAGTGCTGGCCACTTGAATATTTCAAATTAAGATAAAAAGGTATTTATGAACCGATTTTCTTAAAACTCCTTATGTACATAGTCCAAATCAATATTTCTACCAAGCCATTAATAATTTGTAACTGCCATTTTCTTTCAAAAGGGCGGCTATTTTGATAAGGAAAATAAATCAACCTACCTCTAATTTCAGAACGGTTTGAAATTTTCTTCGGAAATATAATACTTTTGTAATAATACAAAAATACACCTTCAGTGGACGTTTAAATAAAATATATTAAATATTTATTGAGTTTTCCTGAGCGAAAGAAAATAATATTCGTCATAGAATCAAGATAAAAACACTCTGTATATTAGTATTTATACTGAAATTTTATTCCTTCAGTAATCCTTTTTATATTTTATTTTCTTTCCTTTTTTATCTTTTGTATGTATGTAAAAAAAAAAAAAAAAAAAAAAAAAAAACTTTAAAAACATATACCTACAAAGAGGAAAATTAAAAGAAATATTCGTTATAGTATTATTAATTGTCACATTTTTTATTCTGTCGATTTTCACACTTTACAAATTAATAAATGTGTATATTTTTAAAAAAGTCTTTAATGGTAAATAAAAATGAAAGAAGAATATAGGAAGTACAACCCGGTTTTTAATTAACATTTGGAGGCCTGTACATGTTCATTTACCACTAAATCATCATTAACACAATTTCGTTTTTAGTTTCCTTTTCAAAAATGTTTAAAATTTTATTTTTTTTTTTTCGAAAACTTACTTCTGTGAAAAAATTATTTAATATCAGTTTAAAATATATTGCTTATGTTAAAATTATGAAAATTCGATTAATTGATTACAAATAGGTCTTATAAATTTTATGTTCACGTGTTTACTTGTATAAAAATTATCCCCAAAAGCAGAAAACAGGAAAACAAGTTGTTTCGTTATTTTTAGGACTGGGGACTTTTAATTTGGGATTTTTGCGGTGTCATTTTTCGATAGTCGGGCATTTATCGAAATTTAAAATTTATCGAAAACATAATTGAATAATTTGAAAACGATGTTGTAATTTGAAAAAAGAAAAAAAAAAACTAATCCTCCGTCCTAAACTAAATTCTGTTTTTGCCAGAATTTCATCAAAATATTTTTTTTCTTTCTTTTGTGGAAAGAAAAAGAAAAGAAAAGAAAATTAATAATAATCAGTGTCTAAAAAAACACAATCGATTTTTTTTAATAATTTTGAATTAGGAAATAAAAAGTGCGCGAGCAAAATGAAATAAAAAATAAGTAAATAAATGAATTTAATGATTTAATTTTTATATAAAACATGATCACGTGCTATCTTAAAAAGTAGATGTAAAATTTAAAGTTTATGTGGTGCGTGGGGCATCTATAAAAAATTGTTTTAAGATATAGAATAGAATAAAGAAAGCAACGATGTTGTTTTTGAATTTTATAAGTAATATCTACTGTTGGAATAATTTCATTTTATTTTATTTTATTTTATATTTTATTTTATATATTTTTTTAATTAATTAATTAATTTATTTATTTTTGTGTGTGGAAAGAAATTCAATTGAATATTGATTTACAGCTTAACATTTCATACAGTAAAAACTTATAATACAAAAGAACTTGATTATGTATCATCTATCGTACGTTTCATTTAATAATCAAAATGTGAAAAATACTGTAAAAAAAATTCAAAATGCAAACTAACTGCATAAACTGAAATAAATTTCATTAGTGATTAATTACTTCAGTTTATAACCCAAAGTATTTATTAATTAAAAAAGCAAACACGATAAACAAGAAAAATACGTATTTATTTAAGCAAACGTAAACCATATCCGGTTCTTTAAGATAACAACAATATACAAATAATAACAATGATAATAATAATAATCATAAGACAAAAATTAAAGTAAATAAAAAAAAATTAAAGTAGAATATTCTTTGATTAACGTAAATTTATTTGCTGTTGCTTTTCTGTAAATAAGAAATATATCTTTAAACATTATGTCCCTAAATGCTTTATTAACAAGAAAAAGAGCTTAATAAAATTCCATTATGTTTGTACTCTTATATCATTTCCTCAAATTATTTAAAATCTCGCAAAAAGGTTACTCTAACACAACAATATTATAGCAATCAACCATTTTTTACTTGAATTACTGCTAAGGAATTTTCGTTTATCTTTTTTTATACTTTTACATTTATTGTCAAATCTATAATAATATTTGAAGTTTTTTTTATTATTATTATTATTATTAATTCGTTTACCAAATGCAACGATAGCATATCTTTCTAAATGAAAAAGAAAACAAAAGATGTAATTTTATTTATGGAACACCGCCTTATTTACACATTAATTTATATATATTTAAATATCTGTAATTTCTTGAAATTTAAATATATCAAACTTTGATTGTTAAATTTGGTAAGCTTATTTATCCGCCTAATAAAAGAAATATATATAACTAAATTAAGCACCAATAAAATGCTAATTTTTTATATATAAGTAATTTCTTTTAAATATTAAATCCCAATATATGTCAAAATAGTAGATAAACAAATTTTAAAATTTCACAATCAAATCATACTGAAAATACATTTTTTTAAATTCATTTAATTTATTGCAATTTGATTATAGGAATTTGAGGAACTTAAACTAGTTCGAAAAATGTAATTAGAGAAACACTCTTAGAATTAATAATAAATATCTTCTTCTTTTGTTTTAGAAATTAAGAAATATGTTCAATTTTTTACTTTTATCATGATAAAAATTGCATCTAAAAAATTTAGAAAAAAAAAAAAGAAATGGTTTATACATTATACTATTGCTAATTTATGAATGAAGATAATTTAAATAAATATATTCTGCTTCGAATCTTCACCTTGCACTCTCCGAAAAAAGTACATACATTCATCATTCATACGCTCAAAAACATATGTACGCATACACATTTTTAAATACGGTGTGGCCCTTCTGAGTAAAATCGATTTCTAATGCGGCACACCAAATGTTTTGGATTGGACAGGCCTGATACAGTTGACGCTAAATATGATTTAACCCTACAAGGCACCCAGTTCCATATATGGAACACCGACTTTAATCGTTCCTATAGCTATAAAACTATTAGTAGCGACATCTCTTGACATCTTGATAGAAGCTACTGACATTTAGCAATGTAGTAATACGAATCTTTACCTAAAGATGTCGTTCGTGTTTTTGTTATAGTGCACTCAGTGTGAAATTTGAATGAAAGTGATACGTTAGTCGTTTGCCTGAATTCAAAAATAAAAAAAAGAACAGTTATTGAACAGTTTTGACTCGAAAAAAAACTGTGTGTTACAACGATGTGTATATTTTGCAGAGGTAAGTTTTTTTTTTTATTATTATTATTACAATAGTAAACGTATTAGTAAATCATATTTTTATGTATGTTCCACATAGGGTACGTTGAGCTAAAAAGTTGATTTTTTCGTAAAATATGGTTTTATTTTTATTTTTATAAGTTTTCCCTATCTTCTGATCACTAATTACAACATATATATTTTTGTCGCGCACTAAAAAAAAAAATTGAGCCTTGTAGGGTTAAGTCTTATATAAACAAGTATTTATTTTAAATTTGATTTGTATGCTAGAAAATTTTGCCTATTACAGAAAATTTGTACTTTCAAATAAATAATCATATTTATAGAAACACAAAGGTTAGTTATTAGTTTATGAAGTTTTTTTTTTTTTTTTCTCATTTCTAATTAAAGTAGTATTACAACATATTTTCATTTACCAAAAAATTCAGTATGAAAAAAAAAAAAAAAATTATAAATTTATTTCATTTGTGTTAAAATGTAAACATGATCATTTGAAAACACCAAAAACATTGAATACATAAATAAACATTACATATATATATATATATATATATATATATGTATATAGCGAGCAATATATAGCGACAATATATATTGTTACTGTGAGATCGATAAGAAACCTTTTGATTACAATAAATAAAAGAGCTGGTGTACAATCAATATTCAAACTGAAAACGTCTTTGAAACCCATAAAACTAATGAAAACACTACCTGTTTCGAAAGTTCGTAGACTTTCTTCCTCAGGTGCAAACACGTAAATTTTATGGTGTGTGAAGATACTTTTAGTTTGAATATATTTTGATTATAATCAATTAAACGCTGTTTCTTGTTATGTTGCTTTATGTTTCGTGTTCTTATTGGAATTATTAAGTGAGTGTTATTCTTCTTTTTTCCAATAAATTAAAATATTTTTAAAAATAATCAAGTTAACTACGTACGAAATTGAGTTTTTTGGGGGAAAAATATTAACTTTCACATTGCTGTCCTAACCAAATCATCCATCTCCACCCTTCAAAACGTTTTCAGTTTTTTTTTTAATTGTTTGCTTGTTATAAATAATGAAAGAACAAGTGAGGATCTATCACGTACCTGAAAAGTAAATCTTAATCATCCAACATAGTTTTTCGTCCTCCAGTAAATAAATGTTTTACCTCATGGCCTATTTATTAGATATATATATATATATATATATATATACATATATATATATATATATATTTAATTATTTACTTGTTTAATATATACACATATACATATATATATATGAATGAATGAATAGAAATAAAAAATAATAATTTATTCACAGTTATCCTAACCAAAACATTCATCTTCACTTAATTTTTTGCTTGTTCTAAATAAGAAAAGAATATTTCCGGATCTATTACTGTATCTGGAAATTCATTCTCCATCGTTTTTTTTTTTCCTTACACAAAGGAAAACCGCATAGTTCCTGCTTAATTTAGAGTGTACTCTTGATTCGTGAAAGTAATAACAGGTTTCTCGGAAATACTAAGATAAATACATGCATCAATGAATGGGGTTTAAAAATAGCTTTTATATACAAAAGATCAAGTTTGAGTAGGTAAATAAAACACGATAACTCCTCAATGATTTCTTTGGGTAGGCCGGGAACAGAGGGGGAGAATTTTGCGCTAAATACAAACTCTTACGAATATACTAAATAGCCTATCAATATTGAGCCATCTTCCCTGTCATTTAAAATAATATAGGCGGCGCTGTCGCCATTCTTGGCAAAATATCTAATGATATTTTGCCACCGCCACTTTAGAATGTAGGAAAAGAGGGGAAAAAAGGCTAAAAACCCCATAGGAATAGCATGGTAAGAAAAGCGAAAAAACTCACAATGTCAAGTGTGTTAAAAAAAAAAAAAAAAAAAAAAAAAAAACGGATCACACCGGAAGTAATACGGGGACAAATTTGACTAGAAAAATGCATTGAACAGCGGGAACCGGGCGGGCTGGGGCATGGGTCCTATCGTCCAGGATTAATACGACTCGCCTAGTGAAGTGAAGTGAAATCATTTTGTTTTCAGAAGTCAGTCAGAAGATCGTCAGCTCTCGCTGAAAGATGTAGTCGTTTTTCGTGTAAGACGCCCCTGTGGCCATGGGCCGCAGGCAGCGGCCTGTAAGAATATTCGTTCTTATGTATCCTAATGTTCTGTTTACTGCGCGCGATGTATATAGTTATTGTGATTGTGCTTTATTATAATTAAAATATTAAATAACGGAATGCCAGAGTTCGTTCTTTCAATGTTCTAAGGTGTCATTCTGTTATAATACTATTAATTTAAAAATCTTGATGTGTATTTTTTAAATAATTAAATACGGTTTGGAAAACAAATGCTGGAAAAGACCAAGAGAATGGCATTTAAGTCATTTTAATTTTTTTTATAGGAAATAGTAAAGAGTAATCTTATTTAAAAGCATGGGAATATACTGGGAAAAATATGTCTTAAAATATCAAAAAGAAAATAATAACAATTTTCTGTGTCCAGCTATTCTTGTGATCAGTGGCGGCTCGTACAAATTTTCACAGGTGGGGCCCGATCTATCGTATGATGCGTAATTTGACTTTAATACTATTCATTATTCAAACATGAAAACAAACATTATTAAAATGGGATGTAAAATGAAATTTCGGATTTTTTTATTTTTTTTTTATTTATTTTTTTTTTTTTTATGATGACGAATTTCAACACTATGGAAAACATTGCATAAAATTATCTCAAAAATAGTTTTATAAATTGAAAAATTCTGCAATATTCTGATCAATGGAATATCAAAATTTAAATATCTGGAAGCTAGTAGACGGAAATTTCCAAGTTCGATACCAGATCGCTTTCGTCGGCATATACATTTGGAGTTTACTATGGTTTTCTCAAAAACTCAAATAAAAAGGTATATGTAACACTTAGAAACACTTTCTACAGAGAGTACACCACTCAGGTCTAGGACCCTCTTTTAGTCAACTGGCTTTAACCCTAACACTACACACCATTAAAATTTAAATTCAAATGTCTCAGAGTGTAATATTTAGCTTACGCTAATTATATCCCTAAATCTTTTAATTATAGAATTCCAAGTGTTATATTCATGTTTCTTATCTATTTGAATTTAGAAAGTCATGATTAATGTAATGTGGATACATATTTTTTTAAAAAAAACATGTTTCTCACTTAATTTTAGATAATTTAAATTAACTTTCAATAAATAAAGAAATAAAACGGGCTACCATCTAAAAAAAAAAAAAAAAGAAAGAAAGAAAGAAAAAAGAAACATATTGCGGATATTTATGTTAAATCGCATTTAAAAGAAAAATCCTTTAATAATAATAATAAATCACAATTTTATGCAGCTATTTAATCCATTTATCTATGTAAATCCATTAATTATTTATCTAAAAATTTTACAATTTATTTACATAAAAGTTTTAATACACTATTCTAAAGGAAAAAAAAAAAAAAAATCGCATATTATTTTTATCCCCCCCCCTCATTTAAATTCAAAACACTTTAGTTAAAGAGGTCTTAAATTCTTATACAAGCTTTTATCTCAAAGGCTAGTCTAGAAAATATTTTTGACTTTTTCCAGATTTCTTTTTTTAAACACTAAAATTTTAAACTGTCATATATAACTCTAAAAAAATCACCCAAAAATCAATGAGGAAAAAAAAAAAGAAAAAGAAAAACGTAATGCAGAAGTCGCCAAATATTACCCGTGGTTAACAGACAGTTTTTCCCCCTATAGTTTTGTTCCAAAGGGCCAGGACTCTGCTGGCCCAACGACGAGAAAATTACAGCGTGCTTAAACAGATAAAGCAATTAGTCGCCAAATATGTCAACCCGATCTTCTAGTAGAATAAACTGTACAAATAAACGCGCCAATTTCGGGCCGGCTGAAAATGGCCCTATTCTCTTAGATAAGGAAGGGGAGTCATTAGTGATCTGTGACAGCTGAAAAAATAAATTGACAAATAAATGATAATGAAAGAAGAGTAAGAAAAAAATAGATAGACGTAGTTATTTTGTATATATGTTTTTGAATGGTTATAAAAAACAAAATTATTATTATTATTACTATTTTAATCGAGAAAAAATTTAGGTGGGGCCGTGCCCGCTGGCCCTTAATGTAGAACCGCCACTGCTTGTGATATTTTGCTCGGACATTATATTGTTAGATTTTTGCAGAATCATTTCTCTACATACTTTTCTGTTAAATAAACATAAGCACAAGTATAAAGCACAACTTTTACTGGATCAAATGTTGAAAAACTCTCAATGAAACGTCTAATTGTAGACTGACGATTATTATTACTATTTTTAATCATTTAAAATGAATATATATATGTATATATATATATATATATATATATATATATATATATATATATATATATATATATAATAAAACTAATTTAGAGAACGTTTAAAACTCAACACTTAAAAAAAATACAATGTCGAATTTAATACTGATATAAAAGACTGCTTGAAAAATAAAGGTTAACGATATACATAACTTATAAATATGGATATACTTTTCTACAATATACACGAGAAAATTAATCATGAAATATTTACAAGAAAAAAAAAGATAAAAATTCCTTCCTTCCAAGATACGATGTGCATATGATATTTTTGGAATAAAGGAAATTTAAAATAACACATTTTATCGATTTCTACTGCGAATAACTCTTTAAAGGATGATGGTTTAACTTACGTTCTACGAATCTTTTATCGGATTATTGCTGGAATTTATATATATACAATATATTAAAATTCAACAGTAAAAAATCATTTATTTCTTTTTATCTAACTTTGAAATTTTTGGTAGCAGTCCATAATAAATGAGCATAATTACCTCGTGTTTCATGGGGTTAAAACAAAATAGAAAATAATATATTTTAACCCTTAAATGCATAGCGATGTAGATCTGCATCGTATGTTTAAAACCTCATACATATTTATGTAGAAACATTTGCATAGTGTTTATTATTATTATTATTATTATTATTATTATTATTATTATTATTATTATTATTATTATTTTACCAAAACTATTTTATCGTTTGGAAACGTAACTAAAACCTTTGACTGTTTATTTCTTTATATGTGACAATTTTCATTGTTAGCGCGCTATCTGATTGCAATTTAATTTCGGCTTGTGTTACGAATTACGACGATTATTTATATAAAAAGTATTAAAACCATACAGGAAAAATTGTTTGTAACGAGTATTATTTATATTTTTACATGTACTGATACAACTATGCAATGAACATGTAGCTTTTTTCGTGATATAAAAATCCATCCATATGCAAATTCGGCCCCACATTACATTACTTGACTAATCCTAAAGTAATTTTTTTTTTTCCTAAATGGACCCATTTTTCAATTAATTTCAAATGTTATTTATTAAAAATATAAATTCATGCATTTAAGGTCATCTATGAAATTCGGTGGACAAAATCAGTAAATTGTACTCCTTAATTTTTTAGAGCATAGTTATGGGGAAAACGTACTACATATTCAAACTTTTCATTTTTGCTAACGATTATTTTTTTCATTTCAAATACTATTTAAAATTATGCTAAATACTACAATTTAAAAATGATTGTTTTCCGTTTTAATGGTATTTTTCACTCCGTAAATATAAATAATTTTATATTATTAAGTAAAACAAAAACTCGTGCATTAAAGAGTTGAAGCATTTAAGAGTTAATTATTTTCAATTTTCTAGTAGTCCAATTTTTGCAGTTGTGAACATTGTAAATTTCTGTTCTGAACAGTATATTTTAGTATATTGAATTTTTATAATTTTAGAAAATTTCATAGAATTATTTGAGCAAGCAAATTTTAACTGTCACTGTGAAAGGTCTCTTACTTAATAGGAAAGATGTCAAAATCAGCATAAATATACTCTTGGACAAAAATATATTGTAATAAAGAGCAAATGATTTTCCATTAACTATTGTTGTAATAAAGGTCTCTATAACGCAATAAAGGAAATTTACAGCAATACATTGTTTTCTACTAAAATCGGCATAGGTGACAAAATTAAGGGGAAATAATAAGTTTTTTTATTTAGCCAAATTCAGAAACCCAATCTCAATTCGGAACAAAGGAAGTCAATTTTCTAGAATGCAGAAGAAATTTTTCTTTCTTAAATTTCATCAAGCATTTAAAAGATTGAATTTCATTATAAAGTGCGTTAGTTGATCAGATTTAGCAGACCTCTAATATTTTCAGTAGACATTGTGTGATCGTTAGACAAGCTCTAAATTTCTAAATTATTGTTCCTGAACAGTAATTTACAGCTTGCTGCACAAACACATTAAAATGAGGAATAATAATTGAAGTTTTAAACTTATCTCAAAGTTGTTTTCACGTGTTTTGTATTATTTGTAAAATCGTTAAATTAGTTTTTTTTTTTTTTTTTTTTTCAATTAAGAACTCTTTTATCGGTTTTGCCTTCAAAGATCATAGAACTCACCATAATATTTTTTTTTTTTACTTTGAGGGGTTTTTTAAACACACAGTTATTTCGATGTTTACATATTTCTGCCTTTTGTGCCTCATGCAGCACCATGTAATACTTTGATTAAACTATTTCCCGATACTTGGAATTCTAAACTAAAATCTGCATCTATACTGTATATTTATTATCCTCTTCTAACCTATCAGTAGGTTAATATTTATGTAACGGTATGAATCTATGTGTAGCATTTCTATTTTAAAAATTTGTTAATTGTACCAAAAGTTTTAGAATTGTGAAACGTTAAAAACTAGAAATAACTAGGATTATTATAGAGTATATTCTATGTACCATTCTTTTTCTTTACAGTCTGGCTATTTTTTATTTGACGAATCATGGTTATAGGGACTGAAAATTTTATATTACTTAAAATAATTTATATTCAATAAAATAATACAAATTAACTATTCCTAAATTTATGGTAAAATCAATTACTTTAGAAAAGATTCTCTTCACTGAACTGAACATCATTGGTTGTAAGTTCTGTTTTTAAATCTTAGTAGACGCAATATGCTGGTGCTGAACTCAGATTGCACTTGTTTTCCATGGTTTTCTCGAAAGCTCGCGTTAATTCGTACTGAGATCTCTAAAAAATGCATCAAATACATCACTGGATTCTACTGTAGAGAACTGGCAATCAAACACACGCACTCACATAAATCCTATTAAATTTAAAATTCACACAAATCTCTTATTAAATAAGCGGAAAGTTCTTTTAATAGTATTGAATAAATTTGGCTTTCTATTTCAAATTTTAAGGTTATTTATAAAATCATATTTGTATGCTGTTTAGTTTTCTAGGTTTAATAGCGTATTTCATATGCTAAATGTTTTGCTTATAACAAATTAGAATGAGAAAAAGAAAATACTTAAATTAAAAAATATTCATTTTTATTTCATAAAACTTGATATATTATGTAGACATATGATACTAAAGTTTTAAAAAAAATTAAATTTTAATATTATATCTGCAATTAAGTTACTAATTTAGTTTAAAATTTTAAATTTTCATAAAAACATGAAAAAATCAGACCAATTTACTTAAGGTTTATTTTCTTTAATTACAAAATAAAATTACAACTTTTACGAAATTTTAATATTATTAAATATGCACACATATATTTATATATATATATGAAAACGTTAGAATGCAAATAATGCTTTTTTCTCATTCAATTTCCAATAATTCAGTTCGATTTTACTTTATTTCTTTTTTGGTTTGATTTGGGTAGTCTTCGCTTATGATCCGAATAATTGTTTTAATACTGAAATTAAATCATCTTTAAATTTCAAATTTTTGCACTGATAATATTGCATTACACTATATATATATATATATATATATACATTTCGCAATACAAATCACTGCTTACACGTTCATGTTTTAATACACAAATTATTAGTAAATTTGTCATCACTCACTGTCATAGTATTTGAAAGTTTCTGTGAAATCGTCCGAAATATTTCAAAGTATAAATTTATGTATTTAGTAGCATCTCAGTTGAATTAAATTAGGATTTTATCATAAATATGCATGTAGATGTGTCATGAGCCATTCTGGAATATCTAACATGTGTTTAAAGATGTTTCGCAGCCGTCACACGTATAATCAGATTAAGAGATTGTAGCAATCGTAATTATTTATTTTCAAAGCATACGGAAAACAGATTGGGATTAATTTCTACAATATAACTATAAAATATATTTTTATAAAATATATTTTTTAAAAATTCACTATTTTAAACATTACAATTAATAATAATCTAATGCTCACCCCCCTTCCACACACACAAAATAGAAATTAAAGAAAGAAGAAGAAGGTAAATATTATGGATATTTTAAGCCCGACTATCGTAGGTAATGGGAGTATTATATTCGGTCCAAAAATTCGATATCAAGTTTTCACCTGATTGACATGTTTTAAGGTCTCCTTTGTCCCAAAAATTAGTTTTTGGTTATTGGTCAGTATGTGTGCGTGTGTGTATGTGTGCATGTATGTATGTGTCTGTGGAATCTTCTGACTATCACAGCTCCGAATCTTATGAAGATACAAAACATCATATATACAAAACATCAGAATGGAGACAGGTATGGCGTACAGATTATTTTCTGAATTTTGGTGAAAACTGGAAAACCGGAAGTGGAACATCAGGAACCGAAAGTGAGACCATAAATCCGTATCGCGAAACCTCTAACGATTTTTTTGAAATTTGCTACATAAACACTCTATTAGGTATCCTTTCGTATGAATTATTTGTTCAGTTCAGGTAAATTGATAGTCGTTCTGTATAAATTGTTCAATTTGACGTCTTGCAAGTGTTTTCCTTTAAAACGGTATAAACGATATATATATATATATAACTTGCTATGTTAACCACCCTTTTAAATATCCTTTTGTATATAATTCTTGTTTTCCAGTCATAATTGAGCATACCAAGTTTTGGTAAAAGTCGGTATCTTAAACACGGCTTTAACGATTCGCTTGAAATTGTTACATAAACCCATTTTATATATCTTTTCTCATGTATTACGGGGTTATTACAGGAAAATTAACGGTCATCTAATTAAGGATGTCAGTTTTAGATCTCGAAAATTGGTGTTTCAAAAAAGGGCTCTACCAATTATTATTTTTTTTTTTTTACTCGCTATGTAAACTGTATTTTATATGTGTATCAGCTTTCTCTTACCGGAAATTTTTTTATGTCTACCTTGTTAGGTCAATTTTATGTCTTTTGATCGCATTATCTCCCAAAAGTGCATGTAACGCGTGTAATAGTGGGTAATGGAAATCGTGTCGTTGTTTCCCACCAGATTTTTATTTTCTTAGCATCATCAGTTTAAAATAAGCAATTTAATAATAGTAATAATAATAATAACTTGCAGTGCCCTCTATATTTTTATTTTAAATTAAATTCTATTTACGACAGAATCTTAAAGTGTTATTTAAAGTCATTAGTCCCTATTTGCAGCGTATCTTTAAGCTACAAATGAAATTTTATTGAATGAATAATCCAATGTGTCACTCATAAAAATTTCTCTTAACCTTTATTTCAATACTATAAAGTCAGTTTTCATATAAGAAAAATAAGATAACCACTACAGTATATGACCCTAATTTTAAAACAATTTAAAATATATTTAGGCACAGTTTTATTTGACAAATAATTCTGTGTGAATGGGGAGGCCACTTCCTTTTCATCACCCATTAAAATACAGTACCTAGATTTATGAATATAATCTGGGCTGTTGTTAAATGTAAAATTTTATTACAAATTATTTAAATAAATTTCTCTCGTAACACTATTTGAATCTTACCAATCTGAATCAAACGGTTCAAGTAGCAAACCGATATGAACTTCAAAATGCAAATTTGAATTTGCTGAAATTTTTTTGTTCTTAAACTATGCTTATAATACACATATATGCACACCAGTCACTGAAAACATAAGTTTATGCCAGAAAAAGCTCCCATTCAGCTTGCAGAGAAAAATCTGTAAAAACAAACTTGACTAAAATTATTTTCATTGATAAGAAAATGTTTATTTTGGATGGTCCCGACGGCACACATCCATATTTGCATGAGCTTCCAAAGGAAAAGAACGTACTTTTTAAAATTCAACAAAAAGGGGGCTGTCTTGTTATTTGAGCCATTTTTAAATCTGGAGTTTAGATGTGCAGTACATTGCTGTTTTAGAAGGTACATAAAGCAAACAAGTGTATATTAATTTGTTAGGAAGCTGTGTCTGAAGGAGAATTAAAAAAAAGACGGTGTTCATTCAATTTTTGTGAAAATAATGCATCTATTAACTGCGCAAAAGACACAAAAAAGTGGCATGAAGATAATAAAATTGCTACAGTCGATTGGCCATGTAATATTTAGAATCTAAATTTGATGTAAAATGCTTATGATATTATAAGAAGCAATATTTAGCGACAAAATTGTTCAAATTTTCTAAAATAGCATTGAGATTTCTTATTCGTGTGGTATGCAGGCAGGGTTTTATTATCTCTGGAATTTCGAATCCCTCCTTATTCTATGCTACAGCCTTGTATTAAAATTTTAAACAAGAAAAATACATATGGATTAAACAATATACATTTCTGAAAAATGCTACATAAATCAGCTTTATTTCAAACACTAAGTTTATTCAGAAAGATTTCATGAATTTATTTTTATGTACAAAACATTTCCAGATAAAATGTAATTTTGCGTGGCATAATAAGGCAATAGTTACAATTCCATTTTCTAGAATTGTAATCTAGAAAGTTCAGTTAATTTAACGAAAATTTAATTATGACTAATTCGCCTATACGCGAGAGAGGTTTTAGCGTGGATGTAAGACGTAATTAACATAAATGCTCCAGAACTAAAATGTCCACGGTGTCATTCCATATAAATTCAGAGAAGTGTGTTGTATAACTATTTTTGTTAATTTTGATACTTGTATCCTTTACAGGCACATGTGAGAGATGTTCAAATCAACTATTATTTCTCTACTACTAGTCTATTATACAGGTCAACAAAAGTCAATCTCCTGGTCAAGAATGGAATTATTAGTACTTTATAGTTTGGCACAAATCACTTTATATTATAAATCTCTTTATTTTAGACTATGAAATTACGTAAATGATCTTTTTTAATCTTGTGCAAGTGTAGTTAAATATTATTTCATAAAAATGTTCATATTTCATAAGATATTAAACATTTTTGCATTTTGATTGTAGTATGTTGTGTCTAGTGTAGGTAAGTCAAGTTTTATAAAAACGACTTTACACTGGATCCAATACCCTACGCGTTATAATTAAAAAAACGGCAATTTTTTTTTTGCGATTTTTTTAAAATAAACCCTTATATCTCTGTAAGTGCATGTGGTAGCTTTTTAAAAAAATTATACAGATAATTAAAACAGGCCTCATAATCACATGCTATAGCCAAAATGAATTTCAAGCATTATTTTTTACAGAGTGATCCAAAATATTTTAATATTTGTTTAGTAGTTTACTGGTTTCCATTTTCTCTTCCGGACAAACTGTTTGCTGAAATATATGTGGATTAACAAGTTTTTTACACAACCAAAATTTCAACATAATTTATAATTTTTTTTTCTTTAGATATTTGGCAAAACATCTAATTTCCAAAATGTCCAAATATTTAATGGTGAATTGTGTATAGTATTATACAATCGCTGTATTGGCATTATCGTTGAAGTAAAATTTATACGTCTTTGTCTTGAGAGAACAAAAAAAGCAGTTTTTGAATAATTCTTTTCTTTTACCCTTTGCATGAAATATTTTAAAAGTTTAAGGAACATACTTTTTTCATCTGACTTCTGAATTTCAAATTTCTTGAAAGATTTTGACGTGCATATAAGATAAACAATATTTAATAGATTTTGTCAAGTACAATATGTATATATGTATTTGCGTAAGAAATTTAACGTTACTTGTAAAATATTAATCACTATAGCTATAAAATAAACATCTGAATGTGTTCGTATTTTCATTTAACGCGGAAAGATAAATTTAAACATTTCGAACTTAAAAAATGACATGAAGTTTGAATAAACCAGGACTACTCACACAGATGTGTGACATTTTAAAAATTAGAAATTAAACTAACCCATGAACTACGCTTTGTTTCAATTAAACGTTTATTTCCGAAATAAATGCATTTTGAAATCCAAACGGACGCCAAAAAACTAAAAGTCTTTTTTCTCCGTTTCTAGATGTGATATACAAATGAAATGTCTATAGCTATTCATTATTAGACTACGTCATTGTGAAATGATATAAACCGATTCAGATAATTTTGCAGTATTGAGCAGTGATCATATCTCAAGAGCAAGTAGCCCTTAATTAGCATATCTCAAGAACAAATATTAATTGAAAGGCCAAACAGTTTGTAAAGTCGAGACTATAGAACGTCTCCACAGTCCGTTTGAATTTCAGCTGATTCCAGCAATCTAAAGTTGGGACGGTCAAATTACTTCGTCGCCAGTAACTCGGCGACAGTTGAGGTCGAGTTATTTTTATGTCGGCATTGTGCAGCAGTGAAATAATTAGGATTTGAGTATTTGGTGAATGGGGAAGTGATTGTAAGTTTTAATTGAAATGAAAGGAAACAAAGTTGTTGAAGGTAGTATAAATTGGAGATTGTTTTGATAGTGGGAGTGTGGATTGGAGTGGCTAGCTGGAATTGAATGGTAATGAGTTGGTAGCTGATTAGTGTGGAGTTAAGAGTAATGTTGATGGTGATGGTGATGGTGATAGCTTTGTGCGTATGAGGGTAGAGAGGTGTAGTAGTGGGGTTAAAAGGATCAATCGTGCTTTCGGGAATCCGGCCGATATCCTGGTGTGAAAAGAGTAGTGATAGCAGAGAGCAACCACCGACAAGATCAGTATTGGTGAGCTAAGTTTTAGTTTGTCTTGTTAAAACTTATTGCTGGGGTTTATTAAAAGTTATAACAGAGTTAGCTCAACGCCCTCCTTAATATTGAATGTTAAATAAACTGTGTTACTTATTTGTTAACTTTGTCTCGAGCTCTTCTTATTTCTAGTTAATTAAGCAATTAAGTATTCAAGTTTGTATTTAAGATTTAGTAAGATCTAAGATCTAGGATTTAAGATCTACATTAGAGAATCATGGCCCACTCTGATTCTCTACAGTGGCGCCCAAACCAGCTCGACACCCCCCCCCCCTCTCGAGTATATTTTACTGGCAAAAATAATATGCTTAACTTCTTTGAGGAACTCGAAGAATATTTTGACGTATCTCATATTGATATTTCTGATCGATTTAACTGTTTAAAATACTCTTTAAAAAGAGAACCTAAAAGGTGGTTTGACCTCATCGCCCCTCATTCTTTAGGTTCAAATCCCACCTATGAAGAGTTAAAAATCAAAATTATAAGCACATTTTCCTCGAGTGCTGATAGAGCTCAATTGATGCAGGAACTGTATACTACTAAAATGTCTGTATTTGATAAACCGACGACCTTTTTCCTGCGTAAACTGGATTTAATTAAACAACTCGATCTAAATTTATCCTTCTTGGAAACATTTGACATTATAAACCCGCTGTTTACAGTCCAAATTCAAGATTTTCTAAATTTAAAACCAGCCGCATCAATTGATAGTCTATTTGAACGGCTAGAGAAATATCAAGCACGTCACACTGCTAAACCTGCAAATAACTCCAATCGCCCGCAGGAACCCGTAAATATTAAAAATGAACAGCAAGAAAATTTCGCCCCCCCCCCCTCAAATTGATACTTTCAACCGACCGCACCAAGCTAACTTTTAGCAGCCGAGAAACAGTCATTTAAATCAATCTGAAAATGTTGCACAGGATCCAATGAACTCTAATAATACCAAAGTACAATCTATATGTTTATATTCACTTTCTATTTCTTCAGTCAACTTGCAGCATTTAAATTCTTCTCAATGCGTTTCCAATTTAAACTCTCCGTTTCCTTCAAATTTAGAGAAGAATGAAAGTCTATTAAATGTAGCGGCTAAAACTTTCGTCAAGAAACGAAATTTATGTTTTGAAATTGTTCAGTCAAAAGACTTTTCTAGTAGTCTAAATTCACCACCTGATAAATTACAGTTTAATTCTAAAACTGTCAAGTCGGCAGATTCTGCTACTTTTATTGATAAATCTTATGCAAATGCTAAACCGGTCGAGTCCGGAAATTTATCTGATGAAACAGGAAAAATAGTCGCAGAAAATGTTAACATTAATGTTGGTACTCAACCTTTAGCAAATAAGTTAAATTTATGTTTTACAACTGGTCAGCCACCAGATTTAATTGTTAGCCCAAATGAAAATGTTGTGGTACAAGTAACAGAAAATAGCGGTTTAAACAACGATGCTTCTCATAAGCGAGTAGCTAATTTAAATGAAAGTAGTGAAAAAGGACATTTAAGTTTTCTACATGTCAAGCCGACAGAATCCACTAGTTTAAACGAAAAAATAACTGAAAATGTTGTAAAAGAAAGTGGAAAGTTAAATAGCGGTCCTGCTCAAAAACTGCTACCTAATTTACATAAAAATGTAGGGAATAAAACAGGTAGATTAAAACATTTCTACGTTAAGGCATTAAATTTAACTTCTACAACTGTCGAGGTGACAGAGTCACGTATTTTGGCTGAAAATCCTGTAAATGACAATGATATATTAAGTAACGCTACTTCTAAAAATTTCTTTACAAAGTTAAAAATAAATGATGTGATTTCCATTACTTCTGTGAACTGTTTTCAAGCTCGTAAGCCCTCCAAGACCTCAACACTCATGAGTAGAGATGGAGAGGAATCGTTCACTGATGCTACGGACAGCGACAGTGTGCCGGATTCGATCATAGCCCAGGAATGTGCCCTCGCAACGCCTGACCTCCTGCTAAAAGCTTCCAACCCTGTGATTTCTGCGGCCAGTGCAATGACCAGCAGGACTCTCATATTTAATGTTAATTTTCTTACAGCGGAAACCCTGGGTCAGGTTGTATCGTTTCTTATTTTACTTTTTCTCAAATATTTGTTTATCAGAGTTCTACCAAAATGTGCGACATATATTGAAGCCGTTTGGACTTGTGAACCTCTTCTGAAAGAAATGAACTTTCTCAAACTAAAAATTGTAAAATTTAAATTAGTGCATGAACTTTCATATCGAAATCCATGTTTCTGCTTCCATGTCAACATTTTTGTTCTCTCTTAATATATATTTTTATGTATGTATACTAAGTTCTTTTATTTTGTAGCCATCACCTGCAGGAGGGTAATATAAAACATGTTTTTTAGCCTTTGTAAATACTCCCCCCCCCTTTTTCATATTTCTGTAAATATTGTAATTGTATCTCTAAAATGAAATTTGATAAGTGTATAAAATGAATATTTTTTATTGTTAAAACTTTTGTATTCAACTAAAAGTTATCTATATATATATATATATATATATGTGTGTGTGTGTGTGTGTGTGTGTGTGTGTGTGTGTGTGTTTGAGTGGGGATTTTTTTTTTTTTTTTTTTTTTTTTGGCTATATGCGTAAATCACACGTAACTTTAAACTAAAATCACTAACAAATTAATTTTTTGTCGTTTCGCATGCTATAGCCCAGGAGGAAAAAATTATTGTATATAAACTATTTTATGTATTCAGAGACAATTTGTCTCGTTTATCTATCTACAAAATGTAGTTTTTATATTTTTGATACTTTAAAAAGTTTCCGCTTTAGAATTATCTCTGACGATCTAATCTGATGTCTAAAGTGTTATGCTGATGCCTGACGTTTTCTCTGACCGAATTGTTCTTTAATCTGCACTCTAAAGTTACTTTTATGAGCTGATGTGGTTAAGCCTAGACTGGCTCTGATGGATGAAGAAATTCCACATCATAAATTTCGAAAGATGGCTTGCTTCAAAGAGGATTGCAAGATTTTTTTTGTTTCTCAATAAACTATTTTCTTTATGTTGCTTGGTTATGTTTAAGCAACCCCCCTGTACCTTCTTCCTGCTACAACTCAAATTTGAAATTAAGTTTTCCTTTCTGGAATTACAGAAAGATACCGCCCCATTGTATAGTTGAGCTAACCTATTTGAGGCGTTTTTTTTACCCGTAGTTTCCGGCTGTAAAAGGCCCTCATTTTAATTTAAAACTTAAAATTTCTTTTTTTTTTTTTTCGAGGTTTGTCCGGTTTTAAGCTTAAGGGTTTTTTTATTCGCCATTGTATTTGAAGCTGTAAGCAGTTCATTGCTCAGAAAATTAAACTTTAATTTTTTTCTAACTTATTTTAAAATTTCAGAAACTAAGTTGTGGCTCCACTCACTCCTATGAGATTTATTAGTGTTTAAAATTATTCGATAAAACCCGTTGGGGATTTTCCCGACTAATTTTTTTTTTTTTTTGGAGGGGGACTGCAAGGTCGAGACTATAGAACGTCTCCACAGTCCGTTTGAATTTCAGCTGAATCCAGCAATCTAAAGTTGGGACGGTCAAATTACTTCGTTGCCAGTAACTCGGCGACAGTTGAGGTCGAGTTAGTTTTATGCCGACATTGTGCAGCAGTGAAATAATTAGGATCTCGGTGTTAGATGAGTAGAAGAGATGTTAAAAGTTTTTGATTGAAATGAAATGAAAGGGAGTTGTTGAATGGAGTATAAAAGGAAGGATAGTGAATTGCTAAGATATAGATATAGGATGTGATGTAATGGAATGGTAATGAGTTGGTAGCTGATTAGTGTGGAGTTAAGAGTAATGTTGATGTTGATGGTGATGGTGATAGCTTTATGCGTATGAGGGTAGAGAGGTATAGTAGTGTGGCCTAAGTTAAAAGGATCAATCGTGCTTTCGGGAATCCGGCCGATATCCTGGTGTGAAAAGAGTAGTGATAGCAGAGAGCAACCACCGACAAGATCAGTATTGGTGAGCTAAGTTTTAGTTTGTCTTGTTAAAACTTATTGCTGGGGTTTATTAAAAGTTATAACAGAGTTAGCTCAACGCCCTCCTTAATATTGAATGTTAAATAAACTGTGTTACTTATTTGTTAACTTTGTCTCGAGCTCTTCTTATTTCCAGTTAATTAAGCAATTAAGTATTCAAGTTTGTATTTAAGATTTAGTAAGATCTAAGATCTAGGATTTAAGACCTACATTAGAGAATCATGGCCCACTCTGATTCTCTACAACTTTATTTTAAATATCTATTATAAAGAAATGCTACACTAAACTTTGTGCTGAATTCGGACCAATAGTGCATGTATACAGACAAATAAGAGTATTCAAATACATTATGTCTGTGGGCAAAAATTTTGGTATAACATTTTTATACGACGCTAAACTGAATGAAATAATCAAGAATTTTTATGTGTATAAAACAGTGTTTTCTATAGAATATGGTATGAAAGTAATTCATAACTCATTTAAAGTGCTATTCAAAAGAATTAAGATATATTAGGGTATAAATGTGATATTTCTGGAAGAATTCAGTTCAAAATGTTTAATGTGTTTTTATAATGGCTCAAATATAAAAGTGCTCAATCTTTTGTGTATTTACTTCATAAACAGTAAATATAGTGCATATATATATGTATATATTATTATTATTATTATTATTATTATTATTATTATTATTATTATTATTATTGAATGTAATTGATAGAAGTGCTTTTACGCTTTTTTCCCCTCTAATTAAAATTTGCACACAATGACATGAAAACAAATATATATAAAATAGCATTTATTATTCATTATACATATACATATATATTTGTAATACTCAAAATATATCAAATATATTTTATAAAATTCTTATAAAATCATGTTCATACTCTTTGCTGATTACCTTATTTATAAATGTCTCTGTTGAAAATAATTTACTTTATTTTTATTTTATCTCCAGAATAAGGAACGCTGCAACAGAAGAGTGCGTAGGGCATTATTGTTACCATTTCCGGAATTCTTTAGTACATGGAGATTCGTACAATTTAACAAAGATCAGTTTTCTAGCTGAGGTGTTATCTGAAGCAAAAGGAGCAAAAATAGCCTTTATTTCCTCAATTTGATCTACTTGTAAGCCACATATTTTTTTTTTCAATAAATTTCCTTATAGTGAATAATATGAAAACCAAATAAATTTTAAGTGCTATCAATATAAAATTACGCTTTTTGCTTTCATTCTTTTCCCATCTACTGACACAGAAAGAGCAATAATTGTTTTTTGAAGATTTTCGTGAAATTTCTTTTAATAAAATTAGGATTTTTGTTTGCTTTTTGTATATTATATACTGAAGATAGTGTGAAAAATCAGAAAGCAAATTTAAGTACAGCAAGGAATTCTGCTATAATCTGAAAAACTATTACGTTGCGCTCTGATTAACAGTAATTTATGCAATTTATATAAGAATAATGATTAGTCATGCGATGCAAATAAATCAAATCTTTAAATTGTGTTGCAAGGCGAAAACAGGTTATTTTCTTTACCTTTTCTTTTTTCATAGAGGTAAGTTTGCTAAACTAACATGAACTTTAATGTACTAAAATACAAGTTCATTGACAGTTCACTTAACTAAAATATAAAATGTATTTCCTGAAACGAAAGTTTGTTAACCTTTATATAGGTTGTTATCTGAAGTTGTAAAAGACACGACTGTATACCTAAAATTATTTTTTTTATTTAAAGATAATATATATATATATATATATATATATATATATATATATATATATATATATATATATATATATAATGGCTTTTCTTAAGGAAAAAAAAGGGAGAGAGAGAATCAAATAAATTTTAAACAATGCTAATTAAGCATTTGATTTTTTTTTTTTTTTATCTCTGATGTCCATTATATATTTTTAGTATTATTAGGACAAATACTTTCATTACTATAAATGTGAAGATTTTTTTTTCTTCATATTTGAAGTCAAAGTTCTTTTACCCAGAGTTGCCAAGTTACTTAGTTTATTCCGGAGTACTTTTAGCCCCGATAATAAGAAATAAATACTCTTAAAAAAAAAAAAAAAAAGTATGAAAAATAAGACGGGGTTAAAAATGTTCCGGAATAAATTAAGAAACTTGGCAACTCTGAGTAAAAGAACTTCGATCTCAAATATTTGCAATTGATTTCATATAAGCTCAAGTGTACTGACTCTTGAAAGGGTTAGTTATCATTATTATTATTTTACTTTTCGAAATTTAGAATAATTAATCCAATAGTTTTTTGTTTCAACTGCTTATATATTTAAAAGAGATTAAATTCATAAAATTAAATTTTTATATATTACTTGTAATCATTCCTCGTTTCATATATGTTAATTATTGTTTGATCAAATCAAAAAAAATTTTTATTCTTGTAAATGTGTTATCCTGCTTCTAAAAATAGTGAGAGGAATGCAACGTAACTTTGTATATGTTGACGATTCATGACATATTCCAAAGAAATAATAATAATAATATAAAAAAAATATAAAATTATGCATGGCGCTATGCAACATATAAGCTATACTACCCACGATACCATAAAATGATACCATAAAACTAATTTTAAAAAAAATATCAAATTGTTTGTACATTTAAAAAAAAAATGTTCTTTGTTCTAATTTGAGTTTTTCATGCAAAAAAATTGCAGTGCAAACTAATAATCTTGGAAAATCACTGGCCAAATATTAGTAATGAAATTGTATCACATTCTCAACAAGACAGTGCTGTGGGAATTTTTCAGATGATCACATTTACACATTGTTTATCCTGACCGTGCTTTCACTCACAAAGCAAAATTCATCCCTAAATAAAACTGTGGTGGAGCACTATAAATTTATTTGCGTGCCATCATTCGTCCAGTGTACGATTCCTCCAGTCTACCGAATGGTATATTAAGCATCAGTAGGAATTAAACATTCTCTACTTGAAAACTTTGTATCTTTGCAGCACGTGTAGCCTTCAATACGCTTTCAGCTCAATACGCTTCAATACCCAATTCAGCTGCAACCTATCTCATACTTGTCGCCATGTAATCAGTAACCCAGTACAATTCTCATTTTTATGTTTCAGGTATGCACAGACTGCGTTTTATCCTGCATTACACATCTATTTTTTTTTTTTTTTTTTTTTTTTTTTTTTTGAAAGAGCCCTTCTCCCGCAGTCTTTAATCAATATTCTTAAAAGTGTAAAATCCGAACAACGTCTCATAAAGTATTGAAATTACACTTATTCCGTCCTATGTGACAGGCGTCCTTTGCCATCAGCATATTCTTCACTCATAAAAGCTAATATATTATTTCCGAATGAAGTTTCACGCCCGTGAATCTTGCGGTGCCTGCTAATGTGAATACTAACTTCTTTATTCTATTTTTCCAATATGAATGAAATTCTGATAGGAAATTCTTTCTTCTTCTTCATGATCACAGGTCTCTTAATCCACGCATTTGTTTTACTGCCCCACGTTTACTTCTACTAAACAAGGTTTGCGACAGTATAATCATGGTATTTTTTCATCCCATTGATGTTTACTATAATCCGTCTAAATCTGTCAGTCGAATCCGGCAATATCAGATGTATAAATATAAATATATATATATGTATATATATATATATATATACACTGGTCAACAAAATTTAAGGAACGACCTGTTTTCCTTTTCTCTTCTTTTGCACATAATTTTTAAACAAATAAACATGTGAACATAACATTTGGATGGCCTGTTCGTTATCATATTATTAACTGAATTTCGTGTAACTTTAGCATTAGAATAATTTTTAAGCTAATAAATATTCAGTTTTCTCTCAAAAGTAAGCTTTGAAAAAAAATGAAAAATTTCAATAATTTTAGGAAACAACACTTAATGAAAAATGGTCATAAGGATGCCTTACAGATAGGTAAAGACGCACACACGTTCCTACGTTAGATTACAACCAAATCTTTCTACCTGCATTCATTTTCTTTTTCTTATTTTTTCTTCTTCTTTTCGCATGGGAATAACTTTTTAAAAAATATGCATACAAACATGAAAATTGGATAAGATGTTCATTATACAATTGTTTTTCGACATCATTATTATTCTAGTGCTGAGTATAGTTTACAAATTAGTAATTATATATTTTTAAAAAGTTCATTATAAAAGTAAAAGAAAAGTTAATACAAAAAGAAAAATCGAGATTTAGTTTAACATTTCAAGGCATGAGCGTCTTTATCTATCTCTAATGCATCCTTAACACCACTTTTCATTATGTGTTCTTTCCTAAATTTGATGAAATTTTTCATTTTTTCCAAAGCTTACTTCTGCGAGAAAAATGAATATTTACTAGCTTAAAAATGATTCCTATGCTAAAATTACATAAGATTCGGTTAATAATATAATAATGAACAGGCCATTCAAATTTTATGTTCATATGTTTATTTGTTTAAAAATTATGTGCAAAAGAAGAGAAAGAGAATACGGGTTGTTCCTTAAATTTTTTTGACCAGTGTACTAGCTGACTCGACAAACATTGTTTTGTCATATAAATTATTTCTAGAGAATATTTTGCTAGAAAAAAAAAAAACTAACTTATTGTAAGAGTGTAAGGATGTGGTATATAAGTGAAACAGGTATGGAGCGCTGTGAACGGTGACTGTGAATTCCGATTATAACGTAAAAGACATAATTAACCATTAAATAAACAATTAAATAAACAATTTAAATTGGACTGAATTGTAAATCTAAACCATTCTCGAATCCACCTGAAGACACACAAAAAATTTCATTAAAATCGGTCTAGCCGTTTAGGAGGAGTTCAGTGACATACACACGCACAAAAGTATGGGACCCCTTCGGTGACTTTAAATATTTTAAGCCATTTTTGCAATGAATAGAAATGGCTATCTCAATTGTGGAACTAAAGATCTTGGCGAGAAGCGTTCGAGCTACTTCGGTGTCAAATTTCAAATTTTGCCAAAAGGATCCAATACTAAAGGTGTTCCATACAAAAAATAAATAAATAAAATATGAGTGACATACACACGCACAAAAGTATGGGACCCCATTGGTGACTTTAAATATTTTAAGCCATTTTTGCGATGAATTGAAATGACTATCTCAATTGTGGAACTAAAGATCTTGGCGAAAAGCGTCCGAGCTACTTCGGTGTCAAGTTTCAAATTTTGCCAAAAGGATCCAATACTAAAGGTATTCCATACAAAAAATAAATAAATAAAATATCAGTGACATACATACACACAAAAGTATGGGACACCATTGGTGACTTTAAATATTTTAAGCCATTTTTGCGATGAATTGAAATGGCTATCTCAATTGTGGAACTAAAGATCTTGGCGAGAAGCGTCCGAGCTACCTCGGTGCCAAATTTTCCATACAATAAATAAATAAATAAAATATTAGTGGCATACACACGCACAAAAGTATGGGACCCCTTTGGTGACTTTAAATATTTTAAGCCATTTTTGCGATGAATTGAAATGGCTATCTCAATTGTGGAACTAAAGATCTTGGCGAGAAGCGTCCGAGCTACTTCGATGCCAAATTTCAAATTTTGCCAAAGCGATCCGATACTAAAGGTGTTCCATTCAAAAAATAAATATAATATAATAAATTAGATACACAAATAAATTTGTAGGTTAGGGTGGTTGTTAATCAGCGCGCGTGTAAATTTGATAGAAAATTATATAAAATACTCACTCCAATTCCGCACTAAATTTGCAAAATGTATAGTTTTTTATGCTCACTTCAAAACTCTTCAAACACTAATAACATCTTGATGTAATATTTCAATTAGGACACAATTTTTTGTATAACAATAATAACACGAAGTTACAAAATATTTTCCTGAATTTTATCACAGCACCAACTGTCGGGACAAACTGGAATTACAATAGAATATACGAAAGCGAAGTGTGATGTCACTGATCGTCAGTGGATGCAAGAAAAAGATTTCCTATGTTAATCTCCCATTGGATTTTTTATAAAAAATTATTAAAAATCGAGGAAAATTATTTCTCGATTTTAATCCCGTATTTGGGTATAGATATGTATTAGTTATCGTATGCATGTGTTAGATTGGGTTATTTTGCTCTCAAATTTGCAAAATTTTAATTTTAAATTTCAAAACTCTGTCTTCCTTGGCGTTTTTTGTATATGGCGATCAAAAACGTAATATGAAAATATACATGCCAGATGTATATTTTCGTAATATGTATTGTACGAAATTGTTTCATATTATTCATTACTCTCTTAATATGAGTTGTTGAAATAACCATGACTTTTGAAAGAAATTAAAAATGTTCGCCAGATGATATGGCGATATTTTTTTATCCGCCAAGGATGACAGAGTTTTGAGATTAAAAATTAAATTTTTATCAATTTTACAGCAAAAACAACTCAATCTAAGGCATGCACATGATAACTAATACATATCTATACCCAAATATGGGGATTAAAATCGAGAAATAATTTTCCTCGAATTTTAGTAATTTTTTACAAAAAATCCAATGGGCGATTAACATAGGAAATATTTTTCATGCATCCACGGACGGCCAGTGACGTCATCACTTCGCTTGCGTATTATTGAATATTCGATACTACGATCGTAGCGCAGTCTACCGGATCCAATGTGAAACATTGCAAAATCAACAACAATTTATAAGTGATAAATTAATTAAATAAACAAGTTAAATTGGACTGAATTGTAAATCTAAACCATTCTCGAATCCACCTGAAGACACACAGAAAATTTCATTAAACCCGGTCCAGCCTTTTAGGAGGAGTTCAGTGACATACACACGCACAAAAGAAATATATATATAAAGATAATAAATTCAATATGTAAAATTCAACTACGTCACGAGAAGTTAATAATATAAATAATTATAAGAATAAAAACTTTTTATAAATCATGTTTTTAAATTTTCTGTTGAATCATAGAACTAACTACATCAGCACTTTATCAATGCGTATGAAATCTTTAAACCGATAGTGACGTCAATTTTTGTGAGATACATAATTTAATTTTTTACAATTTTTTAAAGCTCGCGTTTAATTAAATTATTTATTTAATCACGTTTATTTATTTTTATGTCGAAAGAAAATGAACTCGTAAATTTTTTTGGCAACAATTAAATTATAGCTAATATTTTAATGGCTATTTATAAGATATTAGGAGGTTATTATTCTCATATTTTAATCAATAATAAGAAAACTATTCGAAAATTTGGACTGAATTGTAAATCTAAACCATTCTCGAATCCACCTGAAGACACACAAAAAATTTCATTAAACTCGGTCCAGCCGTTTAGGAGGAGTTCAGCGACATACACACGAAAAAAGAAATATATATATAAAGATATGTGTGTGTGTGTAACTTCCTTATGATTTCATATGCAATAATTATTTTTTATCTGTATTATTGTCATTAGAAAATATAAATCCATTCCCACTTTTTTATTTGCTGAACGCCTGCAGCTACAGGTATAAGCGAAACTAGAAAAGACCGCTTACAGTACCACTAGGCGTAAAATGTTCGTGTCAGAATCCCTATCTCCAAAACAGTACGAGGTAGAGGAAAACGTAAATTGCAAAGTTGTAGAGCATTATCGATTGAATATGAAAAGGCATTCTGTAGACAGGAATTTTAGAACAATTCACGTAAAATGCGCAATTGTTTGTTCTCAATTTTCTGCACAGTAAGCCGAAACGATCTTATAAAAAAAGAGACAACTGCTCCTAACCAAATACGTGCTTTTTCAATGTTCAAATGTTGCACACGTTGTAGCGTAATGGGTGATACACATGCTGCTGAAACATTAGTGAAGTAACCAGATGTGCATTGGAACTGACTAGCAGAAGTTTGAACTTATAAAATAAAAATATTTTGTGATGATTTTTTTTTTTTTTTTTTTTTTTTTTTTTTTTTTGCATAAGATCGTTTTTTTACGTCACTGTGTAAGAAATTGAAAAAAAAAAAAAAAAGTGCATGATCTTAGAATTCGTTCTTATCATTCATGTCTGCAAGGTCGCTCTTCGTACTAAACCCATGATTCATTTTTTCTCTTGTCTCACATACTTTTCTATGGGGGAAAGATATGTTCACGGTTTTCAATCAGATGGCACTGAAAATAGTCACTACGACTAATTTACGACTATTTTACTATACCAAGACATTACATATATGTTTATAGTTGCAGCCTTTAGTGGACAACTAGCGTGTATATGCATGCATGTACATTCGATAACTTTTTATTACAAAACGTTTTGAACACAATAGTTTTTTTTTTTTTTTTTTTTTTTTTTTTTTTTTTTTTGAAACATTTTATTTAAGCAAAAATATATTCGTAGAACTCTATATTTTTTTATTTATTTCCAGTCATGAGAAACTTTATTTTCTATAATTATAATAAATTAATATCTCTAAAATCCTATAAAGACACAAAATGTTCTTTAATTGAAAACTGACGTCGTATTCTTAGATAAATATAATATCTTAGGCTAAATAAGTTAAGCGTTTCTTTTAGTGAATGAATAAGGTTATATTTTCATGTTTAACTTAGACTGATATGTTTGCTTTAATTCAGTGGATGTGCCAAAAATATTTTTCTATTAGTGAGCATGTTTGTAAATAAACAAATAATCTAAGAGTTCAAATATTTCAAAATATACGATAAGATTTATATTATTTCAATGTATAACTTAAATAATATTTACATATATGTATATATATGTGTGTATGTACATATATATAAAGAGAAATAAATATATTTTGAAACGCAAATAAATAAATATCTCTAAAAAGAAATAATAAAAATACATGAAATTAAGTGCATGAACGTATTTTTCTGGGTAGAAAATTTAGTCATTTGTGCATCTTTATTTTAATCGACTAATTTTTAAATTTGATTAACCTTTTACAGTGTAAGTAATTGTGTATATGTTAACATGAATAAGGGCACTGTATATTTAATCGTAGGCAATATCCAGCAAATAAACACGAAGAGTAAATTTCTACGAAATTAACGCTTGGTTTATTTATGCGGTACGCTCAAGTAATTAAAAAAAAATAGTTATTTTTTCTCTTAAGTTTGACGTTTTTCAAGCAAAAATGACAAATATATTGAACAAAAGACTTACACGCGAAAACGATCTGAAGAAATAAAAACTCAAGTTTTTTTATGTACTCCATTTGAATTCTTTTTGTTTTTGTTATATTTTCCGTTTCCATAAAGGAAGTTTCTACTACCTTATGAACATATTTCAAATAGGGTCAAGTGGCGTAGTTATGAACACTTATTACATTTTTAAACTTAGTAAAATTTTTATTATTATTTTTTACTGAAAATAATTTTGTTTAAAATAATTAGGGGGTAAATTTAATCTTTGAAGAACACCCCATTAAATTTCTATTTACTTAGGATTCTTTATTTGAAATTAATCGTGTTGATTATAATTGCACCATAAAGAACACAGAATTGCATAAATTTGGGGGGAAAGGTGACCACCAATAGGAAAAGTATCAACTCCTTGGTTTACTTTTTATACTGACTAATATATATTTCTTGTGGACATTGAAACTATCACTGTTTTCATTTGGGGCTAAAGTATATCTAACTGCACATCATTCTAATATTTGTTATTTGGAAAATTCTCTTTTGAAATGAATTACTAATTTAAAGATAATAATTTCTATTTACTAAATCAAATTTAAACAGAATGACACCTGTCGTTAGAAGTGTTATAATTTGTTTTTGCAAGTCAAAATAACTGCCTAAGGATATTCATAAACTGCAATTTTTTCTCAAAAAAATATACATAAATATTTTGTTATTATTTTTTTTATTATTATTTTTTCCCTTCAATCATTTGTGTTTCATCTTTGTGTGTTTACAAAAACCAAAACAGTGGTGATTTGGTTTTTGGAGTTATGTGGTGACCTATTTTGATAGTGATTCATACTTGCTTATGGATATCATTTTGCAGATTCTCTTTGATTTTTTATTCTTCCCCATTTCGACTGTTTCCGTATTGTTTGCTTCCTAAGTAACTTCAAACACAAAGTTGTCGAATACATAAAAGAAAAAAAAAAAAGAAAAAAAAATCTTTAGCCTATTAAATTAATTCTTGTAACTACTCTAATGTGCTTCAGATTGGTTACAAAAGATATTTACCATAAAAAATGTACTTTTTTTTTTTTTACCCAGCAATATTGAGGAATCTTACTGGCTACAGCTATGCATAGAAATGTTACCAGCTGTAACTGTGTAACCGTAGCACACTTGCTACGGTTACACAGGTGTAACTGGTAACATTTAACTACATAGTTGTGGCATTTCTATACATGGTAATCTAACTTAATATTGTTGTGTAATATTACACAAAATTTTTTTAAATGTATATTAGGACCGTCCGTGGCCGAGTGGTTATGTCACCACAATGCTAATCGCCTTCGAGCGTAGGAGAGCGGGGTCGATTCCCGCGCTGCCCTGGTTGTTTTTCCATTTCTTCGTATTGTAATTCTGTCAAGTGCTATCTGTAATTATCTGACGAAGATTTACAAGCGGACTACATGTCAAGCATACAAATCTGATGTATATGTTATCAATAAACAAACAAACAAACAAATGTATATATAAGCTCTACATCTGTAGTTTTGAGAAAAAATTGCCATTTCACAGTTTTCTTGAAAATAGCGTTGATCGCAAATACCCCATAAATATAATTACCCTAATTTACCTTTTTTTTTTTTTTTTTTTTTTTTTTTTTCAAAATTCTTCAAGTGCTTCTCGTGAATCGTAATCATACTAATTTTTATGTGAATCAAAAAACCAGTTTTATTTTCCGGGAACTTTTTATAAATAAAGTTGAAATTTAAACCCCATATATATGCAGTTATATGCGTACATATATGCATTAAACATAATTTTTGTAACAAATTAAAATTAATTAAAATCTGTTGCTAATTGCATTTTAATTAATTTTGATTGCTCATCATAATATATTTTACCTTTTTACATTTCTAATTTAGTAATAAAATAAATATATTTCTTTTTTTTTTCTCTTATTATATATTTTTTCTCTTAATATAAATCTCCTATTTCTGGCTTCATTTCCTGAACTACTAACTGTCAGAAAGCCTGCCAGTCCACATATATGGTAAAAAATTTATTGTTTATTTAAAAAAATAATGGTTACGTAGTACTCTGTCACTTCATATGCTTATGAGTGTGAATCATGAAAGCAGAAATTTTCTAAATTTAAGTAATTCATTTTTTTGGAAAACGGGAAGTGGAACATCGGAAACCTTATCTTCAAAACGGCTCTAACGATCTAATTCAAAGTTGCTGTATAAACGCCCTATTAGACGTCCTGTATAAATATCTCAATTTCAGGTCTCGCAAGTGCGTTCCTTTAAAAAGGCTGTACGGATTTTTTTTTTAACTCGCCACATTAACTCCCTTTTAAATATCCTTTTGTATTTAATTATTATTTTCCGGTCAATAATTGGGTATGCCAAGTTTTGGTAAAAGTTGGTATCTCAAAAACAGCTTCAAAATTGTTACATTAAAACATTTTATATATCCTTCCTCATGTATTACGTGGTTATTACAGGAAAATTAACAGTCATCCTGATTAGGTAATGCAGTTTTAGATCTCGGAAATTTGTGTTTCAAAAAATAACTCTCTCTCTTTTTCTTTCTTTTTTCCTTATTTTTTTTTTTTTTTTTTTTTTACTCGCTATGTAAACTTTACTTTATATGTCTTAATCCGTGTAACAAGTTTCTCTTACCTGAAATTTTTTTGGTATATATTTCTTTAGGTCAATTTTATGTCTTATAATCACATTATCTCCAAAAAATGCATATTATACGTGTAATAGTGGGTAATGGAAGTCGTGTGGTTGTTTCACATCAAATCGTTTTGTATATTGTGAATCATAAAAAAGAACTAATCAAAAATTTGGAAATCAGGCTTGGAGGAGAAGTCAACACGAACCTCCTTGCAAGTTTGTGTATCTCTACGATCAGCTATTTTTACAAAATTTCCGCATACACACAAACACACATCTTATTTTATTATATAGAGAGACTAGTAAACCCGTGCGAATTTTTCGCACTTTATTTATTTATTTTTACTTTATTCGATATGTATATATAAAGAGAGTATTGGATTCCTGAAAATTTTCGAACTCTGATTTTCGATAGATATGCACGTTTTGGCATGCCCTGAATGTGATATTCCTGTTTTTAGAATATGTCTGTTAGTCTGTCTTTGTATGTGTATCACAAATTTTGTAGACGCTGTATCTCACGAACGAATGAACGAAACTTAGTCAAATTTGGTAGTTAGTTGGACCCAGACATAAACAGGTACTGATTAGATATAGGCCTCAATCGCTTAGCAGGTGGCGCTATGATCCCATTTTTTTCTAAATTTTTAACATGGCAGTATAGGACAAAGGTTCAAATAAATGTTCACAATGAGAGTCACTTTTTAACGTGTGTTTGTAAAATTAATATGAATTGCTGATAATAGTAGTAGTAAACTAAGAAAAAATATGTTTGGTCATGTGGGAGCATCGCTTCCGGCCCGGGGGGAGAGGGGGTTGTAAATTTTCAATATGAATATCTTTCGAAATATCTCGTCAATACCTTTAAAACAAATGGTTGACGCATAGATATGTGATATATTAAAACAAAGTTATCGATTTTTTTTTTTTCATTTTTTAACTACAACAAAAAAATAAATAAATAAAAAATAAAAAAGCAAAAAAGCCGCATTTCTTCTGATATTGGCACAGAATTAACTTTTTTTCGGCATTTAGTGTTATAATTCTGTCGGCTAAAAAGCGTCTGAATATATCATGGGAAAAATTTCATAAATAATAATTTAATAAATAATTTCTACTGCATGAATTTGTGTAAAATTATACACAAGAAAGTCTTGTAGTGGCCACAACATACAAGTTTTCTTTACTTTTTTAATTTGAAACTCATAAATCGTATACCGATTTCACCACTCAATTTAAATTTTGATTCTTCAGAAGCCGAACTATTGTTCGAACGATATTAATATTGTGCCATGGAATGCTCACGATAATCAAAGCAAAATTATTTAAAGAAGGGTTTTTAAATAAAATTCATATTTGACGACCTCATTTTAATACTTCGCCCGCTAATACAGCTTTAGAGTTCGCAATGCATTTTTATTTATTTATTATTATTATTATTATTTTACATAATATTTGTTAAAAAAAAAAAAAAAAAAAAAAAAAAACTCCATCTTAGATAACTATTAGGTAACTAAATAGATAAATCAGAGCAAGAGACTTGAAAGCAAATTCAAATAAAGCTTTTATTAGTGCTTAAGATCAGGGAGGGGTAACTGGGCCGAACTCAATCCAATAATTAAATAAACTAATGAATTAGAGAAATATAAAAAAATAGTCTCACCCAGGAGAAATAGTAGAAGCTTAGTGAAAACTGTTCTCCGTTGACTGGTTGCAATACGCTCACTCCAAGAATGACGATGGGATTCCCCTGTCCGACGATTCCTACCACGCAACTTCCAATCTATCTCACAACGTAACACTCGTCACTTTAGCAAACTCAACTAATGAATAACTGCGCTCTAGCATTAGAGTTAATCTCCTCACACTACTCAAACACCAAAGATACCTTCATATTTATCCTTAACTCAATCAACTCCAATCTCTTTTCACTTAACAAAACTTTAAAGCCTCTTCGTATTCACTTACACTCAGAAACTTACTTTCTCCGTTGCAGCTCTATGCTGACGCAAGACTTGACCAACCTAACCTGAAACATCGCCGACTGTTGGCGTCGAAGCATTCTAGAGTCGCTGGATTCAGCTCAATTTTGAAACTGTGGTGACCTTCCATGGTCTCAACCTTACATCTGTTTTGATTATATATATATATATATATATATATATATTGTTACTGAGTATTTTAAGTTAAATTATAACAATAATAATATCCTGTTTAGATTTATATAATATTGCTAGGTTTGAAAAATGACGCTTTCAAAAATTGTAAAGATGCATTTTTCTAAAAAAATAATCAAATGATGAATAAACCAACTCCTCTGTTTCAACATTACCATGTATAAATATTACTTTTTTTTTATCTTCATGTAACTTATTTATTACTTATTTTACTAGCAGATCGTTTAAAAACATTTTTATCGTAACTGGTCCAAGTTAGAGAAATATTTATACAGATTATTAATTAAAAATGGCATGACATAAATCATATAAATTCTGGATTTAAAAAAAAAAAAAAAAAAAAAAAAAAAGGTGGAAAGGAAACAATTTTAAGGTTTTCCCTTTTTTTTTTCTTACTTCTATTATATGACTTTCAAAATCAATGCAAGTATTTTGTTTTAATTATATCAGCAAGAACTACGGTAGCTGCATTTGTTCATCAAAACACTCAATAAAATTACATTAATAAATATATATATATACACAGTCGGTAACAAAAGTGTCCGAACACTAGCAAAAATTCCTATCTAAAAAAAGTACACTTCATACTTTTTTTTTTTTTTTTTTTTTTTTTTTTTAAATAAATCCGTTCTTAGTCAGTCTAAGAACATGATTCCAAGATTCGACAAGGATTTATTTAACAAGACCGTATGAAGTGTACTTTTCTTACATATAGGAATATTTGCTAGTGTTCGGATACTTTTGTTACCGACTTTAAAGTTAAAATTAAGATTGTTGTAGTGCGGAAAAAAAAATCAATATTCAAGATGTATAATAGAAATACTTCTATAGGTTAAAATTTGTTTATTTAAAAAATATGTTTTACAAATTTTCGATCTACTAATGTAATAAAAAGTTAGTCAAATGAAACCCTTAATTAACCGATTTCCGTCTATGTTCATATATTTTAATACATAATATATAGTCTCATATTGAGGTTACAGAAATATTTTTCTGAAAATGGTAAAATTCTTTATACATTTATTTAAAAACTTCTTGATATATATATATATATATATATATATATATATATACACATATATTAATCGCTACTCGACAAATGAGGAAAAAAAATTAACAGAGATACAATTTTTTAAAAAAGCATTTTGAAACACAAATCCTAAATTAGCATTTCAGTATCATATATTTCTTTTGAAAAAAATATTATCAAGTGAGATGTGTACTACAACAGAAACTCGCTGAAAATTTAGGATCTTTTTTCTAAATTTTTTTCAATGTAGTTCAAACACATAGCCACTATAAAATATCCCAGTATGAAAATACACATTTCAACAAAAATACAGAGATCAGTAAAGAATTTAGATCTTCCGGCTGTTTTAGAAATCTTTCTGCTTCTGTCCATATTTTTCTCTAACAAAGCTGCCAGAGTTTCATTTTGTAGAATTTCTTTTTCAACATTTCCATAAGCTACATCTTTAGGTATTATCATCCTTGACCTTTAAAATAAATAAAATATATCAAAATTCATTTAAAATCAGTTTCTTCCGAAGTGGCTGAATAAAAAAAAAGCAATAATAATAATAATAACAATAACAGAATAAATAATTAAATATACTAGTGTAAGATTTCGTCTCAAATATATGTTTTTTTTTTTTTTCTTTTTCTTTTCTTTTGTTATCTTTTCTTTTCTTTTCCTTCTCTTTTCTTTTTCATTTATTAAATAAATAATCGGTTTGTCTGTCTAGTGATACATATATTCAAATGAACCCTTTTTTTTCGAATTTGCCTTATTCACCAAATCAAAAACAATGAACAAATGTCAGGATAAATTATGAATAATGAATATAGATATATAGATATATAGATATATATATAATTTGAAATTTAACGGTGGATATTTTTCTTTTATCAAAATGATGGAATTCGATTCAATTGATGTAATTTAAAACTATTTCTTTCTGAAACTTTTCAGCAAAAATTCATCAAAATTTTCGCTAGTTTATTTATCGAAGAGATAATACCGCAATACCCCAAATTTATTACTCATTTTTATTCTACTTGAATCCGATCACGATAACAAAAAAAAATATATATATATACCATTTATATAGTTATATATTTATATTTTAGCTTAAAATATTTAAAATTTATATTATTTTTAATAATATCGATTCTTTATTATTTACTAGCAGGCCTATCGTGCGTTGTCCAGGTTGAAGCAATGTTTATAGAAATTTAAATCAATGAAAGTACTGAATAAAGATGTAAAAGGGAAAGAGAAATTCACGAGACATTTCCTGAAGTGTTTTATAGAAAATAACGCAAATAAGTAAACAGATAAATACAAATGATACAGCTTTAGTATGGGATCGTCCCTTTTGGCGACTTGGCTATTTTTGGCTATTTTTGCGATACATTAAAATGGCTATCTCAATGGACTTTATCCGCGTTACGTAATAAATCCTTGACACCTGACTACTACAGGGAAAAATGCAGAATTATGATGTTTACATTTGTGTTTTATGGGGGAAATGTTTGCATTCTATAGGGAAATATTTGTATCCTAGCCGGAAATTCATAGGGAAGTTACATGTTGGATATTATTTAGCCTCAAACCCCCAAAAAAAGGATATTGTCCATTGCATAACTAAAGACTTTGGCGAGAGTGCTAAATTTGAAATTTTGTTAAAGGTGTCTAATACTAAAGCTATAACGTTAAAAAAAAAAAAAAAAAAAAAAAAAATCTTACAGTTTTATGATATTCTCAAAATAAAAACAAAAATAAAAATAAAATATTTTTATAGATGCAACACGCACCACATAACCTTTAAATATCTACTTTTTAACATAGTAAGCGCACATGTTTTATATAAAAGTTAAATCATTAAATTCATTTTTTTACTTATTTTTATTTCATTTTGTACGCGCACTTTTCATTTCCTAATTCAAAATTATTAAAAAAAAAAAAAAAAACTTTTATGATGGTGTTTGTTTTGAAACTGATTATTATTAATTTTCTTTACTTTTTCTTTCCAAAAAAAAAAAAAAAAAAAGGGAATGATTTTGATGAAATTTTGGCAAAAGCAGAATTTAGTTTAGGACAGAGGACTAATAGTTTTTTTTTTTTTTTTTTTTTTTTTTTAATAATTATAAAATCGCTTTCATATTATTCAATTATATTTTCCATAAATATCCAACTATCGGAAAATGATTTCGATAAATGTCCGACTATCGAAAAATGACATCGCAAAAAACTCAGATTGAGATTCTGGATTGAGATTCCAGATTCAGTCCTAAAAATGTTAATAAAATTACAAATTACAACTGTTCAAAATTGATGTGAGTACCTAAAAGAATTTCATATGTTGCACATAAAGTATGAATAAAAAAGTTTTTTTTTAACTGTATACAATAAAATAAATTAATAATTAAATACAAATTTTCAAGATGCGAATTCCTGATTAAAAAGTTTACCAATTTTCATTTCGTAACTATTTTTTTTTCTAAATTTTATTATTATTCTTTCGAAATTAAATATGTTTTATTTTATATTGAGGGAAAAAAGTAATCATATAACTTATTTGTTTATTTTGGCATCAAATATTTCTTTCTTCTTAATCATTTTATAGTTAAACGGGGTTGAATTATCCGATTGAACTAAAAAATACGGCGTTAGCTAGATTCTGTCCTGATTGATAAATGTTGTAATGGTCGGTTGAACGGTGTAGCTTTGTATAGCGAACTAAAAATCCGGACAGACAAACAATCAGCTTTATTTATATACATTATAAACATTTTAACTATTATTATTTCACGTTTTTCTCTAATTTAGCCAATTGTTTTAACAACTTCATTTATTACAGTGGTGCCCGAGAAAGAAAACCGCCAAATCGGTTTGATGGTATAGTATCGGTTAGACAGTAGACGTAATAACATAGAATTACATCTACTCTTTTAAATTATTATTTAGACCTTTTTTTTCAAATCACGAATATTTTTTTTCAATGGGTTATTGCAACTGTAAACCATTTTTTTTCTTGATCAACTCTCTTCTATTGTTTTATTTATTGCAGTAAACCAATATTGTTTTAGCAATGACATCAGTTTAGAGCGTTACTTTCAAGGTACTTGGTCTTTTATTATTTAGAAGATGATTGTTCATCAGTAATTGTATGTTCAGAAAAAAACCCGCTGAAATTTAATGTCCGTTATTCTAAACCATTTTTGAAGATTGTTTACTTACCAAAATTGTATAAAAGATGTAAAAAGCTTATTGCAAAATTATATTCAAACTAAAACGTTGACATTCGAAAATGTAATAAAAATGTAAAATTAATGTAACAAAACTTTGGTTAATAAAAACCCAAGACTAAACATTTATTAGTGCTGAGCATACACATTGCAATATTTTAATACACAAAATATAATATAATATTGAAAGTTACAAGAATTATCATATTACAAAATTTATATCTGATAATTCTGATAATAGTTATATTAAAGATATGTTTGTTAAAAAATGTTTGTTAAAATTGTTACATAGTTAGTGTAAATAACCTTTTAACAAAGATATAGAAGAAACGAATAAATCCTCGCTTCGGATATTCGCTGCTAAAATGGTAAGTGGTTTTATCAATATTTATTTACAACCAACTAACACTGTATTATCATTCACTGAATCAAAATAAAAATGTATGTAATACCCCTCATAATTTACCTTTCATTTTTCAGAGGAACTGAATAGCAATTGATTTTACATTCATTAATGAATTAACAATTCATTAACGAATAAATCTTCACTTCGGATACTCGCTGGCTAAAATGGTAAGTGGCTTTATCAATATTTATTTCCAAACAAATAACCCTGTATTATCATTCACTGAATCAAAATAAAAATGTATGTAAAACCCCTCATAATCTACCTTTTATTTTTCAGAGGAACTGAATAGCAATTCATTTTATATTCATTAATGAATTAGCAATTCACTAACGAATAAATCCTCGCTTCGGATATTCGCTGCTAAAATGGTAAGTGGTTTTATCAATATTTATTTACAACCAACTAACACTGTATTATCATTCACTGAATCAAAATAAAAATGTATGTAATACCCCTCATAATTTACCTTTCATTTTTCAGAGGAACTGAATAGCAATTGATTTTACATTCATTAATGAATTAACAATTCATTAACGAATAAATCTTCACTTCGGATACTCGCTGGCTAAAATGGTAAGTGGCTTTATCAATATTTATTTCCAAACAAATAACCCTGTATTATCATTCACTGAATCAAAATAAAAATGTATGTAAAACCCCTCATAATCTACCTTTTATTTTTCAGAGGAACTGAATAGCAATTCATTTTATATTCATTAATGAATTAGCAATTCACTAACGAATAAATCCTCGCTTCGGATATTCGCTGCTAAAATGGTAAGTGGTTTTATCAATATTTATTTACAACCAACTAACACTGTATTATCATTCACTGAATCAAAATAAAAATGTATGTAATACCCCTCATAATTTACCTTTCATTTTTCAGAGGAACTGAATAGCAATTGATTTTACATTCATTAATGAATTAACAATTCATTAACGAATAAATCTTCACTTCGGATACTCGCTGGCTAAAATGGTAAGTGGCTTTATCAATATTTATTTCCAAACAAATAACCCTGTATTATCATTCACTGAATCAAAATAAAAATGTATGTAAAACCCCTCATAATCTACCTTTTATTTTTCAGAGGAACTGAATAGCAATTCATTTTATATTCATTAATGAATTAGTAATTCACTAACGAATAAATCCTCGCTTCGGATATTCGCTGCTAAAATGGTAAGTGGTTTTATCAATATTTATTTACAACCAACTAACACTGTATTATCATTCACTGAATCAAAATAAAAATGTATGTAATACCTCTCATAATTTACCTTTCATTTTTCAGAGGAACTGAATAGCAATTCATTTTATTGCGCACAACTTTTTGAATTTACACGATACTTGTTTGGTTGTTTTGTATATGTATCTCAATATATTTGTATATTAAATTATGCAAATGAAATTTCACAAAAACTTACGCATTTCCAATTTAAATTATTTAGTAAAAATTTTCATATTTCATAATGCATTTAACATTTTTGCATCCTGATTGCAGCATGCTGTGTCTAATATTGTATGTCAAGAAATAGCTAACAATAGCTTTTCAGTGGGTTTAATACCTCGCACGTTATAGTTCAAAAAATGGCTTTTTTTGTTCTTTTGTTCTTTTCTTTTCTTTCTTTTTTTTTTTTTTTTTTGCAACTTTTTAAATAAACCTTTATATCTCCATGACTATATGTGGTAGCCTCATAAAACTTTGTACAGATAATAAGAAGAATCCTCAAATTCCTTGCCAAAGTCATTACTTTTTACTGGGTGATCCCAAACATTTTCCTTTTTATTTAATTTTTTACTAGTCCCTCTTTTACTTTCGGGTCAAAACATTCACTGAAATATATGAGGAATAACAGGTTCTATACACGTCTAAAATTTCCAGGTGATCCGTCTAGAGCATTTGAGATATTTCTAAAAACGTCTGGAATCAAAAGTGTCCAGTCGTGTATGGAAAAGTAATGTATTTAAAAATAATTTGGACAATGTAATATCATACATGATTTATAATTTTTAACAAATTATACCTTAATAAAAGTCATAATATTTATCGTTTTCTTTATTTTTGGTGAACAAAACTAGTTTAAAGCTGCCATCATAAATAATAATAATAATAATAATAATAATAATAATAATAATAATAAAATAATTTTTAGTTTTGCTTTTTCTTTAAATACAGAATTTCATAAATTATTCAGGTCTTAAAATTTTAAGTCGGTGTATTAAGAAGAAAAGTCGAAGTAATATGTGTTATTTAAAATAATTCAAGAAATTGAATACCATCAAACGTTCAATTATATAACATTTAGAAAAGTTTAAACAAAATTTAAATGATTAATTGCAACGCACGTAAAACATTACAAATTTGAAACATTTAAAAAAAATATATGAAAAGATGAGTTTGAAAATGCCAAATATCTGTGTGATTTATTTTTTAACGAAATACTTTCAATCTATATATAAGATTCATAATGTAGAAATTACATTGAAGATTAGAATAAAGCTAAAATGAAAATAATATATACAAAGAATAAATAAAAAAATATATAGATAGTAAACTATTTAGATATATATACGTAGTGTAAAAGAATATACTTAATTACACAAAAAAAGTTTTCAGTAATCTGCATTAATCAAAAAATCTCATAAAATTTTACCTTATTTGTATTACTTGATAAACATAATTGTTAAAGTTAAAATATTCTTTTAAGAAATACTTATTAAATATACATTAATCTTTGGAATGTAACCGCTATTGGTAAACAGAATTTATTCTTTTAAAAATGTATGTCATAAAAATTAAAACATTATTTCTTAAATTAGAATTCTAATCCTAAATTCCCTGCTTGTTTACAAAAATAAATCACTTAAAATTCAGATTCAATAAACAAATTATTATCCGACAACTGTTTGGCAATGTTTGATACAATCAAATTAAATATATATGTATATTTAATATTTAATATACTATTATTTATTAAAAATGAACAAATTAAATTTCGTATATATTTATAATTACCCTCTTATAGCTGTATTTTTCTTAAATTCCATAACACAGGAAAGTTGAGAAAAGAAATAGATCGACTTTGTCTTCAGAATTTCTGTGGTTGATTTGTACAAATCTTAAATGAAACTAGAGCAGAGTTTAAAACATCCTGTTTGTCCTTTTAAACGCTTAACTGGTTGAGTAAGTTTAAATTGTTTATGTGGATTTTCAAAATAAAGAATTTGATTGGAAAGTTTAATTTTTGTTGTTGTTGTTGTGCGGCTTATTGCCGATTGATTACACTAGGGTTCTAAGCCTATACGTGGAATGCCATCTGTGGGTGTCTTTATAAGTTGTCCAGGATCGTGTTCACGGGAGATTCGAAAAAAAAAAAAAAAAAAACACGGAAAACTTTGAACGGCTAAGTCAATGAGCGCTACTTAGGATCGAACCTGGCACTGAATGGCTAAAGGAAATTTACTGTAGCTGCAGTTAAAATTAATTTATATTTAAGTAATTACAGTAATTATTGGATGAGTACTTTGCGATTTCATTAAGTGGTTCGTATTAGTTTAGTTTATCGCCCTAATGTGTAAATGTAATCTGAACTCATTTATATTGTCATATAACATGGCAAAACATTTAATTTACTTTCATTACGAAATTCTTTATCTATCCCGGAAAAGGATACATAGTAATTATATACCCTCAAAAAGAATACACCTGTTTAATTAATTATAACTCACTAATATTTCAACCTAATTTGACATTATTTGGATGATTACAGAATGTCGGCCGAATTCTTTGTGTGGTCCCGTAAATAAATCATTTAGTCTATACGTATCACTCTTTTTAGAGTAAAGATGCTTTTATACATCTTTATAAAGTACGAGCAACAATTTCTTTAATGACTGACTGGGAACAGATTTGGGTAAATATTATTATATATGCATTTTGCAGACATTAACAAGCTCAATAAGAAGGTATAATGTCAAAGATTAGACTTTTTTTTTATGTTAAACGTAAAGTTTCTATTGTACTATTCAATGGAGTATCAGCCGACTGTAGATGAAAGTAAGGTGTCCTCATACGGTGTCGGCATGGTTGGAAACAATTTATTAAATGGATTCCAACTATGTTTGGTTATGCAGCTTGGGTTCTTACTTGCATATATTACCCAATTCAAATCATATCAGGGAGCTGAAACAGTTGAAGATATTCATGGAATAGGAATGGGTGAGTCTGTAGTATTAGACTTAATATCTGAATTAACTGCAAGCAAATCTTAAGACATCTATTTCGACAATTTATTTGCTAGACCTGTTTTATTAATGAACTAGCAGGCTACGCCCGCTTCGCTGGTCACTGTTTTTAAATGAATCACTATAGTTAATGAATTCCCAAAATTGCATTATTTTTTATCATCTAAAAAAGAAAAAAAAAAAAAAAGAGAGAGAGAGAGAGAGAGAGAGAAGGAGAGAGAGAGAGAGAGAGAGCGAAAACAATTCTGGAAAAAAAAATTTTGCACACAATCCCCACTGCCTTCGGCAGTGCAGACCATTGTGCGCTGCAAGCGCGCATTTATGTTCGCACTCTTAATGAATCACTATATTATCATAAGGGAAAAACATAAATATAAAATACAAAAAAAAAAAAAAAAAAAAAAAAATCATCTTCCATCGGTGGAAATCGGTCCGGGCCCCTACTGCCTGCGGCAGAGTATAGAGGCACACATGTTCCTTTATCTACCGTTCCCGCTCCTCCTCATTATTTTAGACTTTAAAAAATACTCACAATCGTTCTCTCGGGATTTTAAAACTAATAATACTAATTTCAACATTTTGTCTGAATTTCATTATTTTTAGCCCTGCGCCTGCCCCCCTTCCCGCCACTCGTAATAATTCTGTACTTTCGAAAATATCCGCAATCGATTTATTGGGGCCTCAAAATATTACAACACTAATTTTCAGTGCTCTAACTCTTATTAAATATTTTTGGCTTTTACCTTCCCTTCCCGCCTATCCTTTTAATTTTACAAATTCGAAAATATTCGCAATCGATTTCCCAATAACAAGCATGTTTGCAGCAAGTTTGATTTTTCTTGATATTATCTTGCCATGACAAATTTGATACGATAAATTTGCCATGAAATTGCCGCAAAGTAGACACAACATATATCTATCTTTCGTTTTAATTAATTTTTTCCCCTTTCACACCATTTCTGTTGCAAACTAAAATTGCTATGTAAGTATTTGAAACTCAACCAAAGACTGATATTGAAGCGGTTTTCTTGCTCGTGTTGTTTACAAGCGGAAGAAGTGTGACATTATCCGCGGGGCTCGAAGTCTCGTATCGACAAGTCTTATGCGAAATACAAGCTGTATTTACAAGTTTCTATGTGCATTTGCAGATAATGTGACGTGGTAAGAATCTGAGTTTGCAATGCATTAACAGTTGGTGTGACATGACAAGCTTGCCTATTGCAATGAATTTGCAGTACTCTTAATACGACAAACCTAACTTTTCTACTAGTTTGCAACGAATTTGCAGCAAATTTGATACAGTAAGAGTGCAACTTGCATGACAAGTTTGCTGCAAATTTGGCGAATGGTGACTTCGGAATTTGTGTTAACTTGCTTGAATCTTGTTATGAACATACAGCTTGTCACTCTGAACTTGCTGCAAGTTTGTTGGCTTACAAAACAAGATTGCTGCAATTTCGCTGCAAATTGAAATTGCTATGTGGCTTGTCGGTATCAAAAACCTTCATGTACCAATTCTGAGAGACCTAACTCTAATTATTTTTTTTTTTACACTTCGCCCCCCCCCTCTTCTCGCCTCTCTTAATAACATTACAAATTAAAAAATATCCGCAATCGATTTTTTAGCATCAAAAACCTCTATGTACCAATTTTGAACAACCTAACTCTATTTTATTTTTTGCTCCTCCGACCCCTTCCCGCCCCTCTTAATAATTTTACAATTTTGAAAATATCCGCAATCGATTTCTCGGTATCAAAAACCTCTGTGTACCAATTTTGAACGGTCTAACTGTATTTCTTTTTTTTTTTTTTTTGCCCCATAGCCCCCTTTCCCACCCCTCCTAATAACTTTACGAATTCAAAAATATCCACAATCGATTTGTAGGTAGCAAAAACCTCTATGTACGAAATTTGAACGTCCTAACTCCATTTTTATTTTAAAACTATACAGCTAATTCTGTGGGTCTTATATACATGTGTACCAAATGTCAAGTCCGTAGCGTGATTTTGCGGCGCTATCGCTCGCCAAACAGCCAAACAAAGCCAGAATCCAAAACTTTTTTGAGTCTGAACAGGGATGTCTCCACAGACATTTCGGCAATTACGTTAGATATTTACATAATTTGAATATTTCTCTACATATATTGAAAGATTTAATAATAATAGAAATATTTGAATTAATAAATATTTGATATATTAATTAATATTATTAATTAATACTATATTTGAATATTAATAACTAATAAAAATTATTAATATCTATGATTTTTTATGATTTAATATTTATTTATGAATATTATTAATTAATAAATATTTGAATTACAACTAATAAATATTTGAATTATTAATAGTATAAATATTCGAATATTTCTCTGCTACATAAATATCTACATATTTTGAATATTTCACCTACGAAATATTTTTTTAAAAAAATTGCTCATTAATTGAATTTTAATTATTAGGAATATGTTCGAGTACAATTTTAACAGGTAAATTTTGATCATTCAGTTAATTGTCAATACATGCAATAATTTTAGTACTTGTAAGTTATAATAAGTAATGTAAGTTGTAATTATATAGAAATATGTTAATTATATATGATAATATAATTATATAGTAATATATAAGTTGTAATTATAAATAAATTTTAGTTTTTTTTATGTGTAAAAAATAAATAAGTAAAAGGGAAATTTTATTTTTAAATACATTTTTTGGAGGTTTTTTTTTTTTTAATTATTATTATTATTATTATTATATTTCAATATTTTTAGAACTCTAAGCATTTCTTATTTCTAAGGATTTTTTAAAAACGATATTGTAACCAGACACAAAAAATAAAACTGCAAAATAAAATATGGGTCCCGAACAAGTTAAATATAATTTCTTTTAATAAAATACTTTTACATTGTGATCAGATATAGAAATAGTAAAAAATCATTAAGAATGTTTCACGAAAACTGCAGAATATTTGAGTAATTCTTTAACCATCAACTAACTCAACGTTTACTTATTTTATCCTCTTTCATGCTCAAACCCACGAAAAATTACAACAAGAAAGAAAAATCATGCAGTATGCATTGATTAGTAACACTTTTCAACTGTACGTAATTGTTGTATCGAATGACTTTTAATATTCTTTCCCTACGTTATCACACAACAGACAGAAGGACTGAAAAATATACAGATAGACTAATTGATTTTAAAATTACTCTTAATCATTTTGGAAAGTGTTAAAAAGGCTTAACGCAAAAGAAAATGCAGCCATTAGATTATAATTACAGCTTTTGATCTCTCTGAATATTTTAGTGTAGCCCTGTAAATCAGAAATTTAATCATATCATATTCTATACAAAACACTATTTTAGAATATAAATAATACATTTCAATATTTTTATGATTTTATCAGTAGAAAGACTTTTAAATATAACTTTCAAAAAATTCTATTCTAAAACGTAATGCATTTTTTTTTTTTTTTTTTTTTTGTTGTTGTTGTTGTTGTTGCTGATGTCCCTGCAAACAAACTAGTTGTACAGGACCTATTAATGTAATTTTAAATGGGGAATATTCTATACGGAAAATATTTATGAAAATAACACTCATAGAACACAATGCTTTCGAATGCTTTTGGGTGTCCCTGTACACAAACCAGAACAGATATTCACTGTTTTCAATATGGAACAACCGATAGTGAACTTCAATAAAATATATCAGTTTCGAGAAATTCCATAAATATTTACAGGAGTTAGAGCGCGGGTAGACAGATAGACAGACAGATGGGTAGATACACAAACTGATATCATATTCACACTTAAAAATGTTAGAAAGTGTTAAAAATGTAAACGAAAGTACAATTCTAACAATTTTATTTTAATAACTCTTAATATAAATGGATATTTTGTGTCACCCTGTAAATCTAATGCTAAGCATGCTATATTCTATGCAAAGAATTTTTTTGTGCATTTAAATAACATATTTCAATTTCCTAAATCTTCGTGGAAAGTAAAGTTATTAAAATTTGATTTATAGAAATATCTCTCATAGAACGCAATGCTTTGGAATACTTTTGAGTGTCCCTGTATATAAATCGGGGGTGGTATATCCTCCATTTTATACAAGACACATCCAATAGGGAATTTGAATAACATATTTCAATTTCATTAAGATCTGCCTACGCTAAAGGTATGAAAATACGGTTTATAGAAATACCTCTCATAGAACACAATGCTTTGAAATACTTTCGGGTGTCCCTGTACACACACCAGTAGAGGTATAAACTCCATTTTCAATAGGGAGCGTCCGATAGTGAACTTGAATAACATATTTCAATTTCATTAAGGTATGTCTACAGTAAAGGTATGAAAATATGGTTTGTGGAAATACCTCTCATAGAACACAATGCTTTGAAATATTTTCGGGGGTCCCTGTACACAAACCAGTAGAGGTATAAACTCCATTTTCAATAGGAAACGTCCGATAGTGAACTTGAATAACATATTTCAATTTCATTAAGATATGTCTACAGTAAAGGTATGAAAATATGGTTTGTAGAAATACCTCCCATAGAACATAATGCTTTGAAATACTTTTGGGTGTCCCTGTACACTTACCAGTAGAGGTATAAACTCCATTTTAAATATTGACCGTCCGATAGTGAACTTGAATAACATATATCAGTTTCAAGAAATTCCATAAATATTTACGGGAGTTAGAACGCAGACAGACGAACAGACATACAGACATACCGAAGTCATAAACACTTTTAAACCTTGTTGGAAAGTATTAAAAAGGGAAACGTAGTGTTATGTGTAACCTTAAAAAAAGTTTTAATCCTTTTCAAATGTGCGTTACGGTAATTTACATTTTTAAATAATGATAGTTCTAGGAGGAATGCATATGATTACATATTTCTATGTGATAAAAATTGTTTATAAGAAGAATTAAGCATATTCCATGTTCACTTTTCTTGTTTTTAATTAAAACAACTGGTTTTTGTGTTTGTAACGCACACAAGTTTTAATCTGTAACAGAAAACAATAGTAATTTTGAAAAATATTACAGTAATGCTATATCTCATGTGTTGAAAAAAAAATCAATTGTAATACAAATTCGATTAAACAAATTCAAAATTTAAAGGAATTAATCGTTAAATTATTTTTATAATTGTTTATTACGTGCAGAAATATACAATACGACGAATAGAACCTGTTATGTCGTTAGATAATTTATATGCATGAAAAAAAATTCTTATTAGTTGACTTTCTTTTATTATCAAAATTCAAAGGAATCTCGCTAAACTACATTTGATGCTGTATAAGGTAAAAGTTTCTTTACGAAAGACAGATCAAGTTGAATTAAGGTTGTGTAAGTCGGATGCAGCTAGTGCATAATAATTCAAATGTGTGGGGGAAGGGATGATAGTGAAATAGATAAATAGTGACAATGAACAAAATACGGTACCCACCTTAAAATCACATTCGTTCTGAGCCAAAGTGATTTTATTAAGCGGCTGATTTTTATATCCGGCGACCGTTCCTGCACTAAAGGAAAAGGCATTACTTCACTGATTTTGGAAAAAAAAAAATCAAACGGTAATGAATAAGGGAATTAATAAACAATATTAACTAGTGGATCTGTAGATCAGAAGCCTCAACGTCATATTTGCATCAGACATTATTCAATAAGTCATTTTTATTAATTCCTTATTATATGATAGTATATATTTATTCGATCGACATGTTACCATAATCAGATACATTCCCCAGCTGTATCTCTCTTTGTATAATTATCTGTATATTATATATATGTATTCTTAATAAATGACGGTCTTGTATTATTTCCCTGAAATTCATAAATACCAAATTTCATGTAAAAAAAAAAAAAAAAAAAAAAAAAAAAAAAAATTACATAGCCTATCGGAAAAAATTTGTGTAACCCTGTAAATTAATTACCAATTCCATGCCCACAATTTTCAACAGAAAAACATGCTTTTAAAATTCTAATAATATTTCATTATATTTAATGGAGTGTAACCATGTTAAAATACACTTTTAAGGAATACCGACTATAGACGGTAATAGTACGAAATTCTTTTATGTATCCCGGAAAAGTAGCCACAGTTATTATAATCGCCAATAATAAGAACACACCTAATTAATTATAACGCATTATTTTTCAAACTAATTTGAAATCATTCGGATGATTACAGTACTTCCTCGGAATTAATTTGCGTGGTCCCATAAATTATTTAGCATATACATACCCTTTTTTAAGAGTAAACATGATTTTAAGCATCTTTGTAATGTATGTTAATTCTGTTAAGCATCATAAACGCATTAAAGTGCGCGTTTAACCAAAAATTTGTCCATAGGCTCTAATGTTACGAAATTCTTTTATGTGTCTCTGTAAGCCAGCCATAAACATGGTATATACGGGTAAAAACTATTCAGCTTATTTTGCGTTTAAAATTAATAATTGTTCCAAATTTAACAACATTTGTATGACTACGTGACATTGTCAGAAAAATTTGTAATTTCCTGTACTTTAATTAGAAAGCTTAAGAGCACATATTTTCTTCAAACGACATAAGTTTAAGCATCTTACTCACGTACGCTAGTTTCATTTTCTTGATTACAAAGTAATGTTACTAAAATACGTTTAAACGAAATTCACCCCATACGCCGTAATGTTAAGTATTTTGGCGTGTCCCTGCAAACAATCCATAAAAAAAGTATAGACATAAAAAATTATACAGCTATTTCTATACCGAGCCTGAATGTTTGTGTCAATTTTCAAGTCAATTGGCGAATTTTTGCAGCCGCTATTGCGGTACATACAAATTCTGCAAATAGGCCGTAATGATAAGAACAAAATTTGTGTGCCCCTGTACACGAAGTACAAATGGAATACACACACAAAACTATACAGCAAAAATTCTGTGTGGTTCATAATTATGCGTACCAAATTGCAAATCAATAGCGTGAATTTTGCGGCCGCTATCGTGGTATGTACAAATTCTTCCCATATGCCGTAATGATAAAAAAAAAAACTTTGGGGGGTCCCTGTACACGAACTACAAACGAAATGCACACCCAAATCTATACAGATAATTTCGTGGGGATCATGAACATGTGTAAAAAATTTCAAGTCAAGAGCGTGATTTTTGCGGCCGCTATCGTACTACAGACAGGCAGACAAACGGACAGACGGAACCCAAAATCTTTTTGGGTCTCAACAGAGGGCCTCCACTGACGTAAATTGGAAGTCAGTAGCTTGAATTTTGCGGTGGCTATCGCGGTACATACAGATTCTTCCAATAGACCGTAATGATAAGAAAAACTTTGGCGAGTCCCTGTACACAAACTGCAAATGGAATGTACACCCAAGACAATACAGTTAATTTCGTGATGATCATGAACATGTGTACCAAAATTTCAAGTCAATAGCGGGATTTTTGCGGCCGCTATCACGTGACACATAAATTCTTCTCATAGGCCGTAATGATAAGAAAAACTTTGGCGTGTCCCTTTACACAAACTACAAATGGAATATACACACAAAACTATACAGCTAATTTCGTGGGGATCATGAACATGTGTACCAAATTGCAAGTCAATAGCAGGATTTTTGCGCCCGCTATCGCGCGACAAACCCACAAACAAACTCACAGACGGAACCCAAAACCGTTTTGAGTCTCAACAGATGGTCTCCACTGATGTTTTGGCAACTAGTTTAAGCATGTCAGTAATGTACGCTAATTTCATTTTGTTGATATCAAAGTAATAATGTCAAAATGCATTTAAACGAAATTCTCCTCATATGTTGTAATGATAAGAATTTTGATGTGTCCCTGTACACAATCCATAAAAAAGTAAAGACATAAAAAATTATATAGCTATTGCTATGCAGAGCCTGAATGTGTGTGCCAATTTGCAAGTCAATCGGATCATTTTTGTGGCCGCTATTGCGGTACATACAAATTCTGCCTATTGTCTTTAATGGTAAGAAAAAAATTGGTGTGTCCCTGTACACGAACTACGAATAGAATACACACCCAAATCTATACAGCAGATTCCGTGGGGCACATGAACATTCGTACGAAATTGCAAGCCAATAGCGTGATTTTTGCCACCTCTATCGCTCCACACATAGACAGACGGACAGACACACAGAGGGAACCCAAAATCCTTTTGAGCCTCAACAGAGGTCCTCCACTGACGTTTCGGCAAAAATTACAAGTCAAAAGCTTGATTTTTGCGGTGACTGTCGCGGTACATACAAATTCTTACCATAGGCCATAATGATAAGAAACACTTTGGCGTGTCCCTGTACACGAACTACAAATGGTATACCCACCTAAAACTATACAGCTGATTCCGTTGTGCTCATACATATGTGTACGAAATTGCAAGCCAATAGCGTGATTTTTGCCACCTCTATCGCTCGACACACAGACAGACGGACAGACACACAGAGGGAACCCAAAATCATTTTGAGCCTTAACAGAGGTCCTCCACTGACGTTTCGGCAAAAATTGCAAGTCAATAGCTTGATTTTTGCGGTGGCTATCGCGGTACATACAAATTCTTCTCATAGGCCGAAATGATAGGGAAAAATTTGGTGTGTCCCTGTACACGAACTACAAACAGAATACACACCTAAAATTATACAAAGATACAGAGTCTCCGAACCATGCCCGTAAATTCCGTTGGACTCATGAATATGTGTACCAAATTGCAAGTCAATAGCATGATTTTTACGGCCGCTTAGTGATTTTTGCGGCCGTTATTTTTAGAGTAATTTTCTTTAAATATATTTATGATTAAATAAGAAAAAAATACCCTAAAAAAAGTCTGGTGTGAAAAAATAGCGGAAAAGGGTGGGACAAATAATATTCCGGGTTAGGTTGGCAAGTATGCATTTTCACAAAGGTTCCGATGCAACCGTTCAAACATTTTGTAATTCCTCATGCGTCTGTTCAGAAATCGTTCCTGATACAGTCGTAGCGCTGCTCTACTGTTCCCATTAGCAACACCATACATTATATGCATGTCTGCTTTTGCATTATTAGTAAAATCTCTCATCACCGTCGAAAAGAACAGTTTAAAATTATAACAGCAGATGGAGATAACCAATTACCAGGTCCACTAAATCTCTCTACCTTAAACGTTACCAGCCAATCACTCCAATTTTCCTTAGTTGTATTATTAGTGATTGCAATTTTAAGCATTTATTGTCAATATTACTGCAAAGAAACATTTTGCGATGCATTTGAAACCCCGCCTTCTGCGTATGTTTTACATTTCGTGTGTTACACTACATCTAAAAAATTATTCACAATATAAGCATTTATTCGATCAGTGTGAAGTATTCGGAAACAACATTTTTATCATGTATTTTGTAAGATTAACAGTAAAAAACAGGACATTTCTGTTAAATAGTGCACCATTCACAAGCAATGGCAGTAGGCAGAACTCTTTCTTAAAACCCCCAGAAAACACATGGTCTGTAAAGGGTTAAAATGACGTTTGGAGACATGGCTTCCTATGCAATTCTGAGTCATAATGATGTGTCCTACTTCCCCTCAAATTTTGTCCCATCATCGTTGAATCGCCCTGTATATATATTTGAATATCATGGATGACATATCTGGCATTTGATCATGTATTTGATTTCTAAAAAATTTTTACACTATATATATATATATATATATATATATATATATATATATATATATGTGTGTGTGTGTGTGTGTGTGTGTGTGCATGTGTAACAGTCAATGATTAAACACATTTTACCGATCATTGACTGCAATTTAGTGTGCAGTTATTTTATTATGTGTACTGCTTAATCATTATTTATTAAATCCTGGAATATTCTTATAATTTCCAACTAAAAAAGTTTTTCATTACCACATAAACGAAGAGCTCTACTGACCAAAGTCTGAAAAACGACAGCTTTATAAGAATTTCAATAAATAATGATTACCCTCTTAGCTGGTTAAAATTCTTTTATCGTCAAAAAATTATCCGATTCCCCTCTTTTTCCTTCCCTCCTACAATCCTCTTTTACTTTTATTGCAGATAAATAATCCGCTAACGACTAAAAAAAATAAAATAAATAAATAACTTTTATGTTTATTCCTTATTTTGTTTTTCCCACAGAGCGTATTAGTAAATTATTTAAACCTTATAATTTTTATATTGCTTTCCGCCCCATTAAACAATTAAAAAATATTATTTTTCATTTTAGACCTGAATTTCTCACTTTAGACCTGATTAGTGTAGTATATTTAAATTTCTACAGAGGTTGCACTAATGTCTATAAACGAGAAAATTACAATACGACTAGAAATAGACTGCAAAAGCACAGTCGATCGTTTAAAGATTGTGACCAACATTCTAGAATTGCCATTCATTCAATTGAAAACAACTATATGCTTGATTTTGAAAGTATAAACAAAAATAAACTCCGGATGTAAAAATTATAACTCTCATATTTTCTTTGAAGTTTAGCATACTACCAAGTATCTGCACACAATCAACAAAGCATGCGCTATAGCACCTCAGTATTCCATCCTACTGTAAAATTTTTGAGTGTATATGTGCGTTTGCAAAAATGTTGCTTTAATACTGAGGATGAAACTTGGTAGAGTTTCGAAATATCTATTTATATTTTTAATTGTTTTTATATGTGTATTTTAATTAAAATTTTATTGTCTCCTAGTAAAAACGTTTTTGTTTTTACTGTATAGGGTTAAAACGGTGTGATGTTTGTGCATGTTATTGAGAAAATCACTGTTTTTTTTTTTTTTTTTTTTTTTTAATTCTAAGTCATACAGTGTGAAAAATTTCTCCATATATTGCAAAAAACTCGCGTTTTTTGTTTTTTTGTTTTTTTTTTATGGATGACTTTATACTCGAAATAGAACTATTAAGATTAAACAAAAAGATCGAATAAATATTTAACAAAACAAAAAACAACATTTTAAAGTATGACGTTTTCTATTAATAAAGAGACAAAGGATTTAAGTATTATCTTTTCAATAAACTACACAGTAAGAGTATTTTTAGATAAACTCAATTAAATAGGTTACACGGAAATTGAGGAAATCAGCATCAGTTTAAAAAAACCTTCCTTGTAAGAACAAGTTTGTATGTACGAAGTCGATGAACCAGAAAAATTTTCAAGTTATTTTTATTGCTTTTTTCTTTAAAAAATAAAAAATAAATAAAATTGACCTGGTAATAGTACATTTGCTAAGCCAATAGCTATTAAGAGCGATTAATTCAGTGTAATGTC